>CM053581.1:471522535-471606421 GCA_028627135.1 Pseudochirops cupreus
CTGGAAGCACACACTTCTGTAAAGGGATAGGGACAAGGTAGAGAATAGAACAAGGGGAGGGCGAGATAGGAAGGAGGGACATATAATCAATCTCTCACAATATGTCCATTATGGAGATGTTCTGTGTAACTACACATGTACAGCCTGTATTGAATTGCTTGTCTTTCCAGTGGGGGTGGGTGACAAGGGAGGAAGGGAAAGAATATAGAATTTAAAGTTCTATAATCAAATGTTAAAAATATATAGATGTATATGTATTATTATTAACTGCATGCAACTGGGAGTTAAGATATACAGGCACTAGGGTAGGGAAATCCACCTTGCCCTACCAGAAAGTCAGAGTGGTGATGGGGGAGGACATAGGAGAGAGCAGATTGGGGGAGGGTTATACAGTGGGATGGCTGTTTTGGGGTGGTAGGTAGGGGAAAGATAGGGAAAAAATTTGTAATTCAAAATCTCGTGGAAATGAATGATGTAAACAAGAAAATAAACAAATTAAACTAAAAAAATTGAGACAGCTTAAAAAAAAGAAAAATAATTTTTTTATTTCTCATAAAATTATTAGCTTCTATTTACTCCATTCTAATTTTGAAGGAGTTATTTTCTTCAGTGAGCTTTTGGACTTCCTTTTCGATGTGGTCCATTCTGATTTTAAGGCATTCTTCTTCTCATTGGCTTTTTGGGTCTCTTCTGCCATTTAGGTTAGTCTATTCTTTAAGGTGTTATTTTCTTCAGTATTTTTTGGGGGTCTCCTTCACCAAGATGTTGACTTGTTTTTCATGATTTTCTTGTATCACTTTCATTTCTCTTCCCAATTTTTCCTCTACTTCTCTTACTTGATTTTCAAAATCCTTTTTCAGCTCTTCCATGGCCTGTGACCAATTCATGTTTTTCTTGAAGGCTTTTGATGTAGGAGCTTTGACTTTGTTGTCTTCTTCTGGTTCTATGTTTTGATCTTCTTTGTCACCAAAGTAAGATTCTATAGTCTGACTTTTTTATGCTATTTACTAATCCTCCCAGCCAAATACTTTACTTTTTAACTCCCTGTCAAGGCAGGTCTCTGCTTCCAGTGGGGTTGGTGATGGGTATACTGTCCTAGGTTTCAGGAGTTTTGTATCAGTCACCAGATCCCCCACCATCTGTGGGCCCAGAGCTCTGGAAGCAGAAGCTACTGCTGCTGCCAACACCCCTGCCACTTCTGCCAGCCTGGGGCTGGGACTGGACCTTTGCTTCTCTTTTACCAGGTCCCATAACTCACCCCCTTTGACCTTCCATGCTGTCCTCAGAGCTTGTGGGTTGAGAAGTCTGGAAATTGCCACAGCTACCAATGATTCAATCACCTGATCCCTGCTCTGTCCCAATCTGTGCCTGGTGCAGGCCATGCCAGACTACGCTGCACTCCCAGCTTGTTGTGATTTGCCCTTCCTGTTGGTCTTCCAGAATTTCTTGGTCTGGAGATGTGTTTCACTCCGTCATTCTGTGGGTTCTTCAGCTCTAAAATTTGTTTAGAGTAATTTTTACAGGTGTTTGGATGTATTTGTGGGTGAGGTCAAGGAAGTCTCTGCTTTTATTCCACTGCCTTGGCCCCACCCCTCCTTTGTCTCACTTTCTGAGAACCTCAGGCATCTAACAGTGGAAGAGGAAGCAATCTTTTGTCTGAACATGGTCATTCAGGGTCTGTAAGTTTACACCATGTAGATAGAAGGTATATCTTGTCTATGCAAGCTGTGTATATCCACATGAGTTGCCTAAATGTAGTTTGTGTGTATGTATGTGGAGGGAGAAGGAGCATTATGGTTAGATATCTCTAGACTCTTGCCCACCCCTCTTCAAGGCAGAGTTTAATTTCTGTCTGGAAGGAAGAAGAGACCATTAGGCTTGCTATTCTATTTTCATGTGTGCATTTGTGCTTGTTTGGATATTATACTAGAATTATATCTATCTGTCTCACACAAAATTTGCTGGCCTAGTAGTACAATTCCTTCTTAACTTCAAAAGCAACAAAACAGTGTGCTCCCCTGGTCACTGTACTTTAATAGAACTGAAAAACCTCAGCTTCTATGCACAAACTTAACTTCCTTCCCTAAAAATATTTACAGAAAAGACCATCACAAATAATGAATAAACTCATTTATGCAAACATACAGCAGACAGAAATTGGAGAAGTTATGCAGATTAGAATATACCAGAAAAATAGAAAAGAGTAAATGAACTCTTTCATATGGGAGTGAACTTATATGTCTCTCAACCAAGAGAGATAATCCTGATCCCACCAAAGGAGAAATTCCCTGGCAAGGAAACCAGGATATGTTGAAGAGCCAGGTTTTCTTTAGATATCCATAAGAGAGACTTTCTCTTTCTCCTCCCTGGAGTTGGTTCAAAAAAAGTCATGAACCACATTCTCTCTCAGTCTCTGTTTCTCAGCAAGAGTAAAGAATGTCTCTCCACTGCAAAGTTCTCGTACAAATTCTACCCCTCATTCAGAAACACGGTATGAAGTTATTATTCTTTCAATTAATTAGGAGAATCTTTATGCAAAATGCTCCAGTCTTGAAACTCAGGTTACATAATAAATGAGCTACTCTTGCTACGCATTGGGCAGGCTCTACTGAAAGCCTTCAAAGAGCCTCCTCCTGCTGTCCATGTATCCACCAACCAGCCAGTCTGTAAATGCAATTCCCTATCTACCTGACATTATCAGCTTCAGCAGCTGACTCTACCCCACTGCAATGTCAGTAGCCTTGTGGGAGGTAGAGAATTAGGACCTCAGAAAAGTTATTTTCCCACCTTTAACTTTAATTACGTGTAAGTCTAGGGCTATGTGGAAGGTAATATTTGTTATTGGAGGTTTTCTTGGAAGCTGTGGAAATTAGTTCTATCTCGTGACCTTGATATCTGTCACGTCTTTCATTCTTTGGTTACTTTGGCTCTTTTTCCTGTTATTTTTGTTGGCTTAACATTTACTTCCTTTTTGGACAGTAACTTTTTTCATGGTGGTCCTTAAAATGCAAATGATGTCTTTAAATGAGAATCTGTTCTTTAGAAGCAACAGAAAGATGTAGGAAAGCAAGGGAGGAGGAAAGGAATGAAAAAAAAATCCAAAGGATTAGAGGTCCGGAGGTCTGATGTTGTGATTGGAAGCCGGTGCCCCAGCTCTCTGACATTTAACCAGTGTCTCAGATGCTTTGTTGTGTGCAAATGACATTGCCTGCCTTTCTTAGATAGTAAGTCTCCTGGGCAGAAATCATAGCTCTGTCATTCCCTGGAATGATGCCAAGTGCTATATTGGCATTCAGCAAATAGAAATACGATATTTACATCTTCACATTTGAGAAGGCACTTTACAACATAAAGGGCAGGTAATGAGGGGAAATGTGAATTCATTGTTTGCCCTCCCTCTCTCCAACCTTGTAGTTTAGCCATCCCTGGTAGCAGCAAATATAAGTGATTTATCCTGTGATAATTTCTATTTCAAAAAAAGAAAACAAAAGGCAGTGCTTTGATAATTTTTATTTTCTTGAGATAAACCTGATTGTCTCAAGTCAGTAGGAACAAAAAATACTGCTCTCTTGGCAACAGCTTAAAGTATTTCAGTATTAAAATTCTTTGTCCTCTAGCCTTAAGAGCCATTAAGGTCCATGTAAACATCCCATGTGGGATTAGGTAAATAGTATGGTAATGGTTTAAAGAACACTGGAAAAGATCCATTACTTATCTAGTTTCAACTATTTATGGACAATGCAGAGGTATTGCTTTCTTGGTCTATTACCGTGGTATTTAGTTTTGTTTTATTAGCATTTAGGCAGATACTAATAACTCTCAATAAAAGAAATCTGTCAAAATCAGTAGTATGCAAATTGCATTGACTCTTAGATTCCAAAGGTAACTTTGATATAGTTTGCTACATCACTACAAGATTTTCCTACATTTGTTATTATAGCTTTGATAAAGAAATTAAAGTCTTCCTAGGTCAAATTCCCTTATTCTGGAAAAAAAATGACTAATTTCTTCCAGACCATGAAGAGAAAAATCAAATCAAAGTCTTTCCCAATTAATTCACGCTTCCATGATCTCTACAAAATTTAGTAAGTCAGACCAGCCTTTATTTTCATGCAGGCAGAATGAAATCCATTAATGACAGCAGTAGGTATTTAAATCAATTATGTTTAAATCAATTAAATCAATTATTTAAATCAATTATGCCTCTCTTGAATGACAGAATAAATTTGATCATTTTTACCCCAAGGACAATAATTTGATCTTTTTCTGTCATCACATAAGCAGGCAGCTTCAACAAAGAACATAATAATGATGCGTTGTGTTGTATCATTTAGAAAACAGACTGCTTCCTTAGGGTTTCTAAGTTTTAATTTGAATTTAAATGGGGACAAGTAAATCTGACACTTAATTTTCTCTATCTTCCCTTTAGTTTAAAACTTTGAATCTTCCCTCTTCCTTGATCATATAACTTTACATTCTGGCTAATGAACCAACTTGCTGGTTTTGAGGATGAGCAGAGAACCTCATCATATTGGGTTAATAGATCAGGCCATTCCAAATAGCTGGATTCAATGGCAACTGAATTCCAGCAAGTCAATACTTGGGGTAGGCTGCAGGTATGTATGGTAGATGAAGGTGGAGCTAGGTAAGATGGAAGTAAGGAAGACTCATCAGATACTTACTAGCTGTGTGACTCTGGGCAAGTCACTTAACCTGTTTGCTTCTGTTTTCTCATCTATAAAATGAGCTGGAGAAGGAAATAGCAAAGCACTCCCTTATCTTTGCCAAGAAAACCTCAAATGGGGTCACAAAGAGTCAGACATGACTGAAATGTCTGAGCAACAATTTTGTTTCTAGTTCTAGTTCTTGACTATGTGGTAGTCATTCTTAAATTATCTGTCAATACCCAGTATGACATCTACTTGTTAGAGCATAGATCAAAATGAATGAAAACTATAAGGAATCAAATTGAAAAAAAAATGACAATATGGAATCAAAAGGACTCTTACCTTACCTGTTTAAATGACAAACGAATGCCAACAATTGGTTAATAGCTTGAGAAAAGAACACAGGTTTACTATAATAATTTCATACAGAAGTTTAATATAAATCTTTTGCCTTAAGGAAGAGACTAAAGGAGCTGAAAAACCACCTTAGAAAGCACTGTCCAAGTAGGTTGACATGGCACCCAAAGATGAAGGCTAGTTCAACAAACTTGTTTATGAAGTCTCACAGAACAAGATGGTGAGAATAGTAAGCACAGTGTTGCCCCATAAAAAGAATGAGATGTGGAAAAGAGGAAAAAAAAGTTTAGTGAGAGTTTGGAAAGATATACAGCTAAGAGAAGTTATCCCAAGGGCAAGTGAAGAGAAAAATGGAAGAGAAATAAATGAAAGATGTAAAAAATCTGCAAAGATTTTAATAACCAAAATCTTTCCACCAATTATTGTGATAAATGAATTAGATTATCATAATATTGTAAGCAGAAAAAACATGAAGAATTCAGTGAAATGTAGAAAGATTTATTTGAAGTGTTGCAGAATGAAAGAAGTAGACCCAAAAGGACTAATAAATTAATTAGAAATATTTGACTCAAGGCAATAACAGCAACAAATAAACACATTACATACAAGGGGAAATGGTCAAAAAAGGTCACAAAAGTAAGACTCATATTGGTACTGCTTTGTAAAAGTTAGTATGTCTTTTAGTTGTGGGTTAATAATAAATAATATCAGAAGTTTATAGATCTATCTACAGCTTATTTACAGTCTCAGGGCAGCTAGGCGGGGCAGTGGATAGATTGCTGGCCCTGGAGTCAGGAAGACTTGAATTTAAATTCAGCCTCAGACAATTGCTAGCCACATGACCCTATGCAAGTCCCTTAATCCTGTTTGCCTCAGTTTCCTCATCTGTTAAATGAGCTGGAGAAGGAAATGACAAACTACTCCAAAATCTTTGCCAAGAAAAAAACAAAAGGGGCTATGAAGAATCAACTATAATTAAAAATGACTGAACCACAACATTTATACTCTCTTGTTTCAACTTGCATACCTAATTTCCTTTTATTGTGCCCTATCCCCAGCAGCTTGGGAAACTTTCTAAGGAGAAACTCTCAACCAGCAGAGCTCAGAAAGCTTGTCTGCAACCTATAGTCCTAGAGAGCTGCTTGTTGTACTGAAAGGTTAAATGACGTGCAGTCTGTAGGAATCACAGGCAGGTTTTGAACCCCAGTCTCTAGATGGCAAGATTGACACACTTATTGTGGCACAGTGGGAAGAGGACTGGATCCAGAGTCAGACCATCTGTAGATGGTAGACTTATGTAGACTGAGTTCAGACCTTTGTGACTTTGGACAAATCACTTCACCTCTATGGGCTTCAGTTTCCCTCTACAGAGGATGTGTATTGCATTAATAATTAATAAATTAATAAATGAGTGTATTGCATTAGATGGCCTCCAAGTTCCTTTTATTTCTCCAAACAAATGATGCTACAATCCCAGCTTTTTCTATTTTATTTTATTCTTCATATGTTTGAAAAATGGTACTTTTCCATAGAAATGAAAATATAATTCAGATACAAAACTACTACTACTTCCACTGCCATTCTTTTACCAAAGAAATAGGACACTTTAAAATTATTTTCACATTAAATTATTTTGTCATCTTCAACTTTTTTTGAGCCTGGGTCTCTCTAATCTTACCCATTAAGGGTAAACATAGACTGGAAGCATAGATCAGAGGTCCTTCATAGACTGATCCCACTATTGATAGTCATGGGAGCTTTGATATGCTCCTCTTCTGACCTTTACTGATTACTCCCTCATTGGATAGCTCTGTGGTACCCTGTTTCCAGGGGCTCACCATATTGGTACCAGACTTAGTGTGGACATCTGACTGGTGTAGCCCCACAGCTTGGAATTCCTGAGCTCAAACAATCCACCAGTGTCACCTTCTCTAAATAGTAGGCATTACAAGTATGGGTCACCACACCCAACAAACTCTTCTTAAATAGAGTTGTAAAGCTAATTTTCCTGCTCCTTCCAACTGATGGAGACACAAAAACATTCTCTGAAACAACCAGTGATCTTGGTGTCAATGATAAGGCTTTAAATTTCTAAATGATGGGTCCCTTTATGAAGAAAACAATAAGGATTGCCAATTAGACTGTCACTTTCCTCATTGCTACTTTGTAAGATAAGATCTCTCACAGCTGAAATGACAAAACTAATGAGAAAATATAATAATGTTTGGAGACAATAAATGACTTCAAATGGAATTTCCGTCACCTAGCCAACAAGATCTAAGATGGACCATTATTCTCCAAAGAAAACTCTGAAAGCGCAAATAAAGTCGTAATGAAGTACCTTACTAAAATGTAAAAAAAAAAAAAAGATAAAAATATTCCCTCTCCTTCCAGTGTCAATAATGTATTAGTCAACAGTAAAAATATGAAGAAAAACAATGCTCCTGATTTTCAGAAGACATTTAGGAACTGAATTAAATCAGTTTTGATAGTCTTTCCATAAATGATATTAGAAGACAAAAGGAAGTTGCCGTAAGCAGAAGGATGGCTCACAGTTCCTCCTTGCTGAGACAAAAAAGGAAGGACTTAGTGGAGTTGACTTTTTCACGTATCCAAAGCTTAGATATATAATTTTATGGGACACTTGGTTATCACATATTACTGTACTCAATGAAAGCAATTGTAAAAAGACCATTATGAAGACAATTACATCTAGTCTATATTGTGTATTACAGTAGATTATGAGTGAGAGAAATTCAGTGTAGTACTTGATAAGACCCAGCAAATTAAATCTACATATACTTTAATACTTGGAAGCTTTAATGGAAAGGTCACAGGGAGGATGGTGAAAAATATGTTGGAAAATATAACTTGAAAAAGGTCAAAGTCTTGCTGACTACACAGAAGCCTCACATCTATATATCATGAAAATTTTCGTTAAGAAGAGAGTCAGAAAGTACTGGACTTGCTGAGTATAGAATGCCCTCCCCCAAAATTAATTTGATTATATTTCCACAGAAAGGAAATGAATAGTTTCACTTTGTCCCCAGTTACCAAATCATATTAGTGACATCTCCAAAATTAAGATATATTTTTTAACACTGATTTTTGGTGATTAATTAAAGAACAAGAAAGTATATATTAAGCCCTTCACACGTGTAAAACACTGGAGATATAAAGAAAAAAAAGACATTCTCTGTTCTCAAGGAGCCCACATTATAATGGAAGAGAAAATATATAGGTTTCAGCTGAAAGCTAGATGAGAAGGTCTCATGGCCTTTAGGGTATGATGGTAAAGCAAATAGTAATGCATACTATTTAACATCTTTTCTACTGGAAACCATATCAGTTTCTGATGATAAAGGGCCAAGGACTTTGGTGCTGAGAATTTTATTTTCTTAGTCTTCAGTAACTATATCTGCTGAGGAGGAAAGGGCTCTGGTATTTGTCGAATCACTTGCCAAAATGCACCTTCGTAAGGGTTGCTTCTCAGGATGATGAGTGTAGGGACTGAACTGGAAACATGACTGATAGCATGGTGTGTGGGTGTGTGTGTGTGTATGTGTGTGTGTGTGTGTGTGTGTGTGTGTGTGTGTGTGTGTGTTGTAATTCCTAGGGCTCCTGAGTTTACCTGCCTAATCATTGCAGTTTGTCTACAGTTGGTGTTGGTAGCAAGGGAAATGGACCCATTTTTCACAGTGGTTGGTTCCTTCATTCGAGTGAAGTCTGGAATGGGAGAAGAGTCAGTGGTCTTAGAGGTCCAGATATTTCTGAGGATTTTGGGATCAGGTCATGTGTCATCTTTATTAGGGTGTAGGGGGAAGGTGATTTTTGAGATTATGGTAGTGCTTTGACTTGCCTACCACACGTTGCCTACTGTCTCTCCCTAAGTGTTCTCTGCTGCTTCAGTTGTTTTGCCCTACAGGCAGTGGTTGGTTAGAAGTTACTGGAACTGACTAGTCCCTTGCCAACAAGGATTGTTGCCCAGGATGATGGGTGTAGGGGCTGAGCTATAAGCAGGACTGGTAACTTCTAGTGTTCTGCCATTCCTTGGGCTTTACTTGGGTATACTTGCCCAATGGGGGCAGTGATTAGCAGTAGATATTTGTTATGGCAACTAAAGTGTGTCCCTAAACCTCATTGATTGTTTTCCTCAATGGTAGCTGTGAAGTTTAGACTGGGATGATATGAAACTGGAAGACAAGAGCTATTTCCAACGCATGGGATGCCATAAGATCTAAAGAATTAAATTTGTATATCATTTAAAGAGAAGCATATGATGGGCATGAGTAGGAACAGCCTATTAACAATTAAGAGTATATTATCAATATAGAAGCAATGCCATAAAATATTATCAAATCAAGTAGGAACAGAAAAGGAAGTCAATGCTTTATATATAGAGAGGGATGGATTGCATCCCTCTCAGCACAGTCCTTATGCTGCATTGCTGCCTACATAATTTGAAGACATATTAAAAAAAAAACACATGTGAGTGATTGATAGAAAGACATGAACAAGTTTTGCACAGGATGAGATGGTTTTGATTTGTTACAATCTTCACCATTAGAAGGAATAACATCAATGTGATTTGATATCCATTGAAACATTGAAGTATGGGACAGAAAAATCCTATCTCTTTGAATGATGGATCATTGTCCTGAATGGATACCATCAGAGGGGAGCATATCATGGATGTTGTCACCTCATAAGCATTTTTGCCATCTTTTATAATCCAGTGAAGAGAATAAAATCTAGGTAATAATTTACAAAGTCATTAAAATATTTTAGTTAACAGCAATTTACAATTGTGTGTTGAAGGCAAGGGACCATTATGGCCTCCAGTTATTGGAGGACTTATGCATAGTGATGTTTAAAAATATCTCTACATTTGAGCTACATATTTGGTTTGTACATATGACTGTTTTTTGTTAGTAACTATGTTACGTGTAATAGATAATAATATATATCTTGTATAATGTGTACCTACATACCATACCTATACTCCCTGTGTAATTTTTTGTGACTAGGTGGAGAATGCAACAGGCAAGCATAGTTAAAGGCTTAGTGTGGGAAAATAAAGAATATTTCGGGGTGGTTATTACATTGTCTTGTGTGATTAAGGTAGAGGTTATTTGGAGAAAGTTAGTATGAGATGTTTGTAAAGGTAGGGTGGTTTCAGATTAAGAAAGGGACTTGAATGTCAGGTAAAGAAGTTTAAATTCATTTTGGTAGGCAAGAGGCAGCCACTGAAGGTTTTGAATGTATTTAAATTAAGGTATAAGAAGTCTAGCCTGGGGGCGGCTAGGTGGTGCAGTAAACAGAGCACCAGCCCTGGAGTCAGGAGGACCTGAGTTCAAATGTGGCCTCAGACACTTAACACTTACTATCCATGTGACCTTGGGCAAGTCACTTAATCCCAATTGCCCTCCAAAAAGCAAAAAAAAAAAAAAAAGAGTAAAAGGAGTCTCGGCCTGGCAGCCGTGTAAAGGATGGGTGAATGTGAATGGTGGGAGATTGTGATAGTCATAAAGCCTATTATAAGATGACTACAAAAGTCCACTCAGGTGGTATCACAGAAATACAGACTCTCAGAACTGAGAAAGACTTCAGGGATCATCCAGTCTAACCCACACCAGAACCAGAATCTCCCCTACAACAAAACTGACAAATAGTCACCAAATTCTTGCCAAAAGGCCTTTAGCAAAGAGGAACCTATTATTTCCTAAAGCAACTGTTTCCACTTTTGAAGAGTAATAATTGTTAGGAAGTTTTCTTCTTATTCTAAGGGATCTGCCTTCTTATTCATATGAATATTCTGTCCACTGATAAAATTGTCACCATCTATGCCTGCCATCCTGTGCAAATCTTGTCCATAAATCCACCCCCTGGGAGGTAACGCCCAGTGTACTGGGCACCTTTCCTTTCTTGTCATTGCCTAGGTACCAAAGTATCATGCAGTTTGTTCTCCAGTTATTGCTTGTTCTTATATGTGATGTAGCCATCATTTTTTTTTCTGGTAATGCATTTCTCTGAGGACATCCTTTTTTTTAAAAGCACTTCTGCTTTATAATTACATATTTATAGCATGTTACCATCTGCTCACACCTGTCATACTTCTCTCCATTGCCCTTTGTATGGTCTTCAAATTTAATGCAGTTTAGAACAGGGAAATATATGCTCATAAAGGTGTTTGCCCCTGGGATAGAGTATACTTAATACAGAAACCAAATTGGAAATGGATTCCCTATCAGTGGTGACTTTTTACAGATCCTCCTGTCTGTAGACAACATTATGCTGATTGCATCAAGCACCAACATAGCACAGAACCTTCTATTATGTCACTTAAAAGGTCTTGGCCTTACTATCCACATAGTAAGGGAAATAGGAGAGAAAGGAATAAAAATTCATATAGCACCTACTATGTGCCATTAAAATAAAATCAATATACTTCTTGTACCCTTCACTTCATCCTGAATATTACCCTCTATTAATTTTGTATATTATACAAGAAAAAGTCATCTATACCTTTGGAATGTAAGCTCCATACTAACCTATGTCATTTGATACTAAACAGTTATTAAAATAAAAATAATGAGATGAATAATAATTATTGTCCAGACTGTAACTTGCAAGTTACCTGGACAACCCATAGACTAGAGCTTGTCTATCAGTATGTACATCCTAGAGACACGGAAAAAGGAGTTGGGAGCAGAATTAGACAAGAGTCCTTCAACACCATAGAAACCATACATCCTAATACTCTGCCTCCCCATCTTCAACTGACAACTTGCTTCATATTGCTTTCCTAGGATAGTATAATAATAGCTAGTATTTTTGGAGTGCTTTACAAATATTGTCTCATTTTATCCTCCAAAACTCTAGCAGATAGGTGCTATTATCCTCCTTTTTACTGACGAGGAAATGGAAGTAGATCGAAGGGGGCATTAAGTGACTTGCCCAGGGTCACGTTGTTAATAAATGTTTGAGGCTGGATTTGAACTTAGGTCTTCCTGACTCAAGGCCCTACATTCTGTCTTCTGCATTACCTAATTGCCACTGAAGATGACTTTGGGTATTTGCCCCAAATGCAAAAGCTTTTACCTGCAACTTTGCTGAAAACAAAACCAATTAGTGAGAAACACAAGAATAAAGTACAAAGTTTCACTCTTTGAGTCAGCTCTAACCATTGATTCTCACTTCCTCCTTTGGAAGAAAGCCAGAGTGGCTGCCTTAAAAGCATCATTATCTTTGAAAATGTTTTCATTCCTAGAACAATCAAGGGAGAAAATTTTGCTACTCTAGTAATGGACTGTAACTGCTTTAGAAATAATGCCTTCCTATCTTCCCCAGCATTTGTCTATCAGTGGGAGACCATTATTGGAGTATAAATTAGCATTTTATTAATGGTATCACTTACACATGCCATGATTTTAGCAGCTTATCCACACTTAGAGGGTTGCAAAAGGCATCCAAGAATGTCATCACAAAGAAAGCCCAAAGCCTCAGTTGTGAACCCCCACCTTTGTAGGCATAAGAGCTTAGACAATTCAAAGGGGATGCAAATGGATTTTCTCTCTCTTGCCAAAATATCTGAGGTGACACAGACATGTAGCTTAATCTCTTCCAAGAGGCTGAATCATAACACACAAAGTGCAAAGTGCACCCGAAAATAGATCTAAAACTTACTTGAGGAGAATGATCAGACCTAAAGGTTTTCATGACTTAGGCAAATAAATACCCTAATTGCTAATAAAAAGAGGTAAACAATTGGAGTCAAAGAAGACCTGCCTGGGAATGTGTAGAAATAAGAAGTAAATATATCCACCTGTGGTGTATGGTTTAAGAGATATCACAAAGTCCCACAGCTCTTAAATTCCACTTTTATTGGCCTTCCACAAAGCCACCATTTCAGTATTGAATTACCCCATTGGCATTAGTCCATTGTCTACAGAAGGCACTAGTAATCTGTTCAGAATAATACCTTGGTATGGCTAGGTGGTGCAGTGAATAGAGCACCGGCCCTGGAGTCAAGAGAACCTGAGTTCAAATGTGGCTTCGGACACTTAACACACACACACACACACACACACAAAACCTAGCTGTGTGACCTTGGGCAAGTCACTTAACCCCAATCAATTACCCCTCTAAAAAGCAAAAAAAAAAAACAAAAAAAAACGAATAATACCTTGATATCTATTAACAAAGAGTGGATTAGTTTGTCACTTAAGTGGTCGTGATATTGAGGGTGAGATCTTGAAGCAATGAGGTACCAGAAGGGCAAATTTTAAAAAATGTATTTATCCATATTTTTTGTTTTAACATTATCTAATTTCTCTTTGTATCTCTCCCTCGCCCCTTGCTATGGAGCCATTCTATATAGCAAAAGAATGCTTTAAAAGAGAGGGGGAAAATCAGCAAAAAACAATACATTGAATGTAATCAGACAATATAATTAATGGGTTACTCCACTGAACCCCCATATATGCAAAGGAGTGGAGAAGACATTGGAAGGCTAAGTTTTGATGAGGAATCAAGGAGTCCAAAAGATCTGGAAAACAGACTGCTTCTCCAGATAAGGTCTAGCCTGGTGAGCAGAAGAGAGAATGACCCAAAGATTGAGGGTTTCAACTACCTCATAGATTTGTCCATGCCAGCCCTATGTAGAAGATATGTTTATTTTATATGTGTGTGTGTGTGTGTGTGTGTGTATAATTAACATATATAGAATATATGTTTATTAATGCAGGCAAGATGCTATCCTTACAATCAAAATGTGTTTCTTCTTCCTTTCCCCTCTCCCCTATATTTGGAGTAGGGTTATTTAAAAATTTATTTACGTCCTTTATTGTCTAAATTGTATTCATTAAAAAAAATCCCTATTCCTTTCCCAGTTAGTGAGACACCTTTTGTAACAAATATTAAAAGAGAAAGAGGAAAAAATGCAGTTAAGCAATACCGACCAATACATCACCTGTATCTGATAGTATATGCAATATTTTACCCCCATAGTCTCTCACTTCTGCGGTGAAGAGACATATTCTTTCTCAGTTCTTTTCTAGGGACAAGTTTGGTGAGTACAATGACACAGACCACTTTCTTTTGATTATTCTTTTAGTATAACATGTATGTAACCTGAGCCCCATAGTTATTGTGGATATTCTGTTACTAGTTCTGCTTATCTCATTTTGTATCAGTTCATGCTTCTCGGAATTTTCATATTTTTATAGCATTATAAAATATTACCTCCATGTACCACAATTTGTCATCATTCCCTCAATCAAATGACATCATTTGAATACCTGTGGAGCTGACCACTCTGGGAAATATAATCACAGCCACCCTCAAAGAGTTTATATCGAGATATAGCAGTGATAATAATTAATAGCATTTGAAAAGAAAACTAACAATAAAAAAACCCAAAAAACATCTAGTTAATGTTTAATGTCAAAGGAATGATAGTAAATGCTATCAGAATTCTTGTAATAAAGGTTAAGTCGGGGCTTGATAGGGGAGATGAGGAGCCATGACAATTCCATGTATGGAGAATAATGTGAAGGACAACAAAAACAGGTGCGGTGATTGGAGAGCTCAAGGCAAAGTTGGGGGATGCTGTGGCAAATAAGCAAACCTGGCTGTAGCAGACTTGTGCCTGGAAAGAGAGAGAATGCTAGAGAGGTAGTTTGGGAACCAGACTGTTGAGGGCCTTGAATACTAGGCTAAAGAGTAAGCATTTGTTCAGTGGGCAATGGGGAGATATTGATATCATTTGCCGAACCTGCTAATGATGTAGTTTATTTTCTCGAGGGCCAGAGTTACATCTCCAATGCAGGAGATCTCTGATGAGATGCACTGTCTCTCCCTCTTTTATGTGACTTGTAAATGTACATTTGACAGGGTACCTGTGGTTTACTTCATAACATTTTAAATTCACGATGGCCTCATGCACTGGACAAATCACAGAGGTTCCTTTTGGAGAACAATTTTTACAAAAAAGAGCTTTCCTTTCACTCATTCATTCACTTGATTTAGCCCCACTCTGCTATTAGTTATCCAGAGCAAAGAGGGTTTTAATGACTCTTTGGAAAATGCTCACCATAGGAAGAAATACAGCAAGGTTGGAATAGGCTCAGAGAATATCTATCTTTCCGTGCTTTTTATGGCCCCTAATGCCATCATACCTATGTGCTCCAAAAAAGATATTACAGTAGAACAGATGCTTACAAAAGTGTGTAAGATTCATGTGGAAATTAACATTTCAGAATGGATGAGGGCCTTTGCAGCACGTTAAGTAGTCTATGGTTGTAAAAAGAATGGAAAAGTAGCAAAGCATCATTTTTATCAGAATGGCCAAGGATTTTGACCATCAATCTTAGCATATTAAAAGGAACCCAGGAGTTGGCCTCAGGAGACCTGAACTTAAGATTTGCAACTTAGTTGTTCACTTTTTTCCCTTGGATAAATTACCTAAACTTTCTGAGCCTCAGTTATCTATAAAATGAGTACTCTATGTGTACTGCCTCCTTCAGGGGTAGTTGCGATGACAAAAGGCGATAACGTATTTAAATCACTTTATAACTAACAATAGAGCACTCAATGTGAGCTATAAAATGAGTATCAAAAGTTAGCCAATTAATTCCATTTCACTGGTGTAAAATAGATGATCCCACTCACCTCTCTTCTTCCTTCAATAAATGCCCTTTTCATGGAAGTAGGGGATAGTGGATAGAATGCTGAACCAAACTAGAGCCAGGAAGACTCACATCTCACTTCTGACTTGCTAACTATGTGACTATGGAGAAGTCACTTAACCTCTCTGAGGTTTAGGCAAGACTCCTGAATTGGTGGAGAGAGTTCTCACATCAACAAAATTGTGTCCTTGACATTTTGACGCAAAAATTCTTCATAAGAAAACTGGTATTTATTTGTCATGATTGTTGGAGGAAGAGAAGTTCTTCCAGTCCAAATCTAGTTTATAACCCACCTGTGGTTCAGGTGGGTTAAGTGACTATTTGGTACTAAATTTGTGATTGAATCCAGATCTCTCTGGTTCTCATTTCAATGCTTCCCTCTCACCCCATCTCTTCTACTGCTTTCCTGATTACAGGTACATTACGTGAAATATTATACATGTTTGGCAGTTGGTTGAAACCTTTAATGTAGGGACTACTTTTTTCTGAGGTGGGGCAAGCCTTGGTTATAGTGCAGAGCAATTCATTCATCAATGATCTTTAATAAACCCTAGCTGCATTTATAAATGCCAGAGTCAGAAAAGCCTGTGCTAAGGAATTTTTGTGGGTGAACAGCTAGCTGAATAAGTACATTATTAATTATTTCCATACTTTAATGCTTTATCAAAACGGAGCAGGCAAGCAAGTTATTGTTTTGGAAAAATCATTTGCATATTTGCCTTTTCTTTTAAAGCAGTGAAAGCTGCTGCTTCTGTAAGCACCCCCCTGCATTGATTATCTATTGTAGGAATTCCACCTCTTCCCTTTTAGTTATGCAAAGCAACTTTCACCTCCCTTATGTTTTCACAGCTCTGGATTCCTTATTAATTTTCTTCCTCTCATTTGCTCAGAGGCTCATCTGCTTAGAAGCTAAAGAAAGGAAAAAAGATCATTCCCTAAAAAAGCAACCATCCCAGTAGATTAAATGATACTCATTTTTGCTCATCTCCTAAAATGAGAACTTACCATCTGAAATCTCATCATCATTTATTTTCATCCACTAAGATATCTCTGATTACATCATGAAAGCCTTCAAAGTTCAAATTGAAGTCTGTGTGCTGTTAATTCCTGGAAAAGTCTTACATTTCTTTTTTTATTCGTCAAGCATTTATGGCAGCTACAACAGAGTAGATGAGTTGCAAATGCGAGATAGTTTCAGGCAATGTTTCCTGAACTATTTCTCCCTATGTGGAAAGAGAATATTCAGATGAGCATCAGGAAACTTTATAAAACTAGGAGAGGAATTTCATGAACATCTATCAGCATGACATAGCTTGGATACAAAGAATGACTTCAAGGCAAAGAAAATGAGAGGGAAAAACCAATGGAAATCAAGAAAGAAGACCTGGAAATAGGGCAGAGATGTTAAAACTTTGAGGAAAGCATCATTTGAAGGTGTCATGACAGTTAGAAAGATGCTGTCAAGGTCCCATGATCTGTGACTGCAAGCGTCCAACAACCTCTAGCATGCTTATACCTAAAAGAACGGGAAAGAGATTAGAAGTTGTTATTATTAAGGACACAGCTGTTGAGTCACCTTGAGACATATTTCCATCGCTGTCCAAATCTTAAACCTTTTTATATATAATCCATCTCAAGATATACTGCACCTCAGAATGCAGTTCATTGCATGAGACTCTCCCCACGGTTACATATAGCACAGGAAGCACAATGTAAATACATAGGAAGAGCCAGGTAATGAGATTCCCCAGGCTGTACTGATTGATTATACCAACTTCCCACCTGCCTTTCCTTCTCTTGTTCTTCCATCTGGTACCACAGGCAACTTTGCAATTTGACCAGGTTGGAAATGCCACCAAAGGAGGCTGGGCTAGCTTTGTTTTTATAAGGTGGCTATAAGCAGACTCGGGATTAGAGATAGACTGGTACCTTTTTCTGTATTATTGTTACTACCTTATGCTTTCCTGCTCCACAGACCAAATGTCTTACTTCTTGATTGTGGTAATAGAGAGATTATATGGCACTAGGTAAAGAAATATTTCATGACTGTACCCAGGACTTGCCCTCCTTGCATCTCTTCTTCCCTAGTCTCTGTCTCTCTCTGTCTCTCTCTGTCTCTGTCTCTCTCTCTGTCTCTCTGTCTCTGTCTCTCTCTGTCTCTGTCTGTCTGTCTCTCTCTCTCTCTCTCTCACACACACACACACACACACACACACACACACATGCACTCCACTCTTATATAGTCATATATTTGTACTCATATTGCCTTAGCTTCTTTGCTAAGCTATAGGGAAATTCTTTTCACTAGACCTTAATGTTAATGCTTTCCCTCTGAGATTATCTCCATTTTATCCTGTATATTTCTTGTTTCTATATAGTTGTTTTTATGTTACTTTCCTTCTTAGATTGTGAGCTCCTTGAGGGCATAAAGTGTTTTTGCCTTTCACTAATCAAAAAAGTGCCTGGCATATAATAAGCTTGTTGACTTGACTTGGATATTTCTATTCTCCCTGAAGTCTAAGACTCTATTTATTTTGTAAAATAATGGAACTAGGATGGCTAAAAAAAAAAGGGTTACTCTTGTTGAGGAATCTGAAGGTAGATGATTTAGATCCAACTCCAGCTTTTACCAGTCATATAGTATTGGGCTAGTCATTTAGTTTTTCTGAGCCTGAATTGTGTTATCTATAAAATGCAGTTAATTATACCACTCTTCTCTTTCATATAAAATTCTTGCAAAGATTATAAATGCCTGCTATTTTCAAAACACTCTGCTAGGAATTATGGGAAATACAAAGATAAGACCAAGTGCCTATGCTTAAGGAACTTATAACCTAAGAGAGGAGGTAGAACAGACAAAAATAACTATTATATAAAATACAATACTGACAGGTTGTATGTTTGGCATTATACATTAATTCAAATTTCCTACTCTACTTTTTTGCCCATAGATCTGATGTCTTTATCAGATTCTGTTTTAGCCAGTTATCTAACCAAGCCAGCCTAAGGTGTTAGACCTTTATTCAACAATCAGCAGGTTTGTTTTTTGTTCAGAAATAGAGTGATGGAGAGTTGTGAGGAAGGTTCATCCTACAGTAAAGGATGAACTACAAAGGAGACAGCAGTTAGCAGGGCATATCAATAGTTCAGATAAGAAGTAATGGGAGTCTGAAGTAAGATTATGGCATTGATAAGGGATTATTAAGGGGGGGGTCAGAGATAAACAATAGGAGTGACATCCGAAGCCACTGGATTAGATGAAATTGATAGAAGAAGGCCAACTAATTTAGCATGTGAATAGATGAGAATAAATGGATGTGAAAGCACTTTGAAAATTGTAAACTACTATACAAATGAATGATATTCTTTTAATGTATAAATTGTCCTTACTATTCTCTTGGAGATATGTGGGAGAAGAAGGTAGTACATTACTTAATGCTGATCACATCATCTGTGCTGAGGAAAGGACCATTTCTTTTGCTTCTGACGCTTCTCCAGACCCCACTTAGTCTACTTCATGTCTAGGAATAAAACATCGTAGTGATCTTGAATGAGATGTTCTCCATGGCCCTAAGGCAAAGTCCATCTGGCTTAAAGGAAAGATAGAAGAGAATATTGAAAGCTGTTGAAGTAGAATGCCAGAGAGTTGCATTAAACCTGTGTTTCCTCAGAGGCATAATGATTTAATCTCCATTTTAGGAGAAAGGATGTGAAAATCACCCAGCTCTTATATCTGCTTTAAGGCAAGACATGTGGGTCCTGACCCTGCCATCCTGCCACCCATTAATGTCCCCCCATTATTTCTCTGACTTGCTTCCTGCTTGAAACTGCAAGCAACCCAGAACAAGGTGTCAACATGTCCTATTTTGCACCCGGATTCTGAGGACCAGTTTAACCACAATATCCTAGTTTAGATGAACAAACAATTATGACTTCAGATCTCCAGAGCCATAGGAATATCATTATTTCCAATCAGCTTTAGATACCCCATCACCAGTCCTCTCTGTCTATGCCTAGACCCTGGATGAATGCTGCTGCCTCCTTAAATGGTATGACTCTTCCTAAACCAGAAAGCCACCCTTGTTGGCAAATTCAGTATACTTGCAATGGTTTAAAATTTCTGGTCTGATGACCTGGCTATTCCCATCTTCCCACAGACTACACCTTAACATTTATAGATATGAGAAACTCTTCTATGCCTTTAAGACTCTTAGAGAAAATAGTTGAAGTAGGTATCATGACTTATTTATATGAAGGTGGATAGAAGGTTGAACCTGGACTTTGACGTTATTTTCAAAAACAGAAGAAAAAGAAAGGTGAAGACTTCCTGTGAATGGGATAGTTGAAGGGACTCAGGGGTGGGGAGGGGAAGAACAAGAGTTGCCTGCATAGAGCCCCTACTGACTTCAAAGTAGGTTCAGTCATAAAGGAAGTCTGTGAAATATGATGGGAATTTGGAGCCAGAGGCTCGCTATCACAGCAGTGATAGGCATAGATATTTGGAAAATATTCAAAAGAAAAGCTCAGGTTGACACATCTGTAATATCAGAAATCATTACCTCTTTAATACTGCTATGTAAACATAGCATTTTAAATATCAAAGTATCTGAAATGATGATAATGAAGTGATAATGTTTTGTTCTTAAAGATTTTTACATGGGATTTTATTGAGCAAGGTTGCTGCAAATGAAAACCTTGATGAGAGGTAGCTATGATGGGGCACTAGACAATACTCCAAACTTTGAGACTGTAGGGTGCTACCTAAAACTGAACACATTGACATGGATTGCTCAATATTAAAAACAAAACAAGACAAAAACAAGTTGTGTGCCTGGAGGTATTAAACAACATGACTCCCTGCGATAGGAACAATTTTCATTTGATCAACATTAATCCCAAGGCCTGCAGCACCAAAGGAATCAGTCTGTTCCTTCCATACATGGAATAAAATTAAGGAAGAGTTACAATAGTGGAAAACACAAGTGAGATATAATTTTCCTTTTTGGATCACTTTTTTTTCTTCATTTAAAAATGGTACCTATTTTTCCTTCAAGTAATTTCCGGATAAACATCTCTCCATCTCCCCTTTTCCTTGAACCCCCTCCCACTTAAACAAAGAAAAACAGGAAAAAGAAAGCAGCTAACAAAGCAGACATGTCTGCAGCTATGCAACATTCTTAATTTGTGCTCCCCTATGTGTGAACTGGGAATTAAGATGTTTCATCTTCTGTTTTTCATGATGAAGGTTTTCATCACAATTAATCCCAGTTCAGTTGCCTCTTTGCGATGTTTTCATTTATAGTATTGTAGCAATTGTGTGCATTGTTCTGTTGATTCTGCTTATTTTACTCTGCATTGTTTCCTATAAGATTTTATCCTAACTAGCATTTAGATAGCATTTTAAGGTTTCTATGCATATCTTATCTCATTTATACATTCCTCATGTTCAGTTTCTTGTGGTGTAGCAATATTCTATTATAGTCATATGTAGACTGAAGTGAGTAGAACCAGGAGAACAATTTATACGACAGCACTGACAAGACAAAATTCAAAAGACTTAAATAAATACTCTGATCAGTGTAATGACCAATTATGATCCCAGAGGAATGATGAACTATGCTACTCACCTCTAGATTGGGAAGTGATAGATTGAAATGCAGAATGAAATGTGCATTTTTGAACATGGACAAAGTGGGAATTTATTTTGCTAGACTATGTATGTTTGTTACATTAGGGTTTTTTCCCTTTTAAGATTAGGAAGTGAAAATAAATGCATTTTAATTGGAAAACAAAATTAAATATATCACATGCCATAATTTGTTCAGCCATTCACAGGGGATAAAATAATAGAAAACTACTTTGTCCAAAGATTTTTTTCCCTGCAAACACAAAGCATATTGCTATGGATATATCCATAATAGCTTGGAGTTTTCTTTCTGTCATTGGTCTTTTGGGGGATAGAATTATTGGATCAAAGGGCATGAATAATCAAATGACTTTTCTCATATAATTCTAAATAGCTTTCCAGGATGATTGGACCATTTAAAGCTCAACCAACAGTGTATTAGCATACCTTTCTTTCCTTAGCCTCTTTAAAATTGACTGTTTCCTATGTTAAAAAAATCATATTTGTTTATTTTCTGGATTTGAGGAAAAGCCTCAGAATTGTTTTAATTTTAATTTCTCCTTATTACTGTTGCTTTGAAAATTGTTTTTCATATGGGTGCTAATCATTTACATTTCTTCTGAAAATTTTTCATACTGGATAATTCTTCAAAAAGACCACATTAGTTGTGATAAAGCAGATTTGGCCAAGCAGATGGCTACCAAGCTTGTTTTGCACAGTACAGGACTCCTAATTTTAGCACTTGGATTGCTAACTGGACATTCAGGAAAAACATTATGAACTAGATTAATCATGATCATTAAGTTGCTGAAGTTTGCCATAAGCAAATAGTATCTTTAAGGATGGGATGGACTTTCATCAGATTGAGAAGGGGAGAGGAAAGAATTCTAAGTATAGGGAAATAGCATGAACAAATGAAAGAGGTACAAAATTGAAAGTCTTTTCAGGACAATGTATAGTAAATAGGTAGCATGGTATACTAGAAAAAAGGATGAATTTATATCTGAATTTGTAGGACCTGAAGTTGAATCCCAGACCTATTCATTATCTTTGTGACCTTGGCCAAATTATTTAACTCCTCTGGGGTTTAATTTTCTCATTCTACCCCTACCCCCACCCAACACAGTTTGACTAGAGGACCTCTAAGCTTTGTTACAGCTCTAATACATCTAATGTCTACAGCAGACTTATGAGATGATTCTTTCTTTTTTTTTTTTTCCCTAAAGTGGGTTCATTGCTAGGTCTTACTTTATTTTGGTGCTTATGTCATTCTTTCTTCTACAGGTTGCTGGGTAGAGTAGTGGACAAAATGCTGCACTTCTAGTCAGGAAGACCTAAATTAAAACATCATTCTGTGAACCCTTTCAGAACAAACTTTGTGGAAATTGCATTGTAGCAAGGAGGAATGAACAACTCATGAAACCCCATTTGAACCCTGATGATCCATTTGGCTCTTACTTGGAAAACAAAACTTTCCCCACAGTTTAATGAGATTACAAGAGAACATGGCAGGAATTATCTAGTAAAATGAGGATTTCTATCACAAGGGCCAAAAATATATTGAGAGGGCAGAGCATTAGGAAGTTTTGGTGAAGTGGAGGGAGTAATAGATTTGGAATCAGACAGCCTGGGTTTGAATTTCAAATGTGCCACTGCCCACATTACATGGAGAAGTCCTTTGTAGTCTTTGGGCTTCAGTTTCCCCATTTATAAATTGAGAAGGTTGGAATAAATGATTTTTAACATTTCTTCTAGGTCTAAATCTGAAAATTAGAATGGGCCACTCTCTTAGTGGATATCAGATCTCTTCCCAAAGTAGAAAAAGTAGATTCTTTCAACAGTTTCAATGTACTAGAAGAGTTTCTTCTAAGTGAATTCCTAGTGTGTTACTTGACTGAATATTGTATTAATATTCTAATGTTGTATTAAACTTGTTGTAAAAATAAGAATACTCTATTATCATTCATATTTTAAAGCTTGAATTGCTGGCAGAATATTGGAAATCTTTTAATTCTTCCATTTGTAACAACCTAAATTGAACTCATGATTTTTCCATCTGAACTCATTCTTTCTCCAACATTCCCTATTTCTGCTGTAATCATTATTTTTTTTAGTCATGTAGTTATAAAAGTTCAGAGTCAGTCTTGACTTTGGACTATCTGTCACCTTCTATATCAGTTTCAGTCTTGTCAGTTCTGTTGCCACAATATCTCTTGGATCCATCCTTTTGTCTCCATGCAAATGATCTCCACCCTATTTCAATCTCCCATCATTTCTCACCTTGTGTATTGACTCCTAAGTATCTCTGGTTCTAGTCTCTTGCATCTCTAATTATCATCCACACAATGGCCATAGTCATCCTTCTAAGATGCAGATCTGACCATGTCACTCTTCTACTCAAAAATCTTTGTAGATTCCATATCCTCTCTCCAATCAAATACAAACTCCTCTGGAATTTGAAGCCTTCCACAATCTAATTCCTGCTTATATTCCTAGGTTGGTTTTCCATTTTCTACACTCACATATTCTACGTTCTATGGCAAATGGCTCTATTCGCATTTCCCTAAACTCGGCATTCTAGGTAATTCTCCGTGCCTGGAATGTTCTTTCTCTTGGATTCTACTTTCACTCAAGGCTCAGCTCAAGTACCATTTCCTCTGTGAGGTCTTCCTTTAACTTTTGAGTTATTAGTGTTCTAGCCTTCCTCAAATTCTCTTGTATTTACTTATCTGCATATTTGTATTATAATCACTATGTAGAATATAAGTTCCTTGAAGGCAGGGGTTATTTTATTTCTACTTTTGTAACCCCAATGCTCTGGAGCTTTTTGTAGGCAAATAGCAAATGTTTGTTGAATTGAAATGATTTCCAGTCTTTGTTCTAAAGCTGGCTTTTAGATCAGACCATGTGAAATAAAGCCTATCAAACTATCTTTGTAAATATTGTTCAGAAGTCTTTAATACATGTATATCTGAACAGTCCAATTCAATAAACATTTATTAAATGCCTAGCATATGCAAAGAACTGTAATACACAATGAGGAAGGTACAAGATTTAGATAAGTCAACCCTGGCCTTATGGAACTTAGAACTATATAAATGTGTATATCTATAATATGAATGTATATACACATATGTCACAAAGTAATACATGACAAATGCATAAAAGAGATATAATTTCAACTCATATCATTCTACTTCTATTTGTTCATGTATCAGTAAGGAAAGAGCACTGAAGCATCTTTCAGCAAATATATATCATCTTGTCTTCAAATGTAGTCATGTGGCAAATTGGACCAATTTTCTTGCTCATACAGACCAAAAACAACTTTTGCTTTCACTATCCACATGCTAGACTAAGCTTCAAATGGGCAGGAACTATATTGTATTCATTTTTCATCTCCCACATGTCCTAGTACAGTACCCTGTGCATAGTGTGCAGTTAGTAAATAAAAGTTGAATAAATGAGTGCCTGAGTATGTCAGGTCAAAGTTTCTCTGTGCTGTATAGTGTAGTGGACATAATAGATCAGACAAGGTTGAAAATGTCAAGGTCAGCAATTTCAAAGCCAGAATGGGAAAGAGCAAAGGATCCAAGGAAGTGAGATCAGACAATCTAGTAAAGCAAATTTTAAGAAATTAGCAAGGAATCAAACAAAAGGTGGAATCAGACTGCTTGGTAGAATCAGACTTAGTTCAGCATGGGCTTTTGGTCCTGTAATAATTAGATTGTTCTACAAGGTTTTTTCCATCATCAATACCATCAATCAATCAATCAATCAATTCCACCATCATCATCTTCTTTACCAGATTAGATTCAGTTGAATCTTTAGTTCTACAGAACAGGGTAGACTATTCCCTACCTCTCCTCCCCCACCCCCCGCCTTATTGAATTATTTGATGGGACTGATCAGAACTGACTAGTATATAGGGTAGTTTATTAGATTTAGAAGGAAAGTTACAGAGAATCTCATCAAAATACTAATTTTCCAGATGAGGAAACTGAGGCTAATGGAGGTGAATTGATTTTTCCAAGGTCATAGAGTGCTAGTGGCATGTCTCCTGCACAGTACTTTTTCCTCCATGTTCATGCTTTCTGAATTTGTTGGTTCACATTCCTATCAGTATTTTTTTTCTTTGTGAAGAACAGGGAGGAAGAAAGAGGACTAGAAAGAGATTTTTTCACCTGTACAGCTGTGCAGTTACTACTGTGGGTATTCCACCATGGTCAATATCCAGGCTCAGAAGGGAGGAAATGGGAGCTTGCACAGTGGTTGAATAGAGTGGGTGGGAGCAGTTTGGAGCTCTAATGGATAGTTGCAATTGCATTGTACATATGCCTCACAATTTTCCATCAAAAAGGTAAAATGCTACCCCTCTTCTCACCTTGTTTGGTTGATCACATAGTCCTTGATTATGGTCATGCCACAGCTTTCCTAAAGGTCCCAGCCCTTCATACTGCAGATCACTATTTTGCACCATACTATCTTTCTCCTATTCTCCCATAAAAATGTATTCCCATGGAAACTCAAGCAAGAAATAATGGAAGAGAGAGATGATGTCATCTGGTTGTTTTGATTCACCTTGATTTTTGTAAGCTAGTACCGATTTGGGTGAAGGTACAAGAAACCATTTGTTTTCTTCTCATGCCTGTGGACCCTCATGGTGTCTTTGTTTCAGCTAAACCTAGGTCTCCTTTAACTCTTTTAAGGTTCCCTTAAATGGTTGTGATGAAAATTTTCCTTGCATGGGAGTGATGGGCTTAATTGGCCACTAGATGTCATTGCTTTTTCAAACACATAGCTCAAATAGGAGTTCTAAAAAGCACTTCAGGCAAAGCTAATTTCAAGACCAGAATTTCTTTTTCTTATTTTGTGGCTTCTGGAGAGTAAGTAACAAAGCTATCTTATGTCTTAGCACACTTGTCCTATTTAGATTTTAGGAATTTCATTTGCCTTTCCTTGCCTGCCCCATTTTGAACTAGCACTTACAGGGTAAGAATAGTACCTTTCATAACAAAGCACTGATCTTGTCTTCACTTAAGAAGATGTTAAAACTATTCAGGAGCACAAAAACAATATATATTTTATAGCCTTTCCATTATAGAAGGCTAATAAAAATTCAGACATGAATAGATTTTGCTGAGAAAATCGCATTTCCTTTTCTCTTGGGACAAATGGGTATTTTATCTTTTATGCTCTTTCGCAAATGTCTATAAAATTACACAGTTTCTGTGCTTTTCAGAGTTGTGGAACAATTTAATCACTTTCACTTTTGAAAGGAAACAAGATGCTAAATTATTGTTATCAATAATAAAACCCTTACTACAACCTTGGGGTGGAAACCCAGACAAGCTTATAATATGCATCACTAGATGAGTCAGAACACTTTACCAATGGTTCTGGGTACACATCTGATATTTTCACCCCCAGACAATTTAACATTAAATACTAAAAAAAGACAATCACTGAGGCATACCAAATCACATACTGTATATTCTGCAATTTCTGATCACACCAGGAATAATAATTATCTAGCACATTTAAATAATATGCTTTCAAAAATCAGGACAGATTGAGTGTTAATATGAAATGATTTATTTTTTCCAACTCATACTTTTAAATATCGTAAACAATTGAATGGTCTTACTAAAAACCAGTGCAGGGGACTGGAAATGTCATTTTCTACTAGAAACATAACTCTACATTTTTTTTGTCCTTTTTTATAGTAGTGAGTAGAAAGAACTATGGACTTGTGATTAAAGGACTTGGATTTGAGAGTTGGCCCTATTACTTATTAGTTTGATATTAACAATTATGAACCTACTTTCCTCTTCTATTAAATGAATATGGTAATGACTGCCTACCTGTCAGTCCTCTGAGTATCAAACAAAATATTCTACATAAAGCAATTAATGGTTTTTTTTTTCCTTTTTGGAGGGCACTTGGGTTAAGTGACTTGCCCAAGGTCACATGGCTAGTAAGTAGTAAGCATCTGAGGCCAGATTTGAACTCAGGTCCTCCTGACTCCAGGGCCAGTACTCTATTTACTGGGCCACCTAGCTGCCCCCATAAAGTAATTTATAAGCTCTCAAAATGCTTAGTTTTTACTTGTCTTCATATTGTTTTTCACTCTCCCACCCCAAGTAGAATGCTCCTTAAACTTAGGGGTTGTATCTTTCTTTGTTTTTATCTTTTGGGGGGGGGGGTCTAGTACTTAGCATAGTGCCCATATAAAATTAAATTGAAACTGTAGTTTAATTATCATATATATGTAGATGCATAGGTTGTCACTGTATCCCTGTCAAGGCTGTTGTTAACTCTTCAGTAGGAAGACCATCAGAGCCAATACGTTTTTTCACTCTGTGCAGCACAGACTGTGTTCTGGACAAGCATCAGGCAACATGCCCTTCTCATGTGAGTCACTCACCTAAAGGCCATTGTAGTGGGCAGGGACTAGGCCAGGGAGGAGCTCACTTCAAATGGGCAATGAGGGAAAGGAAACTGGTATCATCTGGTACCTTTTCATTATAACAAATTTTCTTGCCAAATAAGCATGGTTCACTTTTGTTTCCCTGAAGCTGAAGGATTATGTGTTTAGGTTGCTCTCTAAATTCACTGGGGTAAAGGCTTATCACCCCACCCTTATTAGAGATCTGAGGACCATATCTTCAAGAAGAATATGGCTAACCATTTGAACAGGGATTTTGTGAAGGTGTTCCTCTCCATGTGAAAGAATGAACTTACGGGGGTTATATGGTTCTTTCTGAATCTCAAACCTGTGAGTTTGTGTTTCATCTTCTATTGGATGCCCTATCAAAAATATTGTGTAATACAGTGCACTTTACAAAGATACAAAGCACTTTAGCCAAAGTGAATTTTGAAGCCAGAATTTCTTTTTCCTATTTCATGGATGCTATACAGTCAGTAATAATGCTAAGTCTTAGCACACTTGTCCTATTTAGATTTCAGGAATTTCGTTTCACCTTGCCTTGACCTCCACATTTGGAACTAGTGGTTTAACAGGATAAGAACAGTGCCCTGGGGAGGCTAAGTGGTGCAGTGTATGCACCTGCCCTGGAGTCAGGAGTACCTGAGTTCAAATCCAACCTCAGACACTTAACACAAAACTAGCCATGTGACATTGGGCAAGTCACTTAACCCCAATTGCTCTGCCTTCTCCCCTCCAAAGAGCAAAAAAAGAAAAAAGAAACAGTCCCTTCTATAGTCAAACACTGATCACGTCTTCACTTAATAAACAGAAAACCTGGTGTTCTTTCTTTTTAATGTAAGAAGTCATCTCCTTCCTTCATAGTGTTCTACCTGCTCAAAAAGTTGACCTTCTAGAGCAGTGGTTCTCAACCTTTCTAAGGCTGCAACCCTTTAATACAGTTCCTCATGTTGTGGTGACCCCCAACCATAAAATTATTTTTGTTGCTACTTCATAACTATAATTTTGCTACTGTTATGAATTGTAATGTAAATATCTGATGTGCAGGATGTATTTTCATTGTTATAAATTGAACATAACCCACAGGTTGAGAACTGCTATTCTAGAGAAACTTTGGGATTTAGGTGAAAAGTGATCCAGGTAAAAGTTAAAGAGGAAACAATGACCTTGGAGGGAAATTAACACAGTTTCTAGGCAAGAAAGGAGGCAATTAAGGTATAGCATTGTAAATGACCATAAACACTTCATACAAATGATAATGGTCCTGGACTATTGTAATAAATTCTGGATGTCAAATTAAAGAACAGAAAAGGACTAATGTAGAAGAGAACAGATAAAGGGAGGCCAGACTGGAGGCTGATGTAGTAAGTCTAGAATTGAGATGAGAGCCAGACTTAGAATGTAGCTGTGGATGTGATCATGCTTTTAGCTAATTATAATGCCATGTACTAGCAGCTTTCCAAGAGAATGCTAGTATGAACAGCTTTTCAGGTTCTGATTACACAGTATAGTGAACGCTCTATTTATTCCATAACAAATCAAATCAAAATATCCTCAGAAAATTACAATATAGAGTTCACAACAGCTTATCATTAAAATGGCCATATAGCTTTCACCAAAGTGGTCACAATACTTAGAACAAAGACCAAAAGAATGATCATCTAGTATCCCTAAGGAGGTTTGCCTCCTTACTCAGTCATTCAGTCATCTCAAAATAAAATAGTCTTTGACTCATGGGGCAACTAGGTTAACTTAATCAGTCACTTATCTAGCAATCAGGTACTAAGTATCATTAATCACTAAATACAATCACTAGAAAATACACAAATCCTCCATCAGATAACTCAATCAGTCACTCATTCAGATTCACAATTGCTAAGTATTATTAATCACTAAGTACAATCATTAGAAAACACACAAACCCTCCACCCCTAGGTCTTTAGTAAACTTCAGCTTCATCACAGTATTCAATACCCAAGGAGAGATCTTTTCTTCATTTTGATCTGAGGTGAGTTTTCAGCAATTTCTGTTCCTGGGGAGACAAAGTTTAACAAAGCCACAATATTCATTGGCAGTGTCCTTATCAATTCACTCTCTGCCTGCAGAACAGTCTCAGGACTCCTGAAAACATCAGCAAGACCCTTTTCCAAGATTGCTGTAAACATACAACAAGAAAATCCTTCTTCAGGGCTTCTGAGCCAACAGCAAGGTTCCAGGACCTCTGCAACAACAGCACTGTCCTTCACCATCAGATGAGTCTGGCAAAACAACATCAAAAGAGACAAATAGAATGCATGCAACACAGCCATGCCTCCTTAGTCCTCTGGCTGTTCAGCTGGCCCTAGGACCCAGAAGAAATCTCAGCTGGCTCCTGGAATCTAAATTGCTCCTCCCAGGTTTTCAAAATCAAAATCATTTTCTCCACTCTAGGGGGGCTTTCCTCCTCAGCCCTCTAGGTGGCAGCAACCTCAGCCTTCACCAGATTCTGGTGTCAAGAAAATTCTGACTCAGTTCTCAGTCCAGCAGTAGCAGCCCAGCTTCCAGTTGCTCACTGAGAGAAATTCTCTCTCTTTCTCCACCAGAACAGCTTCTTCTACCAATTGTCAGGAGAAAATTCCGACTGTCTCTCTCTGGGGCTTTTCTTAATATACACACACAGCATTGGCTTCCTGTTTCAGCCAACCCCTTCCTGTTATGTCAGCAAGGGGAGACAGAGTTCACACCTTCTGTTTCTTTCACAGAGGTTTCACTAAGGACTAAGTACCTGCTTATCTGACATAACAAAAAGGGGTCTTCAAATTTAAATTAATTACCATTACACTAATTTGATAAAGGAGAGGAAGGGAGGGAGGGAGAGACAGAAAAAGAGAGATTGAGATTGAGAGGGAGAGCCAGCTTGGGCTAGGTAGAAGATGAAGTCTGTTGAAAAACATGTTTAAGGACCACTGAATTTGTAAAAGCAATTTTGCCTTTATCTGTAACTAGGGATCCTAGTATTATACAACTATTTTAAGTCCACAAATAGCAGGTAGGTACGTTTATGTTTGTCACATAACTTGTTCTAGTCCTCTAAACTTCTAAGTTTTTTTCACTTGGTTTACCTGATATTTGGATTTTGAGATGAGTAAATATTAAATAATAATGGCACTTAAACTTTAAGGTTTGGAAAGCACATTATAAATATCTTTTATCCTCACAACAATCCTGGGAGGTAGATCAAAAGGTATTGAGCAGCATGTTTTTAGGACCTCTTGGAGAAAGCAACTTCATAGCCTACCTTATTCTACTAAATGAAAGAGCAGATAAAATGCTTGATTTGGAACCAGGAAGTCTTGAATTCTAATTCTGCCTCTAAGATAGCTAAATATGTAACCCTGGGAAAGTCACTTAACTCTAAGCCTAAGTTTACTCATCTGTAAAATGAGAAGGTTAGACTTCCAACTTTAAGTCTCTGATCCTATGACTGTAATTCAAATATTGCTCCAAAATAATTGTTATCATATGTAATCTCACAGAAAATTCTTCTGTAGAATAATAGAATTTTAAGTTGTAGGGACCACAAGGGTCACCTAATACAAACACCCATCCCAGACAGAAAATATTTATGATCTCATTAAACCCTACCCTTTTTGACTTATTTCACACTAATTCCCTCCACTTATAATATACTTTAAACAAAATGGATTACTTGTTCTATCACATATAGTGTATTTTCAGATTCTTTCCTTGCTCCTTCCCTGTATTCCTCCTTCTCCTTCTCTTTATATCTCTTCTCTCTTTTTCTTTTCTTCCTTCCCTTCTTTAGCCCTTTCGTTCCTCCCTCCCTCCCTTTCTTCTTTCTTTCCTTCCTTCCTTCCCTCCTTCTCTCCTTCCCTCCCTCCCTGTCTCATCCACACTGGAAATGTAGGAGCTACTCACAAGCCCAATTTCACTAGTGATTGTCATGGGAGCTTTAGCCTATTGTATTTCCAACTCAGTCAGTTTGCTTCTCCTCAGACAACCTGGTGACCTCGCAGTCCCAAAGGATCGCTATATTAATGTTGAACTTAGGACATGTGATTGGTATAGCCCAATGCTGCTCAGAATTCTGGAGCTTATGAGATTCACCAGCCTCAATATCCTTGGTAGCTGGCTTTATAAACATGTACCACCATTGCTGACTCCAGATTTTTCTTGCTTCTTTGTTCTTAACCATACCATTTCTGTTTGTGAAGTGACCTCCATCTATCTCTGCTCAGATATCCTAGCCATCCTTCAATGTCTGGCTCAAACATTATCTACTTCAGAAAGTATTCCCTGACCTTTCCTATCAGAAATTATCTTTCTTTCTTTGGCCCTCAACTAACATTTTATGCCTCTATTTTGACCTCATATTATTCCAATATATTTATATGATTGTTCAGGGTTTTTTTTTTGAGACATGCAATTGTGATATTCCTTTCCTATGACGAACCTATTGTGAAATTGTGAACCTCATTAAGACAAACACTGTATCTCACTAAACAATATATGCAGCATCCAGATCTATGCTCTACATATAGTAGGTGTTTTTAATAAATACTTGTTGAATATTGAAGGAATGACTGTCAGAGTAGGGGCAGAACCACTGGAGACCTTTCTTCAGGTTGACGTTAGTCAGCATGCTTTCTGTATGATCTTTAAAGCAGGTCTGAGTCATGAAGACTTAACTTTGCTGAAATCCAGGAACCAGCCCCGTCTACAGAACATTTTTAGGGGGTAGGGAGTGGATTTCATTATTACAAAGCACTCTCTTTGAGGAACTCTCTCATCAGTGCAGATCAGTACCTACTCTATAATATGTGATAAGCAGATTTAGAGGGTTGCCTGGGCCACTGAGAAGTTAAGTAACTTGCCTAGCATTATGGTCAGCATGGATCAGAGGTAAAACTTGAATCCAGCTCTTCCTAAGTCCAAGGCCAGCTTTTTATTCACAACACCACTCTGATTGATGTATTATTATTCTAGTGATCCTATCAAAAAAAGGAAATGATGCTAGTTCAGCCTATGTTGTTGTTAGTGGATCTTTGTTGGTGCCAATTGATCACCACTTCATTTTTTAAGTATTTGCAGTCATATAAAGATCTCTGCTTCCTGAAATATGATAATCTGTTATATCATTGTTCTCCATCTCTCTAGAACTCAGAAGTTCAGGTTGGTAGATGCAGGGGGATGGCTGTGTATAATAAATACCCCCAAGAAATAAGGCATCATGATAGTTCTTCTAGGAAGGGTGCAGAAGTGCAGTGACATTACTTTGATGTAAATGTGTAATTCTGAGGAAGCTGATTATCTCAGTACTTAGTTATAAAAAGCTTTCTTTCAACAAAAAACTGGGAGTCAATTCTTGTCTCAGAGACTAAGAGTAAGTTACTGCTAATAATTAATTTTTTGTGTTAAAATTTTTGCTCCTAGGTATATAGTACTGAATCTATATCTAATTTTCATGAGGGTCCCAGGAGAATAGCAGTCACAACATATCACCAGCACAGTTCAATGTTATGCATGCAAGCAATGCATAATAGATGGTATGCATACATTACCCAGGTGCCCTGTGTAATCAACTTTTCATTCTGTTCTCTGTGTCAGCCATTCACTCATTCTTTCATATATGCATTCAACAAACATTTATCAAGTACTTGATACATGCAAGGCATTGTGTTAGCTATCTTGGGATTTAAAAAAAAAGAGTAAAACCTCATTCCTGCCACAAAGAGGTAATGGAGGTAAGATACATGTTCAAATACAAGGCAAGATATAAAAGTCACAAAAGAGGCACAAAGTACTTTCTCAGTGCAAAGGACGGAAAAGATGAATTTGACAGGTGGAAATGACAGGGAAAGATATTCTAAGACAAATGGAAAGCATAATCAAAGGTATGTTCAGGGAAGAGTAAGTCACCACATTTGGCTAGTCTGGAGGATACACATTAAAGAAGTAATATAAAATCAGAATTCTGGCTAAGTGTGTTTGTTTTACTTAACTTTATTTCGTTACAAGACAGGGACAGATGGGGTTGGAGGAGAGTCATTGTGAAGTAATAGTAAGGTTAAAAAAAAGCCAGTTTTAATAAAATACAAAAAAATTGACAAGATATCATGAAGCTGACAGGGTTTGGCCAGATTAAGTCGAGGCTTGAATGTCAAGCCAGGAAGCTTGACTTTTACTTAGTAGTTAATAAACGTCCACTGAAGGTTTGGAGAGAGAGAGAGAGTAATATAATCAGCCTTGTACTTTAAGAAGATTAATCTGGTAGTCCCATATATAGGATAGGTTAGAAAGCAGGAGAGGGGCAGGAGCAGTATAAGGGAAATGAGTTAGGAAGCTATTTTAACAATCTAAGTTTGATCATATAGTATTGGTGGGCATGATAAAAGGAGAGTATGGATGTGAAAAGACCACTGAAATAGACCTGATTAGACTTGACATCTGATTGGACATTGAGTTGAAGAATAGAGAGGAGTCAAGATGACTTTATAGGAATAATTTGTCAAGTCCCAGGGCTCCAAGGACAGTTTGAAACCCAAGGTGAAACAAAAGACAAGAATGCCTTTATCAGAACTAGTGGTATTCTGTTAGTAAACATTTATTAAACAACTACTATTTTCCATATACTATGCTAAGGACTGGGGAGAAAAATACAAGTTAAAAAAAGACAGTCTTTTCCCTCAAGGAGCTCATAATTGAATGGAGGAAGACAACACACAAAAAAAGCTGGGAAACAGGTGTTGGAGGCAGGAAGGTACCTGTCAGGTACTGGCGGCATAATGGAGAAGTCCAAAGAAGTCTCAAAGCAATGTTCTTGATGGGGAATGGGAAGAAGAGGCCTTGGAGTCTATGGCCCTTCTTTTCAATCAGAAGAACAGAGTATACTGAGAAGATGTGAGTACCAGGCAGATCCAGTGTTTCAGGATAATAAGGTTTACCAATGATGAGTTTCTTGGGAAAGAAAGGCATGATGGAGAGCTTTTTAAAAAGTCCAAAAGTAGTATAGCTGGTAAGAAATGAGAAGAAGACTATGCTGTGGCACTACCCATAACTGCCTCCTAATGTCTTGACATTGACACACCAAACATAAATGGCCAGTTTGAGAATATTGGCTTGTGATAAGAATAAGAAAGGCCAATAATTTAAAGGGATAGGATAATTAAAGGAGGGATTTTTTTAGGGATAAGGAAGATTTGAACATTTTTATAGGAAGAGGGGAAGGAATCATTTGTCAAGTTCCTGGACTGGAACTCAAGGCCTAGTTTGAAACCCAAGGTGAGGAACTACCAAGTCTATTCCAAGATGTCTAAATGTATTCAGTCCTGAATTCCTGCAAATCTTTGTAAGAGATTTAGCTTTGACTTTGTAACTAGTCATTCTTGTATTTACTACCTCAAACTCTGATCTTTGGATTATTTGTGGGCCCTGCCATTCTGCTTAATGCTTTACAACCTTGTTGACCTATACCATCTTCCCCTTAGGAGCTCAAAAACCCTTTGCTTCTGCCTTTGGAACTTTCTCTTGCCTGACCTGCTCATTTGATTGGGAGTGATACCTTGTGATTATTTCCTCAATTCAATTCAATCCCCTCAAATCATATAGTAGGACCCTACTATGTGAAAGGCTGTGTTAAGCTACTATGCTAGCTAGGTACTAAGAAAACAATTACAAAAATGAAATAGTCTCTGTTTTCAAGGATTGTATATTATACTTGAGGCAATACAACATTTATGTATGAAGAGAATGTTTCTGCAGAGGCTGATGTATTTAGAGACTCTTGAGGACCACTATAATTTTCATTTGCCATTTTTGTTAGTTCTGACTAGATTGGCTATATTGTAGAAGTGAAGACAGAAACAGTCAAAGGGGGAAAAAAAAAAACCTGGAGAAAAAATGGTGGCTCTAATTGCCATAGAATCCAAGAATATCTGTAGTTACTTTTTGTCCAGGTTGGCATGAAATTTAGTGTCTACCTCTTCCCATATTTGTTTTTCCTCCTGCCTTGAAAAGCCTAAGTGATGTACAGTGGAGCTGGGGACCTGAGGGGCAGCAATCACTATCTTCCAGCATCCGTGATGCTGGTAGCACTAACCTTGTTAGCAAGCACCTAGCTCATTATTTACCTGCTCCTGAAGAAAATGTGATCACTTCTTTCATGGCTGGTTTCCCATATCACTATCATTACTGATAGCTCTCTTACTTCCACTGTCACTCCTTAGCCTTGCAGTGTGTAGAGATAGGAGTTTTATTAAGCAAATGAATTCCATGATTTTTTCTCCTTACAGCTTAGAAGATGAAAAATATTGGAAACAGAATCCACCTTGAAGGACAGTATTTGTTTTAAAATTGTAGCTAGGAAGGGTATTGGGCATATTTTATGATTAGTTAATGGTTTGATTTTTCCTAGGCTTTCACTTAATCTAATTAAATTGTTTAATCATAATTACTACTGAGGCAATGAATGATCGATTTCTTATTGTTCATTCATTTTTCAGGGTCATAAAGAATCACACAACTTTCTCAACAAAGATACTGGAGTGATTTACCATTTCCTTCTCCAGATAATTTTACAGATGAGGAAACTGAGACAGACAGGGTTAAGTGACTTGCTCAGAGTCACACAGCTAGTAAGTGTCTGAGGCTGGACTTGAACTCAGGAAGATGAGTCTTCCTGACTCCTGGCCCAGCACTCTGTCCTCTGTGCTACATAACAATGCATCTTTATGGTAAGAGAGAGGTTGTCATGTGAGTGACACATCATTACTGACACATACTTCTACAGATAAAGAGTAATATGTGACAATAAGAGATGAAGCGTTGGATGATGATTGGCAGCCTACCATCCCAAGGTCCTGACAGCTGATAGAGCCAAACAGTTATATACACAATAAGTCTAGTACAAGGAAAATTGAGGGAGAGAATTGTGGGAGAAAATTGTCAGAGAGAACACTAACAACTGGGAGATGAGGGAAAGTTTCAAGGAAGAGATGTCACCCAGTATTTGACCAACCACTCTCTCAAATACTGCAAGAACAATTGGTTCTTTGGCAGTTTTCAAGACCTCTGATTCACACTACTAGAATGAATTAGAACTTAGCAAAAGATGCTATCTAATAACTCATGCCCATCTTAGAACTTCACCTTGAATTATCACCAAGGCAAAAAAGTTTGAAGAACAATTAATCAATAAGCATTTATTAAGTGCCTACTACTGTCTGTGCCAGATACTATGGTAGAGGCTAGGAATACTGATATAAACACATTGTACAATCATTAGTCTCAAAGACGTTGCCTTTTATACAGAGATGTGGAGAAGTGCAAGTGCAAGAAGAAGTGCAAGAAGTAGAGAGCCATTCCTCAGAGGTGGAGATGTGTCAGGGTCTTGTAATCTCCTAACAAGGTCTTTCTTAGCAAAAGGGTATAATTGATGAAACAGTTCTATCAAATCTCGTAAAACAATTCATTTACTGGTAAAAAAACTATCAGTAGCTTCTGTGCTCAAGAACTCAAATTTTATTGACATGACCTGAAACAAAAAGAAAAGCTATTGAGGAATATTAGACTGGAGGGAGATCCATTGTTCTGTTGTGAAGAGGTCTATTTAGCTCACTTTTTTTTTCTATACTTAAACAGCAACCAGTGGTCCAAAGCAATAGAATATATCAGCCTAGAAATGGCAACAAAGAAGTCTTGATTCATCTCAGACAGGTCCAAAATTTCTTGCTTATAACTATTGAGCCCAATTCCTGCCTTCCTACCCCTACAGTTCAACTGCTTTTTCTTCATCATTGTGATAAAAAAAGAAGAAAGAAAAAATAAGTGCAGATATAAGAACATATTGAAACAGATAAAAGCAAAATTTTGGGGCACTCTTGTAGAATGACTTTGATCTTCTTAGTGAAATAGGAAATGAGGGCATCTGTGAATGACAATATAAACTCACATTTATATGGAACTTTAAAATTTACCAAATTATTTTCTCACAAATCAATAAAGTATGCAGTGGAATTATTACCATTTCTTTTTTATAAGGGAAGAAACTTAGGCTCAGAGGGGTTGAATAAACAGCTACTCCATCCTTCTCCCCTCACAGTAATAGAATTACTGGCGGAGCCAGGGTACTAGATCATGTAACTTCCAGAGTTGGGGACTAGAGAAGAATAGAAAAAGTCTACCATCTTAACTCCAGAGAATGCATTATGGAGTCAACCAGATATTAATGAAAGGGTAATCAGACAGCACTGAGCTATCAGCTGTGATGATCCCTTGTTGGGTGTGCTCTAGAGGAGGTCCTTGTTCAGGTATGGATTAGACTAGATAGGTGCTGAAGTCCTTTCCAACTTAGCCTGTGAATGTGTAGTGAACCTAGACAGCATTACTTCACTATTTTCTCTATAAATTCTTGAAATGACAAGATCAGGAAGAGAGGAGATAGGAGGAGACAGATGAGGCTTAGGCTTAACAAGGTAGAAACAGTATAAAATAAAGGGTGTAAGAGATGTTATGGCCTTTATGAAGCCATAGGGTCCAGGCTAGATAGAAGTAAATTCTAGAATGAAGTTAATTCATTCACTCAATTTCCATTACTTAGCATTGGCTACGTATAAAATATTTCTTGGCACTGAGAGAGTTGGTGTGTTAGTCTCTACCTTCATAGAGGATGCAGTCTGATGTATGATGTGGCTAGGATTTAGATCTAAATGTATATTTGGGATAGAGAAATAGGGTCAAGTGATTAAAAGTCATGATCAAGACGAAGAATGAGTTAGTAGGAATGGGGAAATGGAAGAAGTAGAAAGTGAGGAGGTTGTAATCACATAGTAAGTACTGAGATTTGGCTGTAGAGAAATTAGAAGTGGTGACAAAGACCCATGACGTAGGTGAGAGCTAAAGTGGAGTAGAGATGTTGGTTAGTTAGAGTTGAAATCAAAGAGTTCTGTGACATTAGAATATTGTTATCTTGAGGGTCTGGTTTAGGAATTAGGGCTCAACTATACATCTGCCAGTGATAGGCCATGAAAATTTTCCCAGTGGAAGTCATTAGGTGACGGATGAAGCCTGAAAGAAAGGTTGAAATAACTTGGAAGAGAATGAGGTTAGCCTAGTAATACAGTGAGATTTTCATGTTCATAGAATGGAAAGATCTAAAACGATTGAAATATGTTTAAGCAAGTCAGGCAGTAACATTTATTAAGCACCTACTGTATGCCAGGCCTTGTGCTAAGCACTTGGATACAAAGACAGGCAAAAGACAGTCCCTTGCCCTCAAGGAGTTCACAGTCTGATGGGAAAGACAGCACATTTAAAAAATCTGGAAAGTAGAGTTGAGAAGGGTGCCCAGTTCAAGGGGAATGATGAAGTCCAGAGGAGTGCAGCCAGATGGGAAATGATGAAATTATTGCCCTAGGAGCCTTCCTTAAATGAAGGACCTGAGGGGAGCTCTTCACTGTCCATCTTCCACCTCCTCCAGTCAGAGGTGGAGGTGGTAGAGGCAGGGTATACTGAGGGGTATAAGTTTCAGGGTTGATTGTGATCTTGTGGAATGATGAGATTTTGGTGGATATAATGAAATCCAAAGAAATACAGCCAGGTGAAAAAATAATATCTGGGGAGCTAAGAGATGAATTTTGATCGAAAGCCCAGAATATCTTGGTAGGAAATGGGACACAGTTTAATGATACATCCAATCAAAGACTAACCAGGGAACTCACATATGTTATAGTTAATTTTATTGTCAAATAATTAGTCTTATGCTATCCATGATCTAACGTTTACTACCATGGTGACATTGGGAAAGTCATTCACTGTTTCTGGGCCTCAACTTTCTCCTCTGTAAAGTGAGGAGGAATTAAACTAAATGTCCTCTGAGATGCCTTCCCGCTCTGGACTTATGGTCCTATGATCTCTTGATCTGTATGAAACAATGGAGAGTAAAGATTATGCAGACCCTTGCCCCATCTCTTCTTTCTCCAAGGAAGGTAGGAGGAGGGGCAGGCTTTGGTGGGCTTTGAGGGAAGTATTGTTGTCAGGGGAAACATAAGTTTCATTGAGATTTCACCTTTAAATCAAGATATTCGATACCTTGGAAAAGAAACCAACAAATCTATTGAAGTTATATTTATCCCAACTGAAAGATTTTCAGGTCTCCTGTTTAAGTAATTCACGTCTCTGACCTCCCCAAGATTGAATGCTTTTAATTTCATGAGCATATCGACTATAAATACTGTATGAGCCTGATGACATATTAGTCAATGGGCTATAATCTCAAACTGAAAGCTATGCTGATCTGGCATGCTGGGTAAGAAATTTTCATCTTCTTGGTATTATCTAAACCCTGACATATTTTTAAAAAATTGTTAAAATTAACCATGTCACTTGCTTTAGCATACACACTGCTTTATGATTTACAATGTATTTGCCACACTGAAAGATTGATTTTAGATAGGTCTAGATTGTCAAGATACAGGAGGAGGGGGTTGCCTTCTTGTTTTATGAAATAAAGGAAGATTCCACAAGACACACTCAGTCAAAATGGATTAAAAAAGCTGCAGTATTTGAAGACAATAATTCCTTGTGTTATCTAGATTTATTGATCAAAATAAAATCAGCCTTCCATTTCAACATTGCCTGTAGCTGCGGGCTTTGTTCAACCACACAGATTTTCTCAAAATCCCTCTCCTCCTAACCCCTACCTTCTTTCAGCCCACTGAAGTGAGCTCAGGAGCATACTACCTTTCTGGTTATTAAGTTTATTTTTTATGTAGCTAAAAAGGTTAATAATAATGATAATACCCATTAAATGTATAGCCGCATTGGTTGAGTTTCCTTCTTAGTGCCCATGTTTCCAAGAGTCTATGTCAGTGGGTTGCCAAGCCATTCAGCAGAAGCTCTTATTAGGTTAAAAACTATCCCTGCTTTGAGAATTATAGAGTTGAGAGGATATGGCAAGGTGAAACTGTTTTAAAAGTATGTACGAAACAACGGTCTTTTCAGAGCAGTTATGGAAATATGGGCCCTATTTCCAAAATAGAGAATCTAAAAGAAAAAGAAAAAAAGAAGAAAGGAAATGCCATCCAGTCTAAATTCCTTGGTTGTAGATATGAACTGTCCTTGAAAAGATGACAGAAAGAAGGCAAACACAATTATAGGGGAGGCAATGTGACATAAGGACTAAGGGCTAGATGAGGATTGAGACAAAAAATGGCCTAACATCATCACAAAAAATATCAATCTAGGAAGGGAATCTAGGGCAGAATTGAAAACATTTGCTATTTATACTCATTCTAAGCCATGAAAACTAAATAATGAGCCATAGCAGAACCAGGAACAATGGGTAGAATTTATAAAAAGACAAATTTTAGGCTAATCCTCAGGGAAAAACTTTCTAACAATTAGGACTATTTGAAAATGTAGTAGCTCATTCCAAGAAGTGGGTGATTTGCTCTTTTTCTTGTGTATCTTCAGGTGGAGGCTGGATAGCCATTTGTCCCATGTGTTATAGTAGGGATTTCTTTATGTATGGGGTACACTATATAACGCTGAAATTCCTTTCAACTCTCAAAATCTGTAATTTTGTGAAATAGCTATAATAAAAAAATAAGTTTGTGTTGGAAAAGAACCTATACACACACACACACACACACACACACACACACACACACACACACACCCCTCAAAGAAGATATTTGAGATGCAAGGAAGAAACACTAATGTCTGACCAGGGGGTGGAGTGGGTATCTGTATCAGCAAGCATCCTAGCATACCTAGAGCGGCTGCTAGCACAGGTTCTTAGATCTGCTTTTCTAGAGGAAAGCAACTCAAAATGGGTTAACAGTCTCACTTTAATCAAACATATATCATTTACCTAGTTCAGGGGGAAAAGTCAGCACCCTGAACTTCAGAGAATGTAAACACAAGTTACAAACACAAGTTACAAACAAACAGAAAAACAGATCAGCAGAGGTCTTCCAGCGCCTGACCATTACATCAGTTACCTATTCAGTTACCAGAGAGGGAAGCACCAACATCTGGGTTTTTCACAGCCGGGGGGCTCAATGGCTTCCCAGAGTCTCATCTGGCCAAATCACACAACTCTTTTCAAACTGAGCCCCAAAGCAAAATCTCACATTAGGGCATATATATAGCCTTCTCCTGGCTCAGAGAATGTCACAGCCCTCTTGACCCACTGTCCAATCACAAAGCTACAAGGCATGGGCATTCCCAAAAAAACAAGCCTGGTGCCACAGGCTCCACGTGACCACATTCAGCCTATTAGGGAACAGAGTATACTTTCAAATCTGGGAAGGGTCTCAGAGTCACGTAGCCACTTTAGCAAAGGGCCTAGGGGCAGGGAAGATCTTCAGATTCCCATAACATTATCAGGGAAGACTTCATGGCAGAGCTAGCTTTTGAGCTTTCATGAACTAATTTTGAAGTAAATAATTGACATTTATATAGCACTTAAAAGTCCATAAAGTGCTTTTAATACATAGTCTCTTTAGATTTTTTGCATTTTTTTTGGTTTAAAGTTAAATTCATTAGATCTTTTTAAAAATAAGTTTTTTCTCGTTAGCTTTTATTTTTAGATCTCCACATTTCTTAGTGTATTAATTTCCATCACCCCCACTCTAGAGATCTACTCTTTCATAATAAAGAATTGAAAAAGTTGGGGGGAGGGTGATGGGGAACATTCACCAAAATGGGTCAACATACGGGAAAAAATTGAAAGTTTTTAAGCCTCGGTTTCCTCATCAGTAAAATGGAATGGATACAATAATACTTATACTATCTACCTCTAGTGTTGCTGTGTGGGAAGCACTTTGTAAATCTTTAAGTGCTATATAAATGTGAGTTACGGTTATAAACCTTCCTCTCTAGTAATGACAAGTCTGAAGGCTTGTGCAGAGGGAGAGAAAACAGTAGTTGTTAATATTCACTTGAGAATTGAAGGCAAAAGGAGCTAATGACCAGATTCTACTCTGATCTATTGAAAAGAGTTTACAGATTTGTTACTGAAAGCCACTGGCAGAGAAGTGAGAGTTTACTGGATGCTACCCATTGAATACTAAGAAATCTGATTGCTTACTTTTACTTGTTGAGCTTTTTGTGTATCTATTGACCAGTGTGTCTGTATGCATGTGAGAGATGCAGTTTCTCTATGAGAGCAAATTTTGCAAAACTCTGAGATCCAATTTAGATGCCGGTTTCAGTATTTCATACCACGAGATCTCAGGATTGGTCCTTACTCCTAACGACTGCCTGATGCATACCATTGTCTGCTCTAAGTAGAGTATATTTTTATGGCTTTCTATTTTCCCTATATCTCTTTAGGCAGAAGATATATGAACATTACTGTAGTGGCTGAGAATACTTTGCCCCTGTAGCTTTCCCCCCCCTATATATCTGCAAAGATGAACACTGCAGTGAGAGGTTGCAATCTGTTTAATTATAATCCTTAGTGTCAAAAATGCCAGGTTTGAAAGCTTATGCTATTCATCCCCTGAAACTCTGTAAGTTGGGAAAATTTATGTCATATTGCTAGGTATCCTCAGGGCTAACTTTAAACGTGAGTAGTTTATAGATCAACTAACCTTTGCCAAATAGATCTGATTGTTTATCTTTTTATCTTGAGATGATATGAAGGGAAATCCAAGTCTGACTTCTTCTACACAGGTATACCTAACTATATACAATGGTAAAAATTCCATATAAAATCATTATGTTTTAAATTAATTTTTATTCATTCATATCTATTGGGCAGATGCTATGTGAAAGTACTATTTTATTTAAAAGAAGCCTATGAAAAAATCCTTTTGTTAAGTGAATGATCTCTCGGGTTTAGAGGTGTTTTTTTTTTTAACAAATCCAAATTTTCATATATGGTTCTTTTTTGAATAAGTTATATTACAAAAATTCTAATTTAGATGAATTGGTTAGAGTTAGGAAATCCCTTTCTAAGATTGTAATGTCATGTTTGCTCAGTATTTTTTAAAATTTTGTTTACTCTTTGTGATTCCATTTGGGGTTTTCTTGGCAATGATACTGGAATATTTTGCTGTTTCCTTCTCCAGCTCATTTGACAGATGAGGAAATTGAGACAAACAGGATTAAAGGTCTTGCCCACGATCAAGTGCCTGAGGTCAGATTTGAATTCAAGAAGACTAGTTTTCCTGGTTCTAAGCCCAGTGCTCTATCTACTATCTATGACATCATGGGATCATAGTTACAACATCATGTTATGAATAGAGAGCTGGTTTTGAGGCCAGAAAGATCTGGGTCCAAGTACTACCTCTGCCACATACTAGCAGTATGATACTGGGCAAATCATGTAACTTTTCTGGAAAGTTTTCTAATACTGTAAGTTGTAGAGAAGGTGCTGACCTGCATTGCTAAAGGAAGTTTTCTTACCTGCAAATCCTCCATGCTAATAAAATCACAGGTCCAACCAGTCCTTATTCTGATCATAGATTATGGCATCATGGCTCTGGAGTTGGAAAGAACCACAGAGGTCATCTAACCAGACCCTTAATTTTAGTTTATTTAATTTTAAATAGAGAAAACTAATCGTAGAAGCTAAGAGCAAGAGAAGACTTCTAAGGCTAATCTATAAAAACCATGCTGGTTTGGAATCAGGAAGACCTGATTTCAAATCCTGCCTCAGACATCACCTGTATAACCTTGGATGTGCCACTTAAAATATCTAATCTCAGTTTCCTTCTCTAGAAAACAAAGGGAGTGGACACCATATCCTCCTAGGTCACCTTTTGGCTCTAAATCTATGCTCCTATAAAACTAACCAAGAAATTGTCTTGTAGCTTGTTTTTGAAGACTCCCGGGAAAGGGTATTCTACCACTTCCTGAAGAAGCCCATTTCACCTTTGGATGGGTTATTTATTGGGAAATTTTTGCTCCCATTGTTCCTAAATCACCACTTTACACCTTTCACTCATTACTTTTAATTCTCTCCTTGGGAGCTAAGTAGGATAACAACAACAAATCAAGACCTTTTCCATATGGGACTCCTTTGAATACATAGATTGCTATCATGTCACAGGATCACAGAATCTCAGAGTTCAAGTTTACTTTATGGGTCATCTGACCTACTGAAAATCCCTACTTCAGTATCCCTCTCAAATACATATCTGTATTTCTCTTTAAGATATAAATCAATTTCCTGTCACTTTTCCTCAGTCCCTTTCACTTCACTTATTCCCTCAGCCTCTCTCAATGTTACTGTCTCCAGGAATTTCCCCATCTTGCATATGTTCCTTGTCAAGCTAAACATCTTTAGTTTTTTAACCAATTCTCATATGAAAGCAGCTACTAACTCACATTGTAGTTCTAATCCCAGCCATCCTAACAATCTAATAGGGGACCAGCACATAGCTTTCAGGAAAGGGAGCTATGATCCTTTCCTTCTTCAACCAATTGTCCAGCCTCTATGAGATTTTGAATGCCCACATTCAGAATCCCACTCCATCCTAAAATCAACTCTTTCTAACATTCATTTGTTCTCTAAGTTCCTTGGGACTTTATTTGTGACATTTTTCCTTCTAGAAACCAAGTACCACTTAGTCTTTTTATTTGCCATAAATGAATAAATGAATGAAAAAATTATTTATTAAGCAATTACTGTGTGAAAAATACTTTGTAAAGTATGAAAGTGTGAGTTTCTTATTTATACCTTGCTTTTTCTTTTAAGCATATGATAAATTCAACATGTAACTTTCAAAGCCTTATTATGTGTTTGTCTTTCTTTCCAGCCTTCCATTTATTCATTTCTGTGCATTTTTTAGAAAACAATACTTCAATGACCTTCTTTTATTTCTTTTTTCTTTTTGGCAACTCTATTGCTTGCTAACCTCTCTTTCCCAAATGTGTTATCCCTATAGAAAAAGATAAATAAAATTTTAACAGAAGTTTTTTACAATTACAAAGTTGAGCAAGAAAAAAAAAGAAAGAAAAACCCACATTAGCCTTGTCTAAAATGTATTTCTCTCTCTTTTTAAAAATTTCCATACAGTGAGTAGTGGTGCTGGGATTCAAGCCCAAGTTTTCAAATTCCACATGGAATGTTTTTTTTCACTGTACCACATTGCTTCTCTTTTCTTTCAAATTTAATTTGCTATATGATTATTCCATATTTATTCCTCACCGGAACGCACTTTTCTAGACCTCTTCATCACAGCCCTGTGCTGTGTACCTAGTTCCCCATTTTAACTTCTTCTTCTGTCTCATCTTCTGCATTAGAATGTAAGCTCCTTGAAGATAGAAATGTTCTTCCTTTTAACTTGTGTTTACATTGCCTGCGTTTAGCACATTGCCTGGCACATAACAAACAATAAATGCTTATTAACTGACCATCTATCTTATTACCTCAAATTAGCACATGCCTTGTGCATAGTAGCTTCTTAATCAATGCTTGGTGTCTGAGTGATGAAATATAAAAATAAAAATAGGATCTGTCCTCAGCTTTCCTCTTTTTCTCTCTATCCTCTCTTACTTGATGACCTCACCCAAGCCCGTGGATTTAATCATCATATCTCTAATCTATATATCTAGTACTAATGTTTACTAAACTCGAGTCCCATATTTTCAATATAACAGTATTTTGGGCAATTCTTCATAGATGTTTTCTATGAAGATGACATATTCATAGATACTCTGCTTCTCAGACTCAGCATATCCAAAACAGAACTCATCATTTTGGTCCTCAACTCTTTTCTTCATACAAATTTATTTATTTCTGTTGAAGCTGTCACTATCTTCCTAGACACTTAATTTAGAAACCAAGTGTTATTCTTGGCTCTACCCTCTCCCGTATCCCCTGGCACCCAAGTAGTTGCCAAATTTTTCAATTTTATTTCTACAACATTTCTTGGATACATGTCATTCTCTCCATCCACATGGCTATTACTCAAGTAAAGATCACCTTTTCCTGGACTAATATAATGGCCTCCTCTTTGGTCTCTCAGATTCCAATATCTTTCTTTTCTAACACATCCAGCATGTAACTGCAGAAATCTTTATTCTAAGGCAAGGAATTGTTGTGTATGCCATTAGATAGTCAATGTGGTGCTCTTTTTGGTTTAACTCAAATCTTTTAAAAACTGATTTTATTTTTTTTGTGAATGAAAATATCTCCCTCTCACTTAAACCTCTCCCTTTTGAGAAAGGAAAAAAACACAGAACTCCTGCAAAAGCCCTGTATACTACTATAGTCAAGCAAAATGAGCTCTCACATTGACCATGTTCAAAAAAAAGTCTCTATTTGCACTCTGACTCCATCACCTTTCTATCAGGAGGTGGGGTATGTTTCATTATGAATCCTATAGAATTGTGATTGATCAAAAAATTTTGTCTCCACAATATTGTATAAATTGTTTTCCTGGTTCTGTTCATTTCAACCAACATCTGTTCATAAAATTCTTCCCAGGAGTTTCTGTGCCCTTCATCATTTCTTGCAACACAACAGTATTCTATTGCATCTCCATACCATAATGTGTCATTTCATAGCTGTTAGGCATTCTCCTTCATCATCACCTTGTTTTCAATTTTTTGCTACCACAAAAGGTGCTGCTATAAATATTTTTGTATATTCTAGTTAAAGACTTTTTTTGCTTAGGATTTAGTCTTTCTTTGGTCTATGCCAATTTTATTCTCTCCTTCCTTATATTTTCCACTCTTCCTTTTTCCCTCCTGTTTTCTTGAGTAATGTATTTCTGTGCCCAACTCTGCATGTGTATGTGAGCATATGTGTGTGTGTGCTTCTTCCCTTCTTTGACTACTTCAGATGAGACTAAAGCTTGAGAGTCAATTGCTTCCCCCACCTCCTCTTCCTTGTTTGTATAAATTCCTACTTGAATATCCCAGTTATGTGAAATAATTTCCCCTTCCATCCACCCTCCTACTATCTATTCCTCTTTCTTCCTTTTCCGTTCCTCAAGATAATCAAAACAAAACAAAACAGAATTACCATCTTCTTATGCTCCTCAATGACACTTCAGATGATAGACTTCAGAGGGGACATGTTTCATCTTCCCATATTAGAATGAAAACCATTTATCTTCATTTAGTCCTTTATGCTTGGTCATGTTTACTCTTTTATGTTTCTCTAGAGTCCTGCATTTGCCCTTCAAAGTTTCTACTGAGTTCTTATCTTTTCATCAGGAATGTCTGAAAGACATCTGTTACATTAAAGGTCCATTCCCCTCTACCCCCCATAGGATTATGCTCAATTTTCCTGGGTAATTTATTTTTTATTGTAAGCCTATGTTCTTTGCTTCCTTGAATATCATAGGGCAAGATCTCCACTCCTTTAAAGTGATAGCTTCTTAATCATGTGTGACTCTTACAGTGGCTTATTGGTACTTGAAATATTTCTTTCTTGATGCTACAACATTCTCTTTGACCTACAAGTTCTAGATTTTGGCCTTAGTCTTTCAAGTAGTATTTATTTTGGTTTTTTTTTAGGAGGTAAATGTTATATTTTTTCCTCCACTTTGCCCTTTGTTTCTAAGAGATATGGACAAATTTATTTTTTATGATTTCTTGAAATATGATGTCTAAACTCCTTTTTGGTCATGGTTTTCTAGTAGTGCAATGATTCTTATTGGAGAAGAAAGTGGCAAGTCATTCCAGTATCCTTGCCAAGAAAAACCCATGAACAGTATTCATAGGGTCACAAAGAGTGTGCTAGACCACAATCTTAGGAATAGATTAGGCTGGAAACCCAGAAAACTTTCACTGCTCTTGAAGTGTTCTGAATAAGGGCAAAGTGTGATCACTGCTCTCCTGACTTTGACCTTTGGTATCCATCTATACCATGTGCAGCAGCCACACCCTGGAAAAACAGTCTCAGCAGAAAGGCTAACCCTGTTGAGGTTAACCAATAGGTCTCAAACCACTGTTAGATGAAATAGGGGGATGTCTACCCTAAGTATGTGAAGATTTCCTCTTCTAGAATAGGCAGATGAGAACAATTTGTTCCAATAACTATGAGGGTGGCTGAAGCAGGCTCTGTGAAGCACTTACAGCCTGTTCTCTAATTCACTATGACATCATCCCATAGTGTCATTGGTCCTTTCAGAAAATGAAGGACAAATAACAATTCCTCTCTCATCAGCAAGGGAAGTATATGACACTCTCTGTGCATATGTGTGTTCATATGTAAAACTGAGGATTGGGCTAATCATTAAAATATCATAAATGCTGAAATTCAATAATTTTTCTCTTAAAATTAAAGAAGTAGAAAAGGCTATTTATTATTTCTACACAACAAAGATTTCATGTTGCACAGGGTGGTTCCTATCTCTAATATTAAATTTTATCCATATATATTATAGAAGAAGATAGAGAAAAAATACATAATGAATCATGTATATTTTAGCTACTTAAATATGCTCCCTAGATACTTACTGGTTTGTACTTAATATTTCTACTCAAAAATCAGTATGGTACTGTGTATTCCTTTATTTCTTTGTTAATCACTAATGGGCGGTGGAGGTGATAATTTAGGCACAGTTTAAGTAGAAAAAGAAAATTACAAAAAAAAAATCCACAACAAAATAACTAATTTATTAACTAATAAATAATAAAATAACTTAATTTTCTCAAATGTGTATACTGTCATATTTGCCTTTCAATACAATGGGAAGAATGACAGATTTAGAATCTCCTTATCCACTTGCTTTCCTGTATAAATGGCCATTCCAACATCTTTTTTCATTGCCATAGGCTATATCTCTATCTTGCTCATCCACTGGAGGAAAAAGTACCATGAGGTAGTTGAACTAAAGACTTTTCTCAATTTCTCTGCTCCTAGGTTTCTTGACATATTTTCCATGTGCTTGAAGAAAAAAAAAGGAAAACCTTATTTTCCCTTTTGTGTTTTTTCCACTCAGAAGTTTCTTAGTCATTTTGTCTTTTTGGAAGAATGAAATTGCTCACTCTTTAGTTAACTGTTTGCTTTCTATATAAAGAATTTGTTTAAATTGAAATTGAAATATAAAGATTCTCTCAACAATCACTCTAAATGACAAGTGTAGTTCAAATATACATCTGTGTTAAAAACTGACCACTTCAAAATATTTTCTAAGAGATTTTACTGGTTTCAGCCAGCCCTGAAATACTGCAAAGCCACCATGATAGCATCCTTAATTACTCAAGAGTTTGACCCCAGTATCTACACAGGAAAAGTCAAGTACATGAAGAATATCTATTGTCTAGACTTTGATATGTGATTGGATGAACCACTTCTAGTCATTCATTTGTGAGTGTGATATATATACGGATATATGTATATATATATTTGCATGTAGACAGACATATGTGTATGTTTGTATTTTGTACAAGTACTAATAACAGACAATGAATTGTGCCCAGAATTGAATAGAATGAGGAGATGTACTGCACTGCTATTGGGAAATTGAAAAGTTCCTCTAATGATTTCAACCTTCTAACTGAGAAAAAAAAGCTTATCTTTTAATGACCACATTCTTCTAGTGTTCTAGTGTTGTATGGTTGATCTCTAAAGTGAAAAATCAGTTAAATGGAGAAGCTCATGGGAAGTGTAAGCAGACCATCACACATTGTAAACTGGGAATTATGAAGTAAAGTAAATCCTTTCACAAAAGAAAAGTATGAGTGACAAAGAAGATGACACTCTCTAATGTTGGGGGGATCCAGTTCAATGAACTTCTGCAGGACATAGACAAGAGTGACAGGATAAGCATGCATGTATGAGTTGTACAAACTACATCATTGGTTGGAGCATCTATATAGATGAGATGGCAGATCTATTTGAGCATTTGAGTATTCTTTTTAACAGAATATGGCTTTAAAAACTTTGAAACAGAAAAGTAAACAACTTAGCAAGTCTCTTAAACAGAGATTTAAAGTGGTTAAATGCCATTCTAGGCATAAATTTCATTGTGTATCCTTTGGTACAGGATTTTAGATGGTCTTTGGATTGTGTTGAGAGGTACATGAAGCCGAGACATACACACTTGTGATACTTTTCCCTAGAATCATAGATTTTAGGGCTAGAAGGGATATTACAGATAATCTAGTCTTACTTTACAAATGAGGGAGATGTATAACCGTAAGGGGTGAAATAGCTTGCCTAAGGACATGCAGGTACTAAATAGTAGGGCTGAGATTTTAACCCAGGTCATCTGATTCCTCCTTGTTCGGTATTCTTTCTATCACGACAGCACAGTCTTTCCATAAACATACCTAACTGGCTCCCCTGAGATTCTTGTGCACTTCAGGGAATTGGCTGAAGTCTCTGTGGTGGTTGTTAGGTTATTTGTTACAACTGTACCTAACTTTCTCCTGTGTGAAAAATTCCATCTGTAAGCACATTTGGCACTCCCTGATAGCAGAGTTAGCTGGAGATAGTATATTTTTTTCTAGGCAGTTATCTGCTTTGATGATGAAAGAACATTTCCTGAGACAGATATTGAGCAATCTGATATGATCTTAAAGGAAAATTATTATCACAAACACAGTTTTGATGTCCATCTTTAGATACACAGCTTAAAATGACGACTGTACTTAAAATTTGCCCAAGTTACATAAAGTCAGGAAAGGCTATTATCTCTCTCTTAGCATCTGGGAGCCTTCAGGGGTAAATAATACAAAGGGAAAGTCAAAATATTTGAGAGTTCATAACAACTGTGTGCTAAAAATGAATACCTACAACACATCATACAGCTCTATGGATATCAAAAGTTTAGCAGAGCAAATGATGCTTGGGCAAAGAAACAGTAGCTGTAGACACACCTGTGTGGTCTTTTATTACTTATAGGATAGCCAAGAGGGAAAGGTACTGTCTATGATTTTAATTGGTCTGGTTCTTCATGTCTCTCACTATTTCTGGGGATAGAAATATCCTGAACTTGGGATAAAGCAGTGAGACTACCACCTTGAGGGTAGGTATTATGCCCTACCTAAATCTGACATGTATCTCAGTACCTATCACATTGTTCTTCACTTAGAACTTCTTTCCTAGCTTCACTGGATTCTTCATGTCATATATAGGCCACTAATCCATGGCTTCTCATCCTATGGGATTATAGTCCATGTTCTCCCATAAACCCTTTAAAGACGATATCAGATAACAACCATAACAGTAGCAAAAATAGCAACAAGTAGTCTTTTGTTTCATGTGACATCCATGAAACAGGTGAAAGATTTTTTTATATAGGCATACACCAATATCTCTAACTGTATTGATAGATAAAAATACACACATGCACATGCAAACACTGATTTCAAAATGACTTCTGACTCAGTATATCACTATTTTCACAGGAATTGGATTTTTATTTTGTTTAAAATCTTATTTTAAATAAAATTATCTGTATTCAACATGTATAAAATGGTTTTATAGTGACAGAAAAAGAACAACAGCTGAGAGATCCAGAAATTCACAAATAGGAAACAGGAATATTAGAAATAGAGAGTATGGTACTCTTGTCAGACATTTGAAGTATCGTGTTTAGTTTGGGGAAGTCCCGTAGTTTAGAAAGGTCAAAGGTAAGCTTTAAAACATTCCAAGCGGGGGCAGCTGGGATGGTGAGGGGTTTTGGGTCCATGTCAAATGGATCACTTGAAGGAACTGTAGGTATTTGGCTTGGAGAGGAGAAGACTTAGGAAAGGGACATTCAATTGAGATCTTTAAGGATTTTATGGACTTTTATTTGGAAGAGGCTTTTATTTGTGTTTCATGCTAAAGGGAACCATGAGCAAATATTTCAGGAAGACAAATTTAGGGGAAGGAAAATTTTTTCTAACAATTAGAGCTGCTAAACAGAGAAGCAGTATTTGGTATATCCAAATTTTTTTTTTTACCTTGCTTAGCTTTCAGATTGTCAAATATATGCCAAGAATTCTTTTTAATACTTAGTGTTTCCAGAGCCTTTTCATGTATTATTATGCTTTGGCATCTCCTTGTAGGAGATTATATCTTTACAATCTCAATGAAAAATTCAGCCTGAATTTTGGAAAAATTAAGATAAGATATCATGGGGGCAGCTAGGTGGCACAGTAGCACTGACCCTGAAGTCAGGAGGACCTGAGTTCAAACCCCCCCTCAAACACTTGACACTTAACTATCTGTGTGACTTTGGACAAGTCACTTAACTCCAATTGCCTTGCCTTCACCTCTCCAAAAAGAAAAAAAAATAAGGTTTCATGGCGGCAAAAATGAAACTAAGGGGATGCCTATAGATTAGGGAGTGGTTGAACAAATTGTGGTATATTAATGTGATACAATATCATTGTGCTGTAAGAAGTGAAGAAAGGTATGATTTCAAAGAGACAGAAAGATTTGCATAAATTGAGCAGAACTAGAATAGCAATTTAGACAATAATAATACTGAAAAGACAAACAACTTTGAAAGCTGTATCAACTGTGATCAATGCAATGATCTTCCATGCTTCCAGAGGACTGATGAGGAAGCATTCTGTCCATCTCCTGTCAGAAAGGTAATGGATTCAGGGCACAGAATGAGCCGAATATTTCTGAGCACAGGCAACGAGGGAATTTGTTTTCCTGGAGTATGCATATTAATTGCAGGGAATTTGTTTTTCTTGCTTTTCATAATAATAATAACAGCTAACATTTATATAATACTTGCTATGTGCACTGTGCTAATCACCTTACCATTATTATTTCATTTGATCCTCACAACAAGCCTGGGAGGTAGATGCCATTGCCATTTACCGATAAAGAAACTGAGGCAAATAGAGCGTGACTTGCCCAGGGCCACAGAGTTAGTGTCTGAGGCCAATTTGAGCTCAGATTTTCCTGAATCCAGGCCCAGGGCTTTATCCACTGCATCGCCTAGCTCCTTAGCTTTTTATAGTGGGGTGGGAATGGGAAGGAAAGAAAATAGATTCTTTTAATAAAAAAATAAAACCTTTAATTTAAAAAAGGACAACAGCCAAACAAAACTAAACTAAAAGATAATGTAGAGAACTAGGGGGGCACTGCAGATACAGGGCTGAAGTTGAAAAGATCTGATTTTGAGTCTGACCTCAGACACTTACTAACAGTGGCCTAGTCACAACCTCTGTCTGCCTCAGTTTCCTCATCAATAAAATAGGGATAATAGTAGCACCTACTTCCGGTTGTTGTGTGGATCAAAAGAGGTGATATTTTAAAGCACTTTGGGAATTTAAAAAGTATTGTAAAACGCTAGCTGTTATTATTGCTATTACCCATACGAAAAGCTAATTTCTGTCTATTTTAATTATGACACGAAGATTTGAAGATAGATTTCTTCAAATGTGAGAGCACCATCTTGCTGATCTCCTACTTTGCCATGATGAGCCTCATGTTTGCAATCTGAATCATCATTTTCTTATCCAAATTACACATTTCTGGTGGGTTCAGTATAGGTATTCCTTCATTATGTAAATCTGTTTTTATAACAGATGGTAGATTTGGCCATTGTGTGCTATGCAGGTACTTGGCAATAATCTCTGACACATTTGTTAAGCAAAAATTGCAATCTGTTCAGTGGTCTTTGTTCTCTCTAAAACATAGAAATCTCAAATGACATCAGTTAAGATCATGTATCTAGCCAGTTAGTAGTCTAACAGGAGTGATATAGTACAAGTTAGGGACTCAAGCCTTAGGTTGTTGTTGTTGTTGAGTCATTTCAAGGGCGTCCAACTCTTCATGACCCCTTTTGAGGTTTCCTTGGCAAAGATACTGGAGTGGTTTGCCATTTCCTCCTCCACATTATTTTATAGATGAGGACCTGGGTTAAGCGACTTGCCCAGGGTCACACAGCTAGCATGTGTCTGGGGCCAGATCTGAACTCAGGAAGGTGACTCTTCTTGATTCCAAGCTCAGTGCTCTATCTACTGTACCCTTCCCCCAGCTGCCCTGCTCAAATCTTATCCTCATCACTTATTTTATACCTAAACTGAGTTTATAGGCTTTCTTAAGTAGGTGTAAAGTTTCATACTTATCAAAAGTGATATATATAATTGACATGCTTAGAAGGCACAAAGAATATCAATATTACTCACCAATATGTTCAAAGTAGAAAACAAGATTAGAAGTAATAATGATGACTGCAGAAGACACCTGTACTACTGATAAAAGTCTGCTAAATATTGAATTTTACTGCATGACTAAACATACATGAATATGAATGTTTTAGCTTTCCTCTCTACATAGCACATGGATTGGGACTTCATACTGCATGCAAAAATGAGTCAACTGATGACTTCTCAGTTTCCTTCCTCCCCACCTTCCCCTCTCCTCTCAATCAAACAATGCTTTGTTACTACCTGATATGGCACAATTTATACAGAAATTCATGTTTCATTGAGCATATTTTTGAATTCAGGATAAAAACTACATGCAAATACAAGGAAAACACCCAAAACTTTCCACATTTCAAGAAAAAGTCAGTCAACTCAGTTAAAGGTAGTAGCATTTATTAAACACTTGCTGTGTTCCAGGTTCTATGCTAAGTGCTGGGTCTCCCCAAAGGGAAAAACAAAGGCAAAAACCAGCCCCTGCTCTCAAGGAGTTCACAGTTTAATTGAGGGAACAATATTCAAACTGCCATGTACATGAAAGATACATATAGAATGAACTGTGGGTAGTCTGAGAGGAAAGCACTAAGACTAAAGAGGACTGAGAAGGGCTTCTTGCAGAAAGTGGGACTTTAGCTAAGACTTTAAGGAAGCCAGGGAAGCTAGGAAGCAGACATGAGAGCGTTTCAGGCTTCAGAGACAGCCAGTGGAAATGTCTTGAGTGGGGCGATGGAATATTTTATGTAAGAAACAGCAAGGAGGGTAGTTATATATACAAAGACTAGAAAAGCAGGAAGGGGTCAAGCCATAAAGGGTTTTAAAAGCCGATTAGGAAACTTTATATTTGATCCTGGTGGAGATAATTAGCCAATGCTGTTTATGGAATGAGGGTGATGGTGTTGGTGATAGGATAAGACCTGCACTTCAGAAAGATCAGTTTGACAGGTAAGTGGAGGATGGATTGGAGGAGGGAGAGGAAAACAACCAGCAGGCTATTACCCAGTTCTTTTATAATAGCTCTTATGATATAGGCAAGAATTGAAGAGGGCTTTACCCAGGGTGCAGCGTCAGAGGAGAGAAGTGGGCATAAAGCAAAAACAGAAATGACAAGGCTTAAGAACTGATCAGATCCAGGACTGAGAGCAAGGAGTCAATGATGACACCTAGCTTGTGTGACTGGGAGAATGACCTTCAATAATTACAGTACAATTAAAATATAGTGAGATATGTTTTAGACATATTGAGCTTAAGATGTCTACAGATTATATAGTTTGGGTTGCCCAATAGGCAGGTGGAGATAATGAGACTGGAGATTAGGACAGAGGTAGATGATTTGGTAATCATCTACATTAAGATGGTAAGTGGAGCCATGGGAGATAATGAGATCACCAAGTGAAATTGTATAGAGGGAGAACAGAAAAGGTCCCAGGACAGAGCCTTGGGGAACCCCCATAGTTAGCAGGTAAGGTGTGGATGAAGATCTAGCAAATGGATGTGTGGGGCAGTGTAATCTACCTACTATACATACTACTGTTACTCCTTCCAGAACCTCCATAGTATACCCTCAAGGTGTTTAGATCTTTCTCTAGGTCTTTTAGCATTCTGTAGAGACCAGTTCAGAAATCGGACTTTCTAGCTGTTTTCCCTCAATTTTACTATGTGACCAGCTCACTTCCATTTTTGGTCATAGATTTTCCTGAATTTTATATCTATACACACACACACACACAAATATATATATGTATATATATATATATAATGTATTATATATATTTACAATATTTATATATAAAAATAGATAAAATATAATATAATATATATATATTACCATTTCTTACGTGTTGGTTATCATTGGTAGTATGCTACAGCCTGCTAACATCCATTGCATGACCTCTATGGCTATTTTGTCACAGGTTGTTTTGATTCTTTAGAGCAGTGGTTCTCAACTTTCCTAATGCTGTGACCCTTTAATACAATTCCTCATGTTGTGGTGACCCCCAACCATAAACTTATTTTCGTTGCTACTTCATAACTGTAATTTTGCTACTGTTATGAATCGTAATGTAAATATCTGATATGCAGGATATATTTTCATTGTTACAAATTGAACATAACCCACAGGTTGAGAACTTCTGCTTTAGAGGCTATAGTATTCCATGATTCTCATCAATGCTGCATAACAGATATTGGTGTTAAAAAACATGTATTTGTGATTGTGTGTATGTGTATGTGTATGGGACAGAGAGAGAGGGAGAGAGAAAGAGAGAGAGCACTAGCACAGGTTGGGATGATTAAAACAACTGAAAATTTTCTCCAGTGTAGTCTAGCTCAATCTCCTCCTCTTACCCATTTCAGCACTCAGTTCAGCTCTTCTTCAATTCCTGCCCAAGATGGAGGTGCCGATTAGCCAAGTCAGTGGACTGCTAGTCGAGTTGTACATCTAGGTAATAGGCATTCTTGATCTTTTTGGTTTCTCCCACATGCATTGTTAGGCAGACCTCTTTTGAGAGGTTATAGATTTCATTGAGGAATTCTTGTAGTCTCCCAGAGCAGGGTCATTTTCATTTGCAAACAAGAGCACTTTTCCATCTGAAGGAATACTCCTATATAATCTCCCACAACTATGGCAAATAATTTTGGTAAACATACATTCTCCTATTTTATACCTTGCTTTATCATTGATAATTAAAGGATTATCGAAGTTGTACTTTTGTTTATGTCTACTACATCATTGTCTGTTGTGTTATATTTTATTGTGTGATTTTGTATTGCGTTGTGTTGCATATGTACGTATTTGGGATTTATCAAATATGCATGTTTATATGTACCCAGCTGAAGTGGACAAACCAATGAATGGGTCCATTCCAGAATGTCCAATTTGTGTTTGTCCTTGACTGAGAGGGAACGCATAAAGATTCAGTTGAAAGAACTTTAGTAGGGCAGGGACTGGGAAGGGGGCAGTCTTTATTACTACAGTGAATGATACCATTGGATGGTTTGATTTTGGGATGATGCATTTGAGTCAAAAAAATGAAATTTTAATTATGAAGATGATGATTCATTTTACCTTTGTAATAATATAACAATAACAATAATACATCAAGACTTCATTTGGCCTGAGATTTCAGCATTGAAGTGGCTCTTTCCCATGATGCAAAAAAAATTCAAACACTAATACTTTCATGAATTGCTGTGGCTAAAATAAACATCTCTTAATGGCCAATATTATGGTGATGAACAGCTCAGAATTCTGGTCTCTGCTGACTGATGGTTCTGATGATTGATGGCATTAATGGAAGTCTTCTGATGATAATTCATCACTAGCCCAAGCAAGAAAACTTTCTAGTTTGGTGGAACTTGTTAGAAGACTGTAGATTATAAATCAAAATCCATAGATTTAGAAATGGAATCATCTTTGAGGTCAGCGAAGCCAATTCCCTTAATTTACAGATGACGGAACTGAAAGTCAGTGAAAGTCAGTGACCTGCTTATTGGCCTGTGTAACCCTGAGCATGACTTTTAATCTTTCTGCTTCAGTTTCTTCTTCTATATATTGTGCATAATAATCCCTCTAGCATTTGCTTCACAGAATTGTTTTGAAGAAGCAACACCAGGCCTAGATGAAGTATTAGAGTAGGGCTTTGGTGGAGAAATCCTAACTTACCCTTGTTGTTGTTATTAGTCATTTTCAGTCATGTCTGACTTTGTGACCCTATTTGGGGTGTTCTTAGCAAAAATACTGGAGTGGTTTGCTATTTTCTTCTTTAGCTCACTTTGCGGATAAGAAAATTGAGGCAAACAAGGCTAAATGGCTTGCCCAGGGTCACCGAGCTTGTAAGTGTCTGAGGCTGGATTTGAACTCAGTTCTCCTTGACTCCAGGCTCAGTACTCTATGCATTGTTCCTCTAGCTGCCTTTCGCTTACACTTAGCACTTCATAAAATATAAATATATATCTGCATGTGTTATTACATTTCTTCCTTAAAACAACTCTGTGAGGTAGGAAATCCAATTATTGTTATTGTCTCTGCCTTACAAATGAAGAATCCTAGGATCAGAGAGGAGAAATCATTTGCTCCAGGCCACACAGAGAGTAGGGGGCAGATCTTAAATAAAGGTTTTCTAACTTAGGATCTATTGCTCTTTTTAAAGCTACCCATAGATGTTTTCCACTAGCCACTCCATAACATATTTTTCTGAATGTGACTTGTAAGTAGGGATTAAGCAAAATAAAGACAACATTTAAATCTTCTGGGAAAAACTGCTCATGGTCAAAGAAGAGAGGGAGAGGAAATATGCCATGGGGCATCATAGACCTACAGTACAAATCTGCTGCTGAGAAATGCTTACTCTGAAGCTACTGAAATTATTTAACCAAATAACGATTTTCTATCCATATCAAGTACAAAATGTTCTTGATTCCAGACCACTAACATCCAAGTTTTGCAAATGGCTAAACAAAACCTTGCCTGATTTGTCCCCCTACCTCATCCCAACCCCAATAGCCCCATTTCTAAATAGGTTTTGATCACAGCTATAAAGCTGGAAGAGACCTTTGAGATAACAGTATGCTGGTAACTATTTAACAATGAACTCTTCAGGAAAAAAGGCACAACACTTTAAAATTTAATCTCTGTTCTTAATATTTTCTTTACCCTTTAAGTCTAGACAATCAACAACAATAAATTCATCTCTGATTGGTAAAGTGATTTCCCAGGAATAAACATTCACACTGAAAAATTAACAATCATCTCTCCTGAGCAGGCTCCAGCATAGTCCACTGACCTTTGACAGAGGAGGAAACTCAAACCAAATATGCTATGAGACTTTCCCAGAGTCAAACAGGTGATACGTAGAGAGGTAGGGCTCAGACCCAGGTCCTTTGTTTCCAAATCCAGACATACAGTAGCGTCTTACAAATTTGCTTACGCTTCATCAGGAAAAAAGTCAGAAGAAAGACCTCTGGCATATCTGTTGCTTGTTAGCATTTGACCTGTGAAAAAAAGTAGCTCTCCACACTTGTATATTTTCTTAGTTCTTTGCTGAGTCCATCCTAATGCAAACCATTCTTTCAACTTTATTAATATGTATGGCCTTCTTTGGGTTGGTTCAGTTTTCTCAAATTTACGGCAGGAGTTGGCATCAGGAATAGAATCAACCGACCTGCTTAGCTCTGCAGAAAATACAATAACTGGTCATTTCATCATCTCTCTTTTTGGTTGTCAGCTCTAAACCTAACTCTGATGTTACAAGGTTCTTGTGAGGCTGGCATTAAATCAGAGTCTAGAACAAGAGCTGAAATATATTGAATAATACATTTAAATGTGTGCACACATTACCTCCATATAGACTAAAAACAAAGTCATCATATTTCCATTTTATTTCTCTGTCAGAAACTACAATACTGTTTTGCAGTGGCTGGAGGGAATTTGGCAATGTGTTATTCCCCCCAGGCCTGTTTTCACACGGTAGCAATTCGACTGAAGTGTAGTGTAAAAGTATTTATTAAAAGCAATTCTCCTCTGGTACAGGGAATGAAAGACTATGGGAGCTTGCTACACACTTACATTCTGTGAAGGGCTCATGTCTTAGGAACTGAAGAAACACATTTGCCATCATACCTTTCAACAGATCTACACTCTTCACTTTTAGAGACTGAAGTATTAGGATTTTATAAGAGGCATTGAAGATGAAAAGAACAATTTCAGTAGTGGGTACAAAATGCTACTCATTAAGTAATATATAGTACTTTTAAGGTTTTCAAATTGCCTTCTTACTTTTTCTTTATCTCATTTAATCTTCAAAATAATCTTATGAAACAAGTGCTAGAGGCATTTTCATGCCCATTTTACAGATAAGGAAATTGAGATTAAGCTACTAAGTGCAATGCTCAGGGTTACATATCCAATGTGTGTCTAAGACAGGCTTCAAACCCAGGCCATTTTGACCCTCAGTCTAGCATGCTCTTCATTACCCTTACCACACTGCTGCTCAAAAATGACTTCTTATAATGTTTTATAATACTTCTAGAATGAGTAGTATACATTCTCTTTCTGTGTGTATGTGTATGTGTACACACACACACACACACACACACACACACACACACATATATACATATGTTGTGCTTGGAGTAACACCACCTATCACTCAGCTGCTTTTTCTCAGCTATTTGCCTCCTAGATTTTGTTTCTATCACCATTTGACTAAAATTGTCACCTGTGATTCAACTCAATGCAACAATGACCATATAGTGACAAAATCTAATAACTTTTCTTTAGTCTTCACTATCCTTGACTTCCCTGAAGCATTCAACAAAGTTTGCAAGTTTAATATTTCAACTTTTTTGATATTCTTTCTTCCCTCTGAATTTCTCCTATTTTTGTGCCTGTCTCTTGTTTCACCCATTTGTCTTCCTCCTTTTATCCCTTAAATGTAAGAGGTTTCCAGGGATGTTCCCTACATTTTTTAAAATCCCTACTTTTGGCTCTTATCTGTGGGTATGACTTTGGAATCTCTCTCTCTCTCTCTCTACCTCTACCTCTCTACAGGTGGATGGTGTAGTGGATACATTATTGGACCTGGAGTCAGGAAGACTCATTCAAATTCTGCTTCAGATCACATAAGCTGTGTTGTCTTGGGCCAGTTATTTAACTTCTACAAGTCTATTTCCTAATTTGCAAAATGGGGATGATAGTGATAGTAATCATTTCACATTGCTTTGGTGGTGCTTTGATGAGGTAATATATTGTACATAGTTTCACCAACCCTAAAGTACTATATAAATGTCTGCTTAACAATGAAAGCATGACTCACGTCTTAATTGCCCCTGGAATATGTTCATTTGGATTGCCAACCACACCTCAACCTCAATATGTTCAAAAGTATGTTCATCTTTCTCCAAAATCCTGCCCCTCCTTCCAGCTCTGATGTTTTCTTTCTCTGCTAACGTTACTGCCATATTCTCAACAACTCAGGTTTGAAACTCACTCATCTTTGCCTAGTCTCTCTTCACTCTTCCCTTGCCCAGTCTGGTAGGTTGACAGACCCTTCCCTTTCTGTGACAACATCTCTCTGTTTATCCACTCTAACTACAACCATTCTAATTCAGATCCTTCTTACCTCTTCCTTGGCCTATTGCAAACGTTGTTTTTGTGGTTGAGTTTTTTCAGTCATGTCTGACTCTTGATGACTCCATTTGGGATTTTCCTGGTATAGATACTGAAGTGGTTTGCCATTTCCTTCTCCACCTCATTTTATAGATGAAGAAACAGAGGCAAACAGGGTCAAGTGCCCTGGGTCACAGGGTCACACATCCAGTAAGCGTCTGAGGTCACATTTGAACTAAGGTCTTCCTGACTTCAGCCCTGTGCTCTATCCACTGAGCCACCTAGCTATAAATTCTGCTCAGTTATTCTTCTTCTCACAACTCAAATCTCATTCCCCTTTGACCAGCAGTAGATAGGATCCAGGTTCCTTTGAAGGTCTAAAGTGAAAATGGAAGACTTCAGCACTAAGGGGAAAAAAAATCTCAACATGAAAAAAACCCTCCTCTTGTTGGATGTCCCTTGATTTGAGAAAAAACAAAATAAAACAAAACAAAAAGGGGAGGGTCTCTTACCTGGCTGTGGAAGAAAAGTACCTCAACATAGTAAAGTAAATAAAGATTAAAAGTTGTTCTTCCCTCTTTCACCCTCACTCCCAGGAAAAAACTTCAGTGAGGACAGCATCAGTTTTAAGAGAAGATTAAGGAAAAGACTTCAACCAAAGCTTGTCTCAGAAGCAGGTAGAAACCTTAATGTCTGTGGTGAAGGAAAGGGCATGGGGAAGGAAGGCTCCCTAACGTGGTCTGATCCTGGAACACAGGGGAAGTTTGCAGAAGGGAAGTACCCAGGGATCAAGGAAAAGCCTTCAGTTTGACCTGATCCATAGGTTAGAGGAGATCTAGAGGCCTTAGAACCAAAAATAAGTAAAACAAAACAAAATATTTAAGAATTAATATGATGCCAGGGATGGGCAAGATATTAAGTGTGATGTTTAAAGAGTTCAGGAGACATAATTTCTGGGTTAATTTAATCATTTTATTTATAATGCCAGAGTTTTTAATAAAAGGTCAGTGACACTCTCTACTGGCAAAAACAATAATGGCATCTGGCTCGTGGCTTACATGCCCTTAGAAAGGCTGGTAGTCCAGAGGGTGGCAATCAACTCTAATTGGTTAACAAGTAATGAGAGAATGAATATTAGAATGAGAGACTGGACCTATTTTAAAGAACTTTGATTATGCCATTTATTTCTAAATTACCCCCAGCCTTGGGTAATCTATTCAAAGGATTTAGCCCCACACCAAGCCTGAGCAGAAGGGAGTTTCACTTTAGATTAGAAATCTATTTCTAGTTGGGCAGAGTAGCTATATCCAGAATGAGGGGAATGTTAATCCTATCTTCCATCAGCCCCAGCCTTGAGAGATTAGACAAGGAAATAGAAGGCAAAAAAAAAAAGCTTGGGTCTCCTCAATTTTAATAATTTGCTATTAATATGAGAGAGAAATAATCATTTCTCTCACTAAGACAAAGAAAGAGGAAGGAAGGAAGGGTTTGTTAAGCATTTACTATGTTCTAGGTTCTGTGCTAAGTTCTTTACAAATCACTCAAAGATACCTACAATCAATTCTTCAAAGAGAAAAAAAAAAGATAGTTGTCCCTAAGCATAATTAGATTTCCTTGAATAAATGAAACAATTTTTTTAGAGTTAAAATGATATTTGAGAAGAAATGAACTGTTGAAAGGATTGAAAAAGAAATCAATGACTTACCAGAAGAGGTTCAAGTAATGGGCTTCCTAAAAATAAGCATGGACCAAATAGCAGTTAATGACTTTAGCAGTCAATAAAAACTGTTAAAAAGATGTCAAAATATTGAGAAAAGAGAAGAAAATGTGAAGTAGCTCATTTCAAAGTCACCTGGAAAACAGATAAAGGAGACAGCTAAAGATTACCTATAGATTATCTAAATCCAACTTCCCTACCCCAAATTCCCACATATCATATTTTAAAGATATTGTTAAAGAAAACTTCTCAGACATATTTGAATAAAAGGGCAAAGTAAAAATATAAATAATCCACCTCCTGAATTAAACCCCAAAATGCAAACTTCCAGGAATGTCATTGCCCAAATCCAGGACTTTCTGATTAAAAAGAAATGCTGCAAGGAGCTAGAAAGATAGAATTGAAACATCAAGAAAGTACAATCTGGATCACATAAGATTTGTCATCTAACTGTAAAGAGAATACAGAGATTTTCCAAAAGGCAATAGATGTATCTACTTGCCCAGCAAAACCCACCATAATCCTACAAAGGAAAAAAATGGTTATTCAATGAAATAGAGTACTTTCAAACATTCCTCATGAGAAATACAGAGCTGAAAAGGAAATTTGTAATACAAATTTAGAAGTTCGGAAAAATAATAAGGTTAATAAAACTTAACAATAAAAAAATACTTTACAAGAATGACTACTTACATTATAATAGAAAATAGATGACAAAATGCCCCTTTAATCCTAATGTCATAAAGCATTATAGAGATAATCAAATGATATAGAAGATTAAAAATGGTTTTGTTATGTTTTGACAATGCTGGAAGAAGACAGAAATGGACTAGGGTTAATATACTAAGGGAAAAATAGGATGAGGGAATTTATTATCTGCTGTAATTGGAATTGGCAAGTAGAAAATATAAAAACGTAGAAGGAGAAGGGGAATGGGTATCACTTGAACTCCACTTTCATGGTCAAAAGAAGGCAGGACGTACACAAATACATACATAATTTTGCATAGGAATATATTAAACTCAACAAGGATGCAGAAAGAGGAGAAAAGAGAGCATAAGAGGGAGGGTATATTCAGGGAGAGATTAGTCATAATCAATACAACCTGTAAGCTTGGATAGGTGATATTGAAGAGGAGGAAGAAAGAAGTTACAATTCATAGTAAAGAGAAGAAAAAATGTAAGAGAATAGGATGGAGAGAAATACACAATTAACCATAATAATTCTGAATGGGATAAACTGAGCCATAAAGCATGAGAAGGTAACAATGGATTAGAAAGTCAACAATATATTGTTGATAAGAAATAAACTTGAAACATTAAGGCTCATACATAGTTAAAGTAAGAGTTTTGATCAAATTCTTCCCAAAATGTTTTAATTATAATAAAGACATGTTACTACTGGCAGTCACACTTCAGGGAAAGGTCTCTCTGTTCTGTTAATTTTCATTGTTTCCATTGGAATATACTGCTGCTTCTTGTTTTGGAGTACTTTGGATTTTGCTGCCTGACCTGAAGGAAACTTGAAAAATCATTTCAAAACAACAGCCAGGTCTTAGATATGAGGGAGGGTATGAGAACTTTCTGAAGACTTCCCTCCCCCCTTTTTTTGTTTCAATCACATTTTTCTTATAGAAAGCAAGTTGCTGCTTAGTATGATGGAGGGGTGAAATTATGCAGAAGACAATTGTATTCTTTTACCTGTTATGAGTTTTTACCTTTGATGAATGGGTGCATGAATTATTAAGTTAATTCACATTAGAAATATTTCATGCATCTAATTGAAGATGTGAAGCCTAAATGAATTGCCTTTTGAAAGTAAACTAGAATACATAATGGAATAATGTTAATTCACCATGAGTATAGATGCCTATTTTTTAGTACCTTGGTGTATTTATAACTCTTACCATCTATTACTTTCTCAACTTCTTTTTGGATTTTTTTAACTTTATTTGAACCCTTTTTAGACAGCTGCTGACTGTCTAATTTCCAAGTTCTGGTACTATCTTTTTTCCACCTCTGTAGCTATGGAGGCTCAGTTCTCATGTTTTCTTTTGATGTAAAGAATAATAATAGGTTGTTGGATGATTTTTTACAGGCTTATTAATATGTATTGTACCTTTTATTACCTTTTTTCCCCAGTTCTTTGAAAGTTACTTTTGAGTTGGCTTCTGGCAGGCAGCAGACAGAGACAACATTGTTATCAGGATTTTAAACTGGGAACAAAAGAGGAGGACTCAATATACTGAGCATAGAATCACCAAGTTTGAAGGATAAGCTTTCCCCTTAATTTATTCCTTTTAAGCAGCTCTAGATCATCCATAGGATTATTGGAAGGATGGTTAACACTGGAAATGAGTTAAAGATCCCAATACTCAATTGGCAGAAAGATGATTATGAAAGGTCTTAATTCTGAGGATTATGGAAGCTTTAGGACATTGCATGATTAGTGAGTGAGGGAGATAGCATCAGGAAAGAGAGAGGTATCCTCAGAGAACACAAAGAGATGAAAGAACCAGTATTATTCAGGTGAAGGAAATATGATGGACTAAGGTCATTCATAGACTTAAGGGGATAACAGGTGAGCTTATGATTTCATTCAAAAACAAACTAAAACTGTGTGTGGTGGTACGTGTCTGTAATCCCTACCACCAGGGGAGGCTGAGACTGATGGATCTTCCTAACCCCAGAATTCTGAGGTGCAGTGGGCTAAGCTGATTAGGTGTCTAGAACAAGCTTGGCATTCATATGTTGAACAGTCAAGAAGGAGATGTGTATGGAACCAGGTCGCCCAAGGAGGAGTTAGTAGGCCCAAGCCAAAAATGAGCAGATCAAACTGGTACAGATAGGGAGTTCTGGTGGGTTTTTTTTTAAATGGTCATAGTGATACAAAGAGTTACAAAACATACTGGAATTGGGGTCACAGGATCTGAGTTAAAATTCTGACTATTGCTCATTGTGTGATCTTTATCAACTCATTTTACCTGTCTTATCCTCAGTTTCCCTATCTGTAAAATAAACAGGCTCCAATAGAGGATCTTTAGTATGCCTTCTAGCTCGAAATCCTATGATTTTATCATCTTAAACCACTGGTTTAGTGGTCTGCAGCAGGGTGTTTAGGGAAAGTAATTGGAGTCAGGCAATTTGGCTGAAGAGAAAGCATGCTGAGTGTCAGAGAACTTGGATTCAAATCCTAACTACTAATATTACCTTTATGATCACGGGCAAATCATTTAGCCTCTCTGGGCCTCAGTTTTCTCAATTGTAAAATAAGGGTGGATTAGCTTTCCCTTAAAGCTCCTCCAGTGATCTTATGGATGCTGGGATAAACTGGATGAGGGCTGAAGAGAAGGTGAGCACAGTTAATTGAGATGCTAGATGATCAAGGATTAGGGAGATGTTGAAGTAGGGCTTCTTGACAATAAGAGTGCATGAGAGTAACCAGTGGAACTATTTGTGCTTGGTTTGGGGGCATAGGGACTTAGGGAAGGGACTGACCTTGACTTCTAAGTTCATTGGTCTAAGGGTAGGTTATATGAACCACTTGCTATCCTAGTTTACTTCCATGATTGGTCAACTCCCCCACTCTCTTTTTTTCTTTTTTGGTTCTACAAGCCCTAGGGATTGGTTTACTTCTCTTTGATTATTAGCACCAGGGATTCTTCTGAGTTATGATCAGGGTTTCTTTCTTCCCTAACCACTTATAGAACAGTAGGGAGCATCACAGCTTGGTCTCCTATTCTCCTGACCCTGCAGCAAACTTATAACACTTTGCATATGTTATAAGGTTTTCCACTAGAATTAGCAATAATAGGAAATAGGCAGGGAGGTTAAAAGGCTCCTCTCTCCCTTACCCTTCTCCATACTCTCACATCTCTTATCTTTTTTCACTTAGACACTTGGTAAAATTGCATTTAGGTACCATTATAGCTTTTAAATACTGAAAGGACTGAAATTCTCTCCATCTCCCACCCCCAGCCCTTAAACTGCTGGCTACTTTCCTCTTTCTCAAATTAACTCGTATTTATTCTGTATATCGGAAACACATTTAGTATATATAAATTTCTCTCCCCCCATTAGAATATAAATTTCTTGAGGGTAGGGATGTTATAGTTTCATATTTATCTCCTAAGAGTTTAACATCATGCCCGGCACACAGTAGGTACTTAGCAAAGATGTGATTGATTGATTGTAGTTTTAAAGGGAAAGTAAAGTTAGTATAGCTTGAGAAATTCATCACAAACACTGGAATGGGAGATGAGAGTTGCTCTGTAGAGTAAAGGTATAAGGAGACTTTTTGGGATGAGAAAGAGGCTAGGTTGGATGCTGAATATATACCATCTGAATTGGTGCTCACAGGGGTTGCGGGAGTAGCAGTGAGGGGGGGAAAGGGAAAATAGCTACTTCAGGAATGGACTTCCTTTCTCTCTTTCATTGTCAATACTATCATGTCACTTGCTGCTCTGAGTTGCCCTCGGTTATAGTAGGAAGTGGGAATAGTGTGTGTGTATGTGTGTGTGTGTGTGTGTGTGTGTGTGTGTATGTATGTGTGTGCCTCTCTGTGTCACACACACACACACACACACACACACACACACACACACACACTGAATTTGTGAATGGTTTCCAGAGGGAAAAGCTATGTATTATCTAAAATTTGTACTTCTTCCAGTACCTAGCACACAGCTCTACACATACTAGTTACTTAGAAAACATTAATTTTATGGTACATTAGAAAAAGCGCTGACTTGGAGTCAAGACTTGGGTTCAAATCTTGGCTATGTTACTTGTTGTCTTTGTGACCTTGGGAAATCTCTTTGGCCCTGAATTTCTTCATTTATAAAACTAGGGAGTTGGGCTAGATAAGTTTGAGGTCCTTTTCAGCTTTAATACTCTGACCCAATTATACTGCATTTTATATTTTATCATCAAGCAACCTGACTTGAGTACTATTTGTAGGTGGCTATGGCTATGGAATAGTTAGGTATAAAATAAGTTAGGGACCACCTATACAATATATATGTCTAATGTTATTGCTCTGAAAATAAACTTGCCAAATAATACTTCATATGTATTTGATATTGCCTTAAGAAATAACAAAACAAAATAAAATCTGATAAAGTATAAAGCAGTCTAGCGTTTATAACTGGTAAAAAAAAATCATAAAATTGTTGAATCAGATCTGGAAGGAATCTTGGAAATAATCTAATGGCCACTAGATTTTAGTCCAAAACCTCCATTTTACAGATGAGCAAGCTGAGGCCCAGAGAGATCAAGTAATTTGCCCAACCAATCAAATAGCCATTATTTATTTAGCACTTACTATGTGCCCATTATTGCATTAGACACTGGTGAAACAAATTCAAAGAATGATCAATATCTAATAGGAACTTACATTTTATCAGGGGAGACATTTATAAATATAACCCTATTTCAAAATCACCTCTCCTACAGAGGCACTAAAAAACTGTCTCTATCTCTTTAAGAGCAAAGATACAAATATAATGTTGAGAAAAATAGTATTTATTGTCAGTTTAAAAAATCAGTTGAGAAAATGGCTTGATAGGAAGTATCTCTTCCTATGGAGTCAGGCATGTGTGTGTAGTATCTAAGGATCTTTTATCATCATCAATTAAGCAGTTCTTATTTAAGCCCCTGCTATGTGCTAGGCACTGTTCAAGGTGCTGAATATAGAAATGCAAAACAGTAAAATGATCCCACCTCCCAATGAGCTGATGTTGCTTTATAAACTATGGAGACTCTTAAGAGTGATAGCTTAGGAGAAGCTTACTAGATGTTGCCTGCTGTGCCCCAAGGACCTGCTGTCTTCCTGAGAAAGGAAGTGAAGAGATCCTTTGTTCTGAGGAAGTTGTTTTCAATTTTATCTTTTGAAAAGGATTATGAGAACTTTACAGAAAAGTTGAATAGCATAAAAACAAGGTTTTTTGTTTGTTTTTTTTATAATAGTAAAAAAGTCAACCAGTGACACATTAAGCATTTGAGGTGACTCAGGGCATGACTCTGGTCACAGTCAAAATATTGGAAATGATTATATGTCTTTATGCTTATTAATTCAACTTAATAAATTATATGTATGTATTCAATAATTTAAATATTTATTCAATTATATACAAATAAGAATAATTTCTTGAAAAAACTTTTTTTCTTTTCATTAAATAATTAATGTTTAATAAATTGTAACAGAGATAAGCTCCAATGAGTAATGAGAATGAAAAAGAGATCAAAAGTTTATTCATGAGAAATAAATAATCACAATATTCTTTTATGTCACTAATAGATTTAGGGAGGATAAAAGTAAATATATATATTGAGTCCAGTGGCAGCCTGAGATTGAGTGACCTCTGAGTGAGTTTGGTTAGAATCCATTCAACCTTACCATTTCGTTCTTTAGATGTCCTTTTGTTGCAGTCGGCTTCACCATGGGTGAGATTCTTTTCCCTTTCAATCAGCTGCGTACATTTAAGTATACAGAATAAATACAAAATAAATATGAATTAGTTAGAGGAAAGGCACTAGCATTTGGGGAAGTGATAGGAGCAGGAAAGCTTTCAATGAGAAGTTGGGGCTGAAGCTGACTTTTGAAGGGTTCCATGAGGTGAGGTAAAGAGGGGCTACATTCCCCAGACCTGGGAATAGCCATTGCCCAGGCAGTATTTGGCAGAACCAAGATTAAATCCAGATGCTCTTACTCTAAATCCATTTTTCATTCCATTGCAGCCATCCAATGAACATGGACTTTTTCCTTATAGCTCTTTTATTGATGGTAATATATTTTGGTTAAATCCCTATGAGAAGCAATATGGTGTATGGAATAGAGAGCAGATCTCAGAGTTAGAAAGATGTGTGTTCAATGCTCACTTTAGATACATGCTGGCTGTGTGATCTAGAGTAAGTCTCTTAAATTTTCAGTGTGTCAGTCAAATTCTAAGGCTAGAGAATGTAGGGACACAGAGGTGTGCAGTGGATAGAATTCTGGGCCTGGGATCAAGAAGAGCTGAGTTCAAATCCAGTCTTACATACTTATTGGCTATGTGACCTTGGGCAAGTCACTTAACCCTGTTTGCCTAAGTTTCCTCATCTGTAAAATGATCTGGGGAAGGAAATGGCAAACCACTCTAATATCTTTGCCAAGAAACCCCAAATAGGGTCATGAAGAGTCAGACATAAAACAACTGAACAACAGCAACAAAATAGATTATAGAAAAGGTAAATATACTTGTAGAAGAAATTTCTCATTGGGAACTACCTACACTGCTAATATCATAGGTCTGAAAGAAAAAAAATTCCCTAATTATTAGAATATATGTCTGAAATACTACAATGAAAAAGACATTGGTAGAAATACTCTAATGTTTCAAGGTTCCATGATTTCACTGGTGTGGGCTAGCCATTCCTTGATGAAGATCACAACCACCTTAGCAGACAGTATTGTTAAGTTTGGTGGAAAAATCATCTTCTAGGAACCTCTACCATTTTAGTCAAATTGGTTCTTGGATGGCTGGCATACAGAGAATTATAGTGACCCACACTCAGCGACTTTCTGGTTTGGTAGGATCTTCAATAGCATTACCTCTGTTGGCAAAGATTTTTGATCCCATAGGCACTGCCACATTATTATTGTTGAAGAGGACCATGACATCAGGAAGGAGATGTCATGACTTGCAAGTGAATTAGATTTATGTGAGGCAGGGGTGTGTAAAGTCACTAGCCTCATTTTCTCTTCTGGAGCCACCTGGATCCAGTGGCAAAATATAGATTAGGAGAGATGGCCCTGGAGACAGCAGGAGGCCTTGGCCTGTTTAAGCTGAGGTCTTTCCCAGGTTTCAATTTGTGCCCATTCAGTGATTAAGGCTAAGTAAAAAATCTGGTAAAGAATGGCCTTTTTTACATAGTTAAAAAAAAATCAGTATGGGAGGGGAAGACTCTTAGGGTTTCTGGTCAAAACAGAAATGTTTGCTGTTTACACTCACTCTGAGCCATCAGAATCCAAACACTGACCAAGTGAGGCTTGGGCTGGGACATTCTATTGGCCAATGAGAGTCAGAGTGATTTGTGTTTAAGACATTGTCCGTTAGACTTCATAATTACCTGGAGAGGCATATATAATTTGATGCTAAGTGAGAAGAGCAGAACCAGGAAAAGCTTGTACACAATCACGGACACATTGTATGTGTGATGACCAACCTTGATAAATTGGACTATCCTCAACAACACACAGCTAAAAGACAACTCTACAAGCCTCAGGATGGAAGGAGGTATCTAAACTCAGAGAAAGATCTAGAAAGACTATAGTTTAAATGGAGACTGAAACAAAACATGCTATTGTTCTTTTTCATGTTTTGTTTTGTTTTGTTTTCTTTCTCAGTGATTACTCATTGGTTACAGCCCTTCTATATAACCAAACTATTGTACAATGTGAAAGTATTTGCAGATCCTATACATGATTACATGCCATCATGGGGGGAGGAGGGGGGAGAAAATTTGAAATTCAAGGGATTGTGGAATTGAATATTGTAAACTAAAAATAAATAAAATAAATGAAAAAAAAAAGACATTGTCCATTAAAGAGAAATCTAATCTATAAACCCCAAGATATAATGCTAGGTTTCATCAATCAAAATTTATATTCCTTTGGGCAGAGCACCCACAGGTAAAGTTATGATTCCATATGTGGACAGAGGAAGAGGAGGGAGGAAGAAGAGACTGCTATACTATGGTGAGGCATGGAAAGAGAGCTTAGAAGGGAAAATTGGAATCCAAAGAAAGGAAGATATTAATGTTACCATACCATTCATTACACATAATAAGACATATCTCATTGTCAAGTCTCATTTTGATTAAATTTTTTGCTGTAAACTCTCTCAGGTGACACATTGACTAGAGCAGCAGTCCTGGAGTCAGGAAGACCTGAGTTCAAATCTGGCCTCAGACCTTTACTAGCTGTGTGACCCTGAGTAAGTCACTTAACCTCTATCTTCTTCATTTTCTTCAATTGTAATAGGAGAATAAGCATGACAACTGCCTTCCAGGGTTGTTGTGAGAATCAAATGAGACAATATTTGAAAAGTGCAATGCACACAGTAGGCACTTTGTGAATGCTTGTTTCTTTCCTTCATAGTTGTAAATATGGGAGAAGCTGCTCAAGAATAAGAAGTATCTCATATTTTGTGCCATCTTCAAATCTGAAATAGTTACAAAACCATGAAATAAGAACATATAGTGGTCAGTAGGTAGAATGGACAGGCACTCCAAGGATAACCCCAGGACTCAGAAAGACCTGGGTTCATGTCCTGCCTTTGAAACATATGAGCTACCTCACTCAGAGAAAGTCACAGAAACTTGCCTCAGGTAATTCTCTAACATGACAAATTGTACAATGGTTATAAATCTGTATTATTAGACATCGTGAAGTTTACAACACTGATCAAATCATAGATCTGGACCAAAATAAAAAGTAGCAACAGCAGTAGCAGTGACTATGGCAGTGATGTTGGTGAGTTTTTAAAAATTAGATTGTTCCTGAGAGGCCTTTTCTTTTTTTTGGTAAATGGTCCCAAGGATACATTCTCTTAGAAAAAGTTTAGTTTGACATAAAAACGGGTCACATCTAATATTTTAAGATTTTGGGAAGTACTTTCCTCAAAACAACCGTGTAAGGTATTTTAGGTGGTAAAAGTACTATTATCATCATCATCATTATATATACATAGTAAAGCCTTATTATACCCATTTTACAGATAAGAAAACTGAAGGTCAAACAGGTTAAGTGAGTCAGAAGTAAATTGATATTGAAATCTGTCTTCTTAAACTCCAGAACCATTACATTACATACACTGTTAGCTCTTAGATGGAGCTGAATAGAGGACTAACCTTTCTGATCCTTAATCATAAACTACCTTGTATTGTTGTCTGTACATATATATGCTCCTCAAGGACAAGCCTTATGCTGATTTCTCAGTGTTTTGGATATAGTAGGTCAAAAAATATTGATTCAGTTCCCATTGCTGAGTGGATAGGCTGACCAAATCTCTTCCCTCCCTACCCCACTTAATTCTGCTGTCTATAATTGGGAATTATATGAGGACAAAATGGGGGCTTGGGGCTAAGTCATGTCTGATGTCCCTGAAAACTTTGACAGTCTGTGATATAATTGACCCTGGTTTTACTACATAGGGATATTGTTAGGATAACTAGATGTCTTAGGAATAACTTTAAGCTTTCCCTTGGATCTATTGTTAATGGTAAAGGCTGAACCACACATTTTATTAAACATTGCATTCAACTCCATTTGATCATTTTTCATTGTTACTCTTGTTACCTTCAAAAAGAAAATGACATAAGCCAAATTATTTATTCCTTTTTAAAAAGAGGACAATTGTGCTATAGTACAGTAATTTACCTTGTATGGATCAGTGGGGACCTTATGGACAGTGTTTTTACCCCACATTTTCTACAAGAAGCCTATCTGTACTATATCCTAACCTGTGAACAAAATAAAAGCACTAGAATTTGAGAAGCATAGAGGTGATGAGATTTATCTTGGCAATAAAAACTGAAAACGTGTGCTTAAGTCTTTAAATCACTATAGGCTAGGGAATGAGAAGGTTAGAAGAGACTTAATTGAAGACTTTTACATTTGAAAAGGTCTACACCAGAGAGCAGCATTATATGGAACTAGACACTAAAAACACGTAACATCTGTGGATCCACATGCCATCATTATGATCCCCAGATCCTATAATTCTCTAATAAGTGACTCCTTTCTAATGCTGAATTCAATGCTGAATTCATGAGGTGAGAAATATTGTAGTATAAATAGCTTCAAAAGTGATCTTAAAACTTTTTAGGATGATTGTAAAATATTTCTTCTTTTTATACCGTTCAGAGATATTATACCAGTAATAGGGGTGATTTAGCATGAAATGATTTTCAATCTCTATTAATTTGTAGAACAAATGATGTGTCTTTTTTGGTCTTGCATCATTTCATTTATCACCTATAGTAGCCGATGAAAGTTTGTATAAACTCTGCCATATTAAGTGGGCAGATTTAAACTTTACTTATATTAATATAAATTAGGTGACTTTTGTCCTTGCCTGAAGTGACAATGTCAGTGCCTGGAGCTTACATCTATCATTACTATCAGTTAATTAGAACACCAGAAAGCTTTAAATGCCCTGGCTCTAATCTATCATTCTGGATTACTTCCAGTGTTAGCACATCTGTCAGTCACTACAGTGCCCCAAGCTACATTTACAAAAGCCTTCCATAAGTAAAGTTGCTATGAGAATCAATGGTGGAGGGAGGAGGGGACTTTTTTTATGTCTCTGAATCTAGGCTATTTCTAATCATCCCACTCCTGTAAATTCCTCCTAATACTTTCATCATCACTAAACTGATAGGATCATCCTAAAAGGCACTGAGGGATAGACAGGTTTAGAAAACTATTTCCTCTGCTGTTTTCATACATGTGTAAAACCAAGAATTTCTGTGAGTTTGGGAAATGAAATTCTTTTCTCATGATTTCTGGTTGATATACAAACCTATAATGATTTCCTTCTTGCCAGGTGAATGTTTGTTCCTGGGGTAGACACTCTCTATTTAACAGAAAAAAGCATTACTCCAGCCTCAGATTCTTGTTTTTGTCATCTGAAGAGAATCGATGAAATTTTTCTGAAAAGCCAAGTCATAGAAAGGGACCCTAAAAGTTCTGATGCCAACTTTGACTGTTCCCTGGCTGTCAGAGGCTAGAAACTCATTTCATAGTTACATAGCTTCCTTTATTTTTATGTAGCCTCCATGATGAGTATGGGGATGCTCAAGTCTATCCCCCTGGTATGGTCCATCCTTGGAGACTCTCCCATTTGTAATTTCTTTGACCTCCTACCTTTTGGCACTCTTTCTCTGCTGCCAAGGGCTCCAATTTAATGCAACCAAAGCCAACAAGCAGATTTTAAGTGCCTACTATATGTACTGTTCAGGCATGTGCATACAGACACACACAGACACATGTGAAAAGCAGCCCTTACTCTCTAGCAGCTTATATCCTATTGAGGGGATGCAACATGTAAACAGTTATTATATATGTCATAATTTGAGGAGGAAGGAGTGAACCATTAATAATTAAGAAGATCAAGAAATGCTTTGTGTAAGAAATAGCATGTAAGGGGTAGTTAGGTAGCACAGTGGACACAGTGGCCCTGGAGTCAGGAAAGACCTGAGTTCAAATCCAGCCTCCGACACTTACTAGCTGTGTGGCTTTGCACAAGTCACTTAACCCCAATTGCCTCCCCAAAAATAAATTAAAAAAGAAAAGAAATTGCACATAAGTTGATCTTAAGAATAAGAATAGCTATATCATTTATATTGCATTTAAAGTCTACAAGGCACTTTATAACACCTCACATGTACACGGGTTTAAAGTTTGCAAGTGTTTCATATATTTCATCTCATTTGATTCTCACATTCCACTGAGGTAAGTACTATTATTCCCATTTTACAGATGAAGAAACTCAGGCTGACAGAAGTTAAGTGATTTGCCCAGGAACACAAAGTTAATTAATGTCTGAAGTCTGATTTGCACTCAAACTTTTCTGATGCCAATTGTGATGCCTTAGTAAAAAACTGTATATTTGACTATACTAAAGGGAATTTAGATTTTCTAAGATGCGTACTGCTCCTGGCATGTGACCTTTGATTACTCAAACTTTCTACTTTGTTTTCTTATCCTGACTTTCTTTCCCTACAAAATTCTGTTTCTCTTAGTGGAATATCTCTAGCGGCTTTCAGGAAGGAAAGTGAATGGAAACAATCCATTCTAGAATACAAAGGGCTTGGCACCAGAGAATTTTAAGAAAAATGATCTCAGAAAGTGACTAAATTGTCCATATCCTTGGATCTAGAGAACCAAAGGAATATATGTGTGTGTGTGTATCTATCTATCTATCTATATGTATATATAGATATATATATGTATATATATATACACTTTATATATGTAGCTATATATTATATATATATACATACACACATAATAAGTAACATTTACATAGCATTTAATATGTGACAGGTACTGTGCTAGGCATTTATGATTATTATCTCATTTTATCCTCACAACCTGAGAGATAGGTCCTATTTTTATCCCATTTTATGGATGAAGAAACTGAGGCAAAAAAAAGAGTTGAAATGACTTGCTCAGGGTCACACAGACAGGAAGAATCTGAGGCTGAATTTGAGTCAAGTCCTCTATCCACGGTACTACTTTTAAGTGACCCATAAGAAGGTCAAAGATAAAGATAAAAATGCCATATGTCACAGTATTTGTAGGTAACACTTTCTGTAGTAACAAATAACTAGAAACAAAATAAAAGACCATTGATTGGGGAATGGCTAAACAAGTTTTGGTATGTGAATATATGATATCACTCTGCTATAAGAAATTCTGAATGTAGGGAAGTGAGGGAAAACTTCTGTGAACTGATACAAAGTGAAAGTAGCAGAACCAACAGAACGATATGCACAAGGACTTCAAAGGGTAAATGGAAAGAACTACAACAAAACAAAGAGCACTGAATGATGTGAAATTATAATGGCCAATCTTGGATCCAAAGAAAAGATTTTAGAATATACCTCACGCCCTTCTTTGCAAAGGTGGGAACTGTAACCATGGAACACTCCATGGAAGGTCAGACTTATTCAGCATTTTGGTTAGCTTTGTGGAATCTTTTTTTCCCTCTCTTTTCTTATTCTTTATTATCATGTATGAATCTCTGGGAAAGGGTAGGAGGCATGTTGGAAAACACAGGTGATATAAAAAAGACCAATAAAATTAAATAAAAATAAATCTTTACACTCCAAAAAGTTTGCTTGATAAAGTGAAATAAAACATGTTAGTATGAGAAAGACATGTTAGGATAGGAAAAACCTTTATACATGTACCTCAAATTAAACAATCAATGCAATGCTATTTGCAAAAGAAGGGTGCTAGGATTCAATATAAAATCTTTTTTGTTGTTCTCAATGTTCAATTCATGCTATCATAATTTTAAGTATAACTGATTATTAGATAGCAGTTCTGAATGAAGATGTTCTTGATACTTCAGCTTTTCTCTTTCAAAATAGTAATCACTGGCATTGATATATATTGGTAAGACTTAACAAAACATTTTACATATATTATATTTCTTAAATACTTTCCTCTTACTTCTGGCAGATTGGTTAGTTAAACCTATGTAGATGTTTTCCTGAAATCACAGCAAAGAAATAATGTGTAAAGGGGAAAGTGCAGATTTTCTCAAAGTAGTTTAGGGTTTACAAAGAAAAGAGTTAAAAATATCTGTAAATATAACTGAGTTCATAATCTCCACTTTACTAGTTTGTATGAAAATGGAAGATTTGAACATATTGTAAGAGTTTGTTTTCTTCAACAGCTTAAATATCTTCAGAATCTCTTTTGTGCTGACTGCTTAGAAAATCACAGAATCAGAGAATTCTGGGCTTGAGGGGGAAACTAGGGAGCCTCCTGTACAATCCAAGGACAGAACATATTCTACTACACTTGACAAGGGATTGGTTTGTCTTTGCTCAAAGACCATCAGTTAGTCCATAGATAGCTCTAATTATTAGGAAAGGTTAAAGCCTAAAATTGTCTCTACATTTCCATGCATTATTCCTAGTTACATCCCCAGGGACAGTGCATATTGTCTTATACCCCCACAGGACAGCCCTTCACATATCTGAGGACAGTTGTAATGTCACTCAGTAAGAAATCTCTTGCATGAACATTCTCATTTCCTTCAACTGATCCTTGTTTGATATGAATGAGAAGGCCTTTCCTCACTCTGACTGCCCTCCTCTGGACACTCCAGTTTATCAGCATTCTTGTTAAAGTGTGGTGACTAAAACAGAATATGATATTGTAGAAGTGTCAGAACACAGTGGGAGTTTAACCACACCCCTTGCCCTTTCCCCCAGTTCTGGACTCTGGACTCTTAATCTGGTCTACAATCATAGGATTTTGGCTTATGTGTCACAGTGATTACCCACTGAGTTTACAATACCCTAAATTGACACCCCTGTCTCTTAGAGATGAGCTGCTGTCTAGCCACACCTGTCCTATTTCACATCTGTGAAGCTGATTTTTTGAACTCATAAGACTACAATTTTCCTTGTTGAATTTTGTCTTATTAGATTTGGCTCAGTGTTCTAGCCTTTCATGATCTTTTTGAAGCCTGAAAATGTCAACCAATATGTAAGCTATTCCTCCAAACTTTGTACCATCTTTGAATCTGACAACCATGTCATTTATGTCTTTATCTAAGCCATCAATTAAAATGTTAAACAGAACAGGGTCAAACCTAGATTCTTGGGTTCCTTCACTAGGCAACTTCCTTGCAAGTTGAATTTGAGTCATTAGTGACTACTCTTTGAGTCAGGTAATTCAGCCACTTCTCAATCCATCTAACTGTACTATTATTAAACTCATATTTCTCCATGTTTTCCACAAGAATAGTATGATATGAAACTTGGTCAAATGCAAGATCAGTCTATAAGGTCTCTCAAGTCCTCTGAAAATTTGAGTAAATTCTCTATGGCATACCCCCCATCTATCAGTGTAGCAACTCAATTAAGAAAGGAAATTATTTTAATCTGGCATGATTTGAGCTTGGTTTTACTTAGTCCTCACAACCTGTGAGGAAAATGTTTTTATTTTTGTTGTGGACCTGTGACTTCGGTAGTATTGGGGAATCTTAGTATGGTATCTTTCTCCAGTGATGCACTTCAGAAACTTGTCTGGATTTAGAATCTTAGAGAATTGCTTGAGGGCAGTGAGAAGCTAAGTGTTTTATCATTATCACAGTGCTAGATGCCATCTCCTTCCTATCCTTCTATCTCCTCTTTCTCATAACCCTCTTCTCTGTAATATCCTCTCCTCCCTACCTCCTTTTGCTTTTTCTCACTCTTCTTCCCTTTCTAATTTTTAAAAATATGTCAACTTTGCACAGACACTATATTTAATGGTTTAACATATAATGGGGTTGGTATAAGAAGAAATGTGTATGAAATGCATACTATGTGTGTGTATATGTGTGAATATGTATGTGTAATGCAGAAGAGAGAAATGAGAATAGGAAGAGCTATTGATTTTGTTTTCAATTGTATTCCACACCCCCAGCCTATGATGCTTCTGCCACTGAAAAATATCAACTGTGAACTGAAAACTTTCTTTGCAAGAGACTCTGTCTCTGAATCTGTTTTTGTAATTTTCTTGTTGAAAATGGAAGGGATTTCTTTTCCATGAGAGAGGTTAGGAAGAAGATTAGAAACACCATGCATGTTTCATGTCTTGAATCCTTTTATCACTAAAATGCTAGTATGTAAGATGGACAAAAAGCTGATGATTTGTGGCTTTGACCTAGGGAAAGCCTGCTATTCTTGACTGTCTTCTTGGTCAGAGCAAGCTATGTCTCTTTTAAATACAAAATCTGTGCAGAAGTAAGGTAAATGCCCCAGGGAAATACTTGTAACATTAGTTAAATGGGTGGAATTTGCCTCCTAAGGGGGTTAGCTCATTCACTTCCCAGACTAAAGTGGTGAGGATCCTTTGACCATCTTCCATTTCCTTTTCTCCCATTTCTTTCCATTTTCATTTGATCTGTTACAGTGGAGGCCTAGATTGGTTACAAAGGCAGCATTTCAAAGAACCATAGAGCTTTGGCATGAGGGCCCTCTGGGGATCTTTACTCTAACTTGATCCAGCACACCATTCCCTGTTGAAATCTAGCTTCCTTTCACTTTTTCTTTTCTTTTCCCTTCACCGCCAAGGAAGGGGAATAGTTTGAAGCCTGAAAGTGAAGCATTTTGTTTGATAAGTTCCATAGTCCACTGTCTCATATACCACCCTAATCAAGGAGCAAAAGAATGCATCCATTTGGATTACACATCTGTGTCTTGCATTTTTTTATGAAATGAAATCTGCCCTAGGAACAACTTGCCGCATCAGTGATGTGAAGCTGGTTTCTGAGCAAGCTCCTTCTCCAATACTCTTTTTCTTCTGTAAGAATTTTCTCCCTTTGAATGACTGTGTGTTCCTACTTGCCTAAAGTCATAAAGACATAAAGGCATAGACAAGAACATGGATCGAGATTTGGAAGGGTCCTCAGAGGCCATCTTGTCCAACTCCCTTGTTTTACAGGTGAAGAAACTGAGGACTACAGAAGTTAAATGATTCACCAGGGTTACCTACGTAGGATTATAGGACCATAGATTTAGAGCCAAAAAATGACCCTAGAGAGCTATCTAGTCCAACTTCTTCATTTTACAGAGACCCATGGAAACTGACTTGCTTAAAGTTACAAAAGGTAGTATCAGAGATGGGATTTGAACCCAGGACTCTGATCCCTCCATCCCATACTCTTTCCATTGTTCTGCAAGGTTCTTCATTCCCATGACCACCGGCATTGCCAGCAGGCTTTAGTTTCACAGGACAAAATTCACAACTGATGCTCTCTATGTACAAAGTATTTCTCTCCTTTAAAAAAATATTTGGTAGTCAGAGTGCCACTGAAGCAAAAGCCCTCTAAATGCCACTTTTGGAATGTTTCCCATAGGTATCAATTTTCTAAGAGAACATGGAGTAATATGCAAACAAAGAATAGTCTGACATCAGGGTGTAATTGCTACCAGGCTTAGGTGCCATCTGCCAAGGCAAAGAGTAAATGACTTGGCCCTTGTGTCTTCCTTTGCATCTTCATTATAAATGCTCATCCTCTGAATGTGTATTAGCTTATGAGTATCTAGCACACCAAATCACCATGCATAATCCCAGTGTCTTCTCCCCCTAAATACTTTTACGGCAGCATAAAATAATAGAAACCCCTCTCATCCACAAAATGCAGATTTATTGCACTGAGGAACTCATTTTTATTATGATCTTACTAATGGTCTTGTGAGTCAAGTCTGAAACACACAATAAATTGTTCCATAAGTTCCAAACTTTGTGATGACTATAATTGATATAATTTAAGAGCACAGAACAAACATAAATAATGCTAAATATTTTTAGAAGTTATTGTAATGCTTAACTGTTCTGAGAGGTCTTTTATACCTAGAGGCCAGCTGCTTCATGGGTGATTTTGTATATTAAGTGATCTGTCCTTTGACTTTGGAGCTACAACTTGGAATTCATCCTGAGAGTACATTTATTTATTTTACCTTGATGTTAGGCAGACTCTTCCACTAACATCTTTCTCCACTGCCATGTAGGATCATAGACTACAGGGTTATAGATTTAGAGCTACAAAGGACCATAGTCCAACTCCCTCATTTTATAGTCCAGGAAACTGAAGTTCAGAGAGGTTGGATAATTTACCCAAAGTCACATGGTTGGTAAGTGGTGGAGATGGGTTTTGAAGTGAACTATCTGAATTGTACTGCATTATGGCATGAGGGTGATCTTGGGTCCATAAGGTTTGTGCCAATGGAGTACAAGCTTTGGGAACCTTATGAATCTGTAAAGGCTTCAGGTGCAGTTCAAAGTACAGACTATGTACCTATGGTAGGACCAGAAGTGGCGATCTTGCCGTCTTTCTCTATCAATCTCTTGCCTGATCTCCAGCCTCCAGAGAGAAGAGGGGAAGAGGGCACTTTAACCTCATGCCATGGTTTCTTTTGCATAATTTCTTGAGTCTTCTGCTTGGTCTATAGCCTCTAATGGTGTAGCAGTAAGCACCCTACCCAGGATGGCTACTAGTGCAGGTTCTTAGATCTGCTTTTCTAAAGGAAAGCAACTCGAAATGGGTTAGCAATCCTACTTTAATCAAACATACATCTTTTACCTAGTTCAGGGGAAAAAGTCAACACCCAGAACTTCAGAGAATACAAACAGAAGTTACAAGCAGGCAGAGAAACAGATCAGCAGACAGGACTTCCAGCTGTCTCACCATTACATCCATACCTAGTTAGTTACCAGAGAGGGAAGCACCAACATCTGGGTTTTCAAAGCCCAGGGGCTCAGTGGCTGCCCAGAGTCTCATCTGGCCAAATCACACAACTCTTCCCAAAGTTAGCCCCAAAGCAAAACCTCACCTCAGGGTATATATAGCCTTCTCCTGGGTCAGAGAATGTCACAACCATCTTGACCTACAGCCCAATCACAAAGTAACAAGATGTGGGCATTCCTGAAAAACAAGCCTTCCTCCACAGGCTCCATGTGACCACATTCAGCCTATTAGGGGGCAGAGTATATTTTCAAATCAGGGAAGGTTCTCAGAGTCACTTAAGCCTATCAAAGGGCCAAGGGGCAGGGAAGATCTTCAGATTCTCATTCCCATAACAAATGGGAATGGGAAGAGGAGGAGTGGGTGCTTTACTGTGCATCTCTCAACTGAAGTCTAGCCTCCTGAAGGCGTAAGAGACAATGCCTTGCCATTATGTCCTTACCACATTTGTCTGGGAGTCCCCTACTGTGTCTTCAGCCTCTAATGGCATTTGGAAGTAGAGAGGTAGTACCTTGCTACTCTCTGATGTCTAAGTACAACATATCAGTCTCTGCCACTAAAGTAAGGTGTCATTCCATAAAGTTTCTATACTCATCTCCTGCCTTGAAGGAACGAGAGTATCACCACTCTTTCTGCTCCAAGTTCTTGATCTCTCTTCTGAATTGCCTGATTCTGAAATGATTCTACCATAAGGGTATAACAATAATAATAATAATAATAATACTGATTTTGAAAATTTCTCTGAATATTTTCACTTAATGATTAACAAATCCCCCCCGGTCATATCCTCACTCAAACCAGCAATTTTGTATTCTTATAGATCATCATCTAAATCCCATTGCCCATCCCTCAGTACCCAATTCCTTATTCCCATTCTCTTCAAGCTAATATCTCCCAAAGAAACTTCCTAACCAGAAGCTAACCACTTCTTCCACTGTGCCTTCTAGAACCCTTGCTCCATAGCCAACCAAACTTGGTTTACCCTTAAATCTTTTCCTTTCTTATTCCTTCCATTTCGTGGCTCTTACTGAGACCTGACTTCTGTTATGGGAATCTGAAGATCTTCCCTGCCCCTAGGCCTTTTGTTAAAGTGGCTACGTGACCCTGAGGACCCTTGGATATTTGAAAGTATACTCTGTTCCCTAATAGGCTGAATGTGGTCATGTGGAGCCTGTGGCACCAGGCTTGTTT
>CM053581.1:471606921-471626342 GCA_028627135.1 Pseudochirops cupreus
TTTTTCCCCTGAACTAGGTAAATGGTATTTGATTGATTAAAGTAAGATTGTTAACCCACTTTGAGTTGCTTTCCTTTAGAAAAGCAGATCTAAGAACCTGTGCTAGTAGCCGCCCTAGGTATGCTAGGGTGCTTGCTGATACAACTTCCAACTGATGATACTGAATGCCTGAACACCCTTTCCAGCCTTGGTTATACTCATTGCCTCCTCACTGGTTGAGGCGGTAGAGTTGGAATACTCTTTGCTCCCCACTGACACTTTCAGATTCTCACCTTACCACCATCATTCAGTAATCTCTCCTTTGAAGTTCAAGAAATCTACTCTACTACCCAGTCAAAATCCTGACAGTTCTGGTCTGTCAATCTCAAGGATACTCTTCTTCCTTTCTCAAAGATTTCAGTACCTGGATTATAATCTTTCTCTCCTCCCCAATTCCTTCCCTTATACTAAGGGATTTCAACATACATATAAATTCTCCATAAATAATCTAACCTCCCAGTTCCACAATTTGCTTATTTCCCATGACCTACTCCTCCACCCCAGCTCAGCTATATACAAAGATGTTGCCACCAAAACACAAATGCATCTGCTCCAATGAAATTGCCTTATCTGATCACAGACCATTGGTTTTCCATATTTCCTTTGCCTTCCAATATCAAACCCTGCTCTTCATCCACATGTACAGGATCAAATATAAAATTTTCTGTGTGGTGTTTAAAGCCTTCCCCAATGCCTACTTTTTCAGTTTCCTTTTGCTTTATGCCCTCCCAGTTACCTTTTCTCCCCTCCCCCACCCATGTACTCTTTTGATCCAATGACACTGGTCTCTGTTTCTTCCACAAGACACCCCATCTCTGGATTCCAGGCATTTTTGCTAACCGTCCTTTATGCCTGGAATATACTCATTCTTTTTATCCCTCCCGGATTCCTTCAAGTCTTAGCTAAAATCCCACCTTCTACAGTAAGTCTTTCTTAATCCCTCTTAATTCTACTGCCCTCTGTTATTCCCTATTTATCCTATTCATCCTAAGTGTAGTTTGTTTGTATACAATTATTTGCATGTTGTCTCCCCAATTAGATTGTGAGCTCCTTAAGGGCAGAGATTATATTTTTCCTTTTTTCATATCCTCTTCACTCAGCAGGCACTTAATAAAGGTTTACTGACTGACTGACTCGTATCTAAGTATCAGTGTACCAAATTTGAGAGAGGCTCATCATCAGAATGTTGGTCTCCAGATAAGGAATTTTTTGTCCACAGCAGCTGATTAATATTTTCTACTAAGGTCTGGGGAGGGTACCTTCTGTGCCTGTGGAGGGAATGCTTACACCAATAATCAAACCATAGGTTTCTAAAGCATTAAGGTATAAGTAGATGTCCACTTAATATCTTTTTTATTTGAGAGTCTCTCTATATTAGATCTCTCTATAAAAGGCCTTGGGGTCCTTTAACTTTGGAGATTTATTTTTAACTTGAAGTCTTTCTATGTTACTGAATTATATTCAATTTTACTCTTTCCCCATAGCTTTTGGTAGAGAGAGCTAACAAAATCAATCATTTATAAACATTAAAAAAGATTATTTTCACTTGTGAAGGTAGTTTCCCAAACAAAAGCTTTTTGATTGACTGTCAAGGAGTCATCCCCAGTCAGGTTCACAGACAAATGCTTTTAGAATACCTGAGTCAGTGACTCCATTCATTCACTGAGTTGATCTCTGCAGGTAGCCAATTTAATTCAACCAACATTTATTAGAGAGAGAAAGGACTTGTCTCATGTAGATCTAATGTTAAGTAAGGATACTATGTAAAGGTGTTTTATTCTGTGTGAAAACTGTAATGCAAAAGCAATTTCACTGTGCATGTGCGTATTAATACGTAGAGTTCTGTCCTGAATTGATGGCTATTGTGTGTTGGATCTAATACTGTGTTCCAGTGAGAGGTTTCAGCTGAGGGTCATTTGGTCTAATACCCAGAGAGACTTCAGAAATCATCTGTTTGGATCCATTCTTTTTTTAAAGATAAAATTGGGCCCAGAAAATATGTCTTATCCAAGATCACACATGTGGGAAGCAGCAAGAAAAGAATGGTGAGCCAGAAGACCTGTGTTTTCTAATTCTAGGGTCTGTCCCTGGGCTTCATTTTCCTCATTTGTAAAGTGAGAAAACTGGACCAGATGCTAGATGCCCTATGTGACTTTTTCCATTTCTAAACCTGTTAAGTAACGGAGCCAGGAATTATAATCACTTACCACAGATTCAGGATTGTCCCCCTATCACATCACATAGCCATTTTCTTCTCCAACTCATTTTACACAAGAGGAAACTGAGGCAAACAGGGTTAAGTGACTTGCCTAGGGTCCCACAGCTAGTAAATCTGAGGCCTCATTTGAACTTGGGTCTTCTTGACTCCAGGTGCAGCATGGTATCCACTGTGCCACCTTGCTGCTCCTAATAGCAAGAAGCTCAGTAGCTTGGGTCAAAAAAAGTTAATCATTAAGGTCAAAGCAGTAGCTTCATCTGATCAAAGCCAGGTAACTGATTAAAGACAAAAAAAATCATAGCCTTGAGTCTGTGACAGAGTCTATAGGGTGTCTTTAGGACTGGAATCTATAATACTCTATAGAGTTCAGGAAAGGATTTTGAAAACAGTTATTGAGGCAGGTGGTGGTGTAGTGGACAGAGTAGGGGGCCTAGAATCAGGATGACTAGAATTCAAATCCAGCCATAGACATTCCCAGCTGTATGACCCTGGGCAAATTTCTTCTTTTTTTTTTCCCCCAATTTATTAATTTATTTTTGGTTTTCAACATTCATTTCTACAAGATTTTGAGTTACAAATTTTCTCCCCATCTTTCCCCTACCTCCTACCCCAAGATAGCAAACCTACTTAATATCCCTTCCCCAAATCTGTTCTCTCTTCTATCCTCTCCCCAGCCCCGCTTACTTTCTTGCAGGGCAAGATGGATTTCTATACCCCAGTGCCTGTACATCTTATTTCTTGGGCAAATTTCTTAACTTTTATTTGATTATTTCCTCAACTGTAAAATGGGGGTCATAATATCACCTACTTCTAAGCTTTATTGTGAGGTTCAAATGAGATCAAATTTCTAAAGTACTTAACACAGTGCTTGATACATAGAAGGAGCTATAAAAATCCTATTTCCCCTCCCTTCCCCCTTCCCACCCCTGCCAGGAGTCAAAGAACTTCTGCTGCCCATAGGGGACCTCAGATATAACCTGCTTTACCTTGCCGGACTCTCTGATTTAAAGGGACTCCATTGTCGTCTGTTCATGTTCCCTAACTACCAGTATCCTCTGGCAAAGACTCCTCAGGATGGACAGGGGAGTCTAAACTGCTTTATAAACCCCTTAAGAGAGGGGGAAGGAAAGAGGAACCAGAGTGCTTAGACTGATTGGTAGTAGGATAACAGCAATAAAAGACAGAGCTGGGATAAGAGTTTGGTCAGTTGGTCAGTCACTTAACATTTATTAAGCTCCTACCCTGTGGCAGGCATAGTACTAAGTCATGAGAATACAAAGAAAAGCAAAAGACAGTTCCTGCTCTCAAGGAGCTCACCATGTAAGGAGGAGGGGATGTGTAGGATGGGGAACATTGTTAAAAAAAATCTATGTATGAACAATCTATATACGTGATCAATTGGACATAATCAACAGAACAAAAGGTACTAGAATGAAGCAGAATTAGGAAAGACTTCCTGTAGAAGGTAGGGTTTTAATTGGGACTTGAAGGAAGCCAGGGAAGCCATTAGTTGGAGATGAAAAGGGAGAGAAGTCTATGAATGGGAAACATCCTATGAAAAATGCCTAGAATCAATGAGTGCATCATTTCTTATAGCACAGTAGTATTCCATCTTGATCATATACCACAGCTTGTTCAGCCATTCCCCAAATGACAGGCATCCCCATAGTTTCCAGTTCTTTGTTACCACAAAGAGAGCTGCTATAAATATTCTAGAACAGGGAGGTTACCTTTCCAAGAAACAGCAAGGACTCCAGTATCACTGGATCACCATGGAGGGAGTGGGGTATAAGGTAAAAGAAGACTGGAAAAGGGCTGGCTGGGAGTAGGGTGGGCGTGGATGAGCAGATTATGAAGGACTTTGAATACCAAACAAATGATTTTATATTTGATCTTGGAGGTGATAGGGAACCATTGTAGATTTTTATTTTGTGTGTGGGTGTGAGTGGTGGAGGGGGAAGTCAGTGACTTGCTGAGACTTGTGCTTTAAGAAAATCACTTTGACCACTTAGTGGGGGATGGATTGGAGAGGGGAGAGACTTGTGGTAAGGAAAGCAACCAGAAGTCTTTGCAACAATACAGGCATAAAATGAGGAATATCTTTACCAGGGTGATGACATTGTCAGAGGAGAGAAGGGGGAATAAAAAAGAAATATTACAAAAGCAAATTTTATGTGCCTTGGCAACAGATTGAATGTATGGGGTGAGAAATAGTGAAGAGTTGAGGGTGTTGGCTAGAGTATGTGCCTGGAGGACTGGAAGGATGTTGGTACCCTTGACAGAACTTGGGAAGTTAGGAAAAGGAGAAGGTTTTGTAGAAAAGATAGTGAGTTCAGTTTTGGACATGTTGAGGTTAAGATGTCTACTGGAATCCAGTTTGAGATATCTGAAAGGCAATAGGAGATGCAATGCAAGATGGTAGCAAGTAGAGAGATTGGGACAGAATGGGTAAATATGAGAATTGTTCACATATAGAGATGGTAATTAAATTCTTGGGAACTAATGAAATCACCAAGTAAAGTTGTGTAGAGGAAGAAAAAAAAAGAAGACCCAACATAGAGCCTTTTTTGAACACCCAAGGTTAGTGGGTATGCTCTGGATGAAGATACAGCAGAGAAAACTGAGGAGTAGTGAGATAGGTAGGTGAATGAGGAGAGAAGAACATCCTGAAAACCTAGAAGGAAGAGATTACCAAGGAGAAAAGAGTGATTGGCAATGTCAAAACCTATGGAGTCAAGAAGGATGAAGATTGAGAAAAGGTTATTGCATTTGGCAAATAAAACATCTTTGATAGCTTTGGAGAGAGCCATTTCCATTTAATGAAACCAGAAGTTAGAAAGTAGAGTTAGGAAGACAGTGAGGTGAAAACAAGTGGAGATACCTGTTGGAGATGGAATTCTCAAGGAGTTTAGCCACAAAAAAGGGAGAAATATATGGGATTATAGTTAGTGAGGATAGACTGATCAAGTGAGGGCTTTTTAAGGATAGAGGAGATAAGGGTATGTTTGTAGGTATAGTGGGATGGCAGTTGGTAGACAAGGAGAGATTGAAGCTAAGTGAGAGGGTATGATAGAGGGAGTAATCTCCTGCAAGAGATGGTGTAGAATGGGATCACTTGTGCATGTAAAGGGTTCGGTAGTGGCAAGGAGAAGGGCCAACTCATCATATGAGTTAGAGGTGAAGGAGATAATGGCAGAGGACATCTGAGTGATATGAATTAAGGAGGAAGGGAGAGAAGAAAGCTTTCACCAAAAGGTCTCATTTTGTTTTTTCCGATGAAAAATTAGTCAACTGAAAGAGTGGGAGAAGGGGAGCTCTGAGGAATTTGAGAATGGATTGGAAAAGCTGCTGTGGTGAGTGGGATGGTGAATCAGTTAGTGAGGTGTAAAGTGAATGCCTTGCTATAGTGAGGGCCTAGCTGAGATTATGTAACATAAGTGTGTAGTTGATTCAGTTTGCATGGTTTTATGACTTTTACCAGTTTCATTTGGCAGTATGTAAAACAGGAATGAAGGCAGTAAATGTTGATAGTAATCCAAGGCTAGGAAGGACAGCATTGAATTTAGGATAATGGAATAAGGGACTCAAGAGTAAAGAACAGCATAGAGTGAACTGGTTAATTAATATGACAAAGATAGAGAAGGGAAGAGAGTGTAGCTATTGTAGGGGTGATGGCCTGGGGAAGAATGAAGAAGTCAAGGGATTGGAAGTCCTTTATCCTTTATCCCAGATAAAGGCATTTTTTTGGGCTCATAAACATGAAAACGGAACATTTGTGGGTGATGGCAATGTGATCAAGGATATGGTCATCTTTGTGTGTGGTTGAGATGGGGTGGAGGATTGGGTTATGGGAAATGAACAAATTGAGAAAGTAGGAGATAATGGTGTTTGAGGAAGTATCAATATATATGTCCTCTAGTATGAGGGCAGGAATTGAAGAGGAGGGAAAGGTTGTGAGCCAGGCCCTGAACTCATTGAGGAAAGAAGAGAAATGTCTTAGACGTTATATAGATATCATAGACAATAGCTATCAGGATTTTGACTGAGTCATTGATGTGGATTGCTGGAACCTCCAAGGAGGAGACATTGGTAAGTGATGGTGGTAGGGAGAGAATCTGAATGTGGCAAGATGGAACAAGGAGTAGTCCAATGTTCCTACCTCAACAAGTGAGTTGGGATAGAGGAAGGAAGATGAGAGAAGAGTGCAACCAGAAGTGGAGGGGAGCCCAGGGAGGCTTTGTAATCAAGAGAGTCAGGTCTTAGTGAGACAGACTATGGAAGGAATGGAAAGGGAAATGTTTGAACTAGAATCAAGCATATATTCTAGAGAGCACAGTGGAAAGGGAGGGTAGCTTTAGCATGATATGTCTGGGGAGGCTTTGGAGGGATAAGGGAGCAGAGCAGACAGTGGACAGAGAATAGGATTTGTCTGAAAGCCTTGAGGTTCAGGATTACTGGAAGGGGGAGGATATGACTGGGTGGGAATATGTCACTCATTGACAAATGAGTTCAGGAAGGTAATTAATATCACCTAAGGGTGCTGTCTTCTGGGGGTTAGGCAGCTCTGGCAATGAGACCAATGGGAGAAGCTAAAGGTCAAAGTTTAGAAGTAGGTTCTTTTGTTGTTCAGAAATGGAAGAAAACAATTCTGCCTAAACTAGGGATAGGACCTGGGAACCAATGAGAGAAACTTTTACCTGTAATTGAATGGAACTTAGACAAAGTTTGGTTGGCCCAGGGTAGTCCATGCAGTGTGGGTCTAGAAAAGGAATACACATTTCTTATCCTGAGAGAGAAAGATCTGAGTGGGAATGACTGGGTAGTCATTCAGAACTGAGGAAAATCATCAACTCATAGATTTTGTTTTTAGATTTAAGATGGAAGGGACCTTAAGAGACAATTTAGTCTAGTTTACTAGATTGAGACTCAGGGACATTAAACAACTTATCAAAGGTCATCCAAGGTAAATGGTAGAACCATAATTTTAACCAGGTCCTCTTGATGAGGTGCAGGCTCTGGGAGCCCCCTTGAGCTCTCCTTGAATCTTTGAGGTTCAGGCTCTGGGAAACCCCTTGAAGTCTGATTGAATCTTCTCACTTGATGAGGCATTTTGCAGAGGCCGTAAGTATTTCATTGTGGCTGGGCCCAAACCTCTGTTACTAGCCTGGCCCTCCATTGTCCATCTGCTTCCCACCCTTGAGCCTATCAAAATATTAATCCACTTTTGTACTGACCTCATTACTCCTCCTGAAGACCCTCCCCAAACTCCTCCTAGATTCCTCTGTATATGGAATCCCATCTCCCTTCCATGTGGTATGAGAGCACCACAGAATACCCTAGCACAGACTTATTCTGTGACAGACTTACTCTGTCCTGCTTGCCCAATGCAAGCATCACAGATACCTAGACTCCTTAAGAGTCTACTCAATATGGCGAACTTTCAATAAACTTTACTTTTCTTTGGCTGAGAAGACTTGAGTCGAATTCTTTTGGCAGGACCCAGTTTGTTGGTATATTGGGGTCTCAGGCAACCCTAACCCTCTTGTGGGTACCCTCCTCACTCTGACTCCAAATCCAGCATTCTTTCCTCTGCTCCATTCTGCTGAAAAAAAACTTCTTAAGAAAGAATCTTGGTCTGCTTTAGGTACAGACAATTTTACATATTTGTATGTAGTTTATGTCTCTCATAGGAAAGTCCCACTTAAAGTGAATTTGCATTTAAAGTCAATTATTTAAGTAGGGTTTCTTATCAATGTCTCACTAAAAAGAGATGAAAGATAAAAGGAAGGACACATTTCTGGCCCCAGAGAAAAAGTCTCAGATCTTTAGAGAGTTCTGGTAAGGCTTACCTCCTTTTATAGCTGTTTTTGTTGAAGTCTCTCCTCTTTCCCCCATACTCTACCCCTACTTCATTCTTGAGGGTAGTCAGATGACAGAATTTTCAAGCAACATTTTAATTCTCTAAATTAAAAAAAAATCAAAAGGAGTTAGTACAAAGTGAAATTTTCCTCTTCCATTGAGGTGCCACCAAAGAAGTAATTTAATTAATGGACTATTTTATTGATACAGAGGGTGTTTTAACAGGACTTGGGGTGCTTTGCAGATTTTATTTCATACATTTCCCAGACCTGCCTTTGATGTAGGTCAGGGCTCAGTAATTCTATTTCCAAAGGGTAAAAGGGAGGTAGAGAAATGAAAAGCAGTTTGACCAAAAAAACTCCAAGTTACTCAGCAAATCAGTGGAAGGACAGTAATTGTCCTGTGGCCTTTTGAAACGAGTCAAGATTTATGTAATTCTGAATTATATGAATAGCTCCAGGTCATCTTGTTTGCAGACTCTGATGTGACTGAAGGAGAAAACATGACATCTAGGACTGAATTTTCTACATACATTTCACTATACTCATATTTTTTGACGTTCCTGCTTCCAAATACCTTTTGTTAAATTGCAAGCCAAATAATTTGCACAAATTAATTCAGTAAAAGTAATTATGATCAAATCAAATCAATATTTATTGAGTGTACTCAGTCTAAGGCACTCAGCTAGGTGTTATGAAAGAAAGAAAAACATCTGAAAAGTCCCTGACATCAAGGAACTTAGAGTATTATTGGGGAATTGATACACATAGCTTATTCAATTTCAATGGGCATTTATTAAATGCCTTCTATTTGCATGGCATTGTACTCATCAAATTATAATTGTCAATAAAAGGCAATAAAGCCAAATTGTAAAAAGGTTTTTCATAGCTCTGTGACTTGTAGTTTTTAGCAGCCTATGTATATGTACAGGGTTCAGAACTGCTTTTTCAAAGAACTTTCTCCCAAATATCATTAGTGAAACAATTGAGGTAGATTCTCACTAAAAAAGACTAAAAAAATATTTTTTTTCCACTTATAGCCTCTGACTTTCCTAGGAAGGAGCAGGGAAATGATATAACCAAGGACATTTCAAGGACATCTTTGAGCATAGAGGTCTTCAAGTAGTGATAGGAAGGGGAAGTCAGTGATGGTATAGGACTATGCTTGAGGTCATTGTAGGAAGGCCCTCCTGGGCTCATGGAGGCTTCTGGCTGCTGTGGGGAAAAGGTCTTGGCAGCTTCTGAACCACACTACTCTGTTGATTTATAAGGAAGAAAGGCAAGTCTGATTGATTATTCAGCCCTTGAGGTAACAGACAGGGAGGTCCGAGTCAGTTAGGATACCGTACATTACTAGTTTGGAAGCTTCCAGACATAGAAGATCTAGATATGGGTGAAGTTGTAAGAGAAAAGGAGAAAGGAAAGGGTAGAGGGATATTAGTGTTATGTATAGAGAATAGCCTGTAGGACAAAGAAAAATGGACCCAAAATCCAGTGGGGTTTTTTCCAGACTATTTCTTCCCTCTATAATTAAACTTGCTATGTGACTACTCTAGCAAATAAAATCTCTACCTTGCTAAAAGTGAGATTCATTCAATACTCATTTCTTCAGAATCTCTAGCTCTTTTAATTCCCATTGACAGCACATTTCAGGGGGAACAATACAGTTCAGTTGAAAAATTATGGGCTCTGGGGTCAGAAGATCTGGGTTCAAATTCTACATGTAATGTTTATTACCCGTGTGGCCAAGGACAAATCACTTAATCTCCTTGAGCCTCAGATTTCTCATTTTAGAATTAGAGGATTGAACTAGATGGCCTTCCTTCTAGCTCTAGATCTATCTAGCTCGACTTCAGCAGTTGTTATATTGTATACTTTCCCAAATCTTGGGATGTAATTTTCCACAAATGTGCATAGACCCCATGAGGGAGAATAATCACAGAGCACAATTGTTGTGGACACATCTCTTGGAGACTTGTGTGGCAAAAGAGTGATGTAACGATACTGGGATTTGAAGATCTTCCATGCCCCTTGAACTTGCTGATGTAGCAGGAAGGGGTGGAGCAAGAGAACGCCAGAACCAAGCTAGTCTCCCTGCGGGGCTGACTGGAAGCGGTGGCAGAGGCAGCAGCTGTGGATGCGAACTCCTTTTTCTTTGAGTGGGCCAGAATTTCTGCTAAGGACTCTTGCTGAGGACTGCCAGGAATGGGAACTGCTGGGGGCTGGAGCTGCTGGGAGCAAGCTGCCTGGATGCTGAGCAGTTGCGTGCCTGAGGAGAGGAAGATCTTTGCCTGAGGTAGCCTGTCCTGTTTTGAAGGCTTGAGAATGTGGGTTTTTACTACTTTAACTATGTGTGCCCACTTCGTAACTACTGTGTTGGCTTTGACTTTCTGGTTTTGGGACTCAGTTTTCTGGTATTTAAATGAATGCTCTAGCTATATTTCTTATGTAGAGAGCCTGTTACATTTCGTGATTAATAACCATATCAGCATACTTATAGTTACTGTAGGCATTGTGAATGCTACATTTCTGATACAAGTGACTCACGACTCATGGTAATGGAAGTCTTTTCTCCCTCCTTGGAGTATTCACATAGCTGCTGCAGGGAGTGGTTTTCTGTTTTGAAGCTGCATATTTGGTCTCTGCGATGCATTCCTTTTCTTCTTTTTTGAGGTCATGGCTTGCACTTATATCTACCAGCAAAGATCTTGTCTCACCACTTGAATGGCTGTCCCTTCACATCCATCTGTTGTCAGTCTGTCTCCCTCCTCCTAACCAACTGTATTGTCTTCTACTGGCCCACCTTCCTTGGTGACATAATTTAGGAGGTGGGATTAAAGCAGAGACAGTTCAAAAGTTCCCTCTTCTCAATCAAGAGCAACTTCCTCTCAGGGGCCTGGTTTTTCTTCCTTTTCTATTTTCAAGTCTCAAACTGATGAATTCCAAACTAAAGTTCTTCCACCCCCAAAACTGTTTAATTACCAAAATGACTTAGTGTTTTTATTCATAGCCTAAAGTATGTGCCTGATTTTTTCAGGGGTGTGCCGGTAAATTTTCAACAGGTAATTCATACACGCGCGCGCGCGCACACACACACACACACACTCACACTCACACATACTCACACTCAAACACTCACACACACACATACACACACACACATCACTTTTTAGTTTAATTTGCATTTTAAACATTTTCTCCATCAATTTCTTAAGTTTAGAGTCTAGACAATCAATAAAACAGTAAATCACGTCCTGATCTGTAGCATGTTCTGATTTCCAAGTAAATGTTCACACTAGAAATTTAACAACAGGCTTTCAGATGCCAGTTTGTGCTGGCTCAGCAGACTTCTGGACCCTTTCAGCCAATCACTGGATATGATGTGTACAGTGTCATTTATCTAGCAACCTAAATCTGTAACTCTCTCAAATTTATTAAATGCTCATTCACATATTGTGATGAAATTATAGGAAAATTCCTCAATATCCAAATGAAATGTGATTACATTCTGTACCTATTGATTGATTAATTATCTGAATTCCTCCTCTGAGCTGTCTGGTCCTGTAATTGCATTAATTAACAGGAACTCTATACTCTCCCTCTCTTGTCTTCCCCCCACAAAGTAATTTCTAGAAGAAAGGCACTAGCATCTAGGAGGATTAGGATAGATATCCTTTAGGATGGATTTTAGAGCAAGCTAGGGATTCAGAAAGAAGAGGTAGGAGTTTTGTTTCTGACATGAGGAATATCCTGCGCACAAACATGGATATGGTAGATAGAATGTTATGTGTGAAGAACAGCAAGGAAAACAGTTTGATAAAATTTAGAGTGTATGAGAAAGGTAGGTTAGATTCAGTGAAAGGCTTTAAAAACAAAACAGAATAGTTCATATTTTATCTTAGAGACACATTTCTTATCCATAGCAGTTTTTTGAACAGTGGAGCAATGTGATCAGACCTGTACTTTAGAAATATCCCCTTGGGGGTGGCTAGGTGGTACAGTAAATAGAGCACCAGCCCTGGAGTCAGGAGGATCTGAGTTCAAATCTGGATTCAGACACTTAACACAATACTAGCCGTGTGACCTTGGGCAAGTCACTTAACCCCAATTGCCCTACCTTCCCCCTCCCAAAAAAAGCAAAAAACAAAAATATCCACTTGGAAACAGATGGATTGTAGATGGGATAAACTGGGGTAAGAGCGGCCAATTGTAGTGCTATTCTAATAATTTAGACAAGAGATAGTGAAGACATGAACTAGGGTGGTGCTTATGTGAATGGATAGAAGGAAGCAGATGTGAGATATATTGTGGAAGCTGAATGACAAGACTTGGCAACTGAATGGTTAGATGTAAGGAGTGAGAAAGGGGCAGCTAGGTGGCACATTAGATAGTCAGGAATAGTGTATATGCCTGGAGTCAGGAAGATTCATCTTCCTTAGTTCAAATCTAGCCTCAGACACTTACTAGCTGTGTGACCCTGGGCAAGTCACTTAACTTTGTCTCAGTTTTCTCATCTGTGAAATGACCTAGAGAAGGAAATGAAAAACCACTTAGACTCAATCAAAAGGCTGCACCCAAGGACCTAGAAGGCCACATGTAGCCTCAAGGCTGCAGATTCCCTACCCCTGCCTTAGACACTAACTAGCTGAGTAACCCAGGGTAAATCACTTAACCCTGTCGGCCTCATTTTCTTCATCTGTAAAATGAACCGGACAAGTAAATGACAAATCCTTCAAGTATCATTGCCAAAAAAACCTCAAATAAGGTCACAGTCAGACATGACTAAGCAACAGTAACAACAACAACAAGGAATAAGAATCAAGGAGAAGTTGAGCATCTGGGCGACTGTTGTCTAGTCATTTCATAGTGTCTGAGGCTGCATTTGAAGATCAGAATGCAAATTCCTTGAAGGTAGGGAGCATCTTTCGGCTTGTATTTGTAGTCCCAGTCCTTAGCACAGAACTGGGTACATAGTGATTAATATACTTGCCTTGATTTTTCAGTTTCCTTCCATCTGCCCTGCAGGTATATTTACTTTTTGAACAGTGGAGCAACGTGATCAGACCTGTACTTTAGAAATATCCACTTGGAAACAGACGGATGGTGGATGGGAGAAATTGGAGAAAGGACTGACCCCAGTCCTGGAGTTCTATCCACTGCACCAACCAGCTCTGGGTTACTAGATGAATGCATTATAAAATTAGAGATTTAGGTCTGGAAGAGATGTTAGAGGCCACTGAGTCTAATCTTCTCATCTTACAGTTGAGGTAACTGAAGTTGAGAGAGGTTAAATGAGTTTTCCTAGAGTCATATAATAAATGTCTGAAGCAGGTAGGATCTGAACCCAGGTCTTCTGGACTTTTTTGTTCAGTGCCATCCTCCATACTGACTCCAATGGTGTCTGCAACAGAAACAGAGAAATGAAGAAGAGGGAGGGTTTTAAGGAAAAAATAATGAGTTATGTTTTGACCATATTGAGTTTGAGATGCCAACGGGCATCCACTCAAAATGTCCAATATTTGATTTGAGTTAATGAAGAGGGAACAGAGTTCAAGAGAGAAACTGGATAGATAGTATTTACTTAGAAGTGATTGTCGGAGATAGACAGATGGGGAAAGAGAAGAGTCTTGGAGGGAGACCTGGGGTATACCCTGCGTAGGGAATGGGATGATGATCCTGTGAAAGAATGGGAATAGAATTGCATTTGGTAGATGATTGCTGTGTGCCAAGCACTGTATTAAATACTGGGAATACAAAGAAAATTGAGATAATCTTTACACTTAAAGAACTCACATTCTAATGTGGAGACAACACATATAGCAAAGTATATATAGCTACAGGGCAGATGGAAGGAGACTGAAAAATCAAGTCAAGAAGTGGGTATTAATCACCATGTGCCAGGTTCTGTGCTAAGGACCAGGAATACAAATACAAGCTGAAAGATGATCCCTGCCTTCAAGGAATTTGCATTCTGATGAGGAAAGAAGACACATGAAGTTGTAATGTTGATGTTGAAAAAGCTGAGGCTGTCTGGGGTGGGAGGTGGGAGGTGGACGTGAGGGAGGGTATTATAGAGAAAATTCAGGATAGTCAGGAGTGCAGCCTGGAGAAGAATGAAGACATGGTTGAACTGGGTATCCTCCCTAAGAGGGAGGTTCTAGGAGGAACAGAGTAAAAGGAGCTGAATATTATGCAGTGAAATAATGCTACCCCACTACATGGAGTATGATTATAATAGTAGAAATTTTCCACAGGATGAAAAATTGGGGGAGGGTGATATTTCAAGGGTAAGTAGGACCTTGTTTTCTTCCACCCTCCAGTTAGACCACACAGATGGTTTGCCAATGTTAGAGTCAGCTCATTGGCCCCCGATAGGTGTTCAATAAATGCTTGAATGAATAGATGAGAAACAATTATTTCATTCCTTTCCAACATATGTTGAACTGTGTGTCAGGGCTTTTTTTATATATAGAGAGCCGAATAGGAACTTTATTTAGATTCTGAAGGGCTTAGATTAATTTTTTTTCCATGTCAGATCTCCAGCTGGGATAGAAAATCCATGTGCCAAAATATCACCACAACAGCTGTTCTTTGATATTTCCAGTTGGGACCAAAAGGGTGAGTGTCTGACATTTTACTATTATTATTTATTTTGTCAAATAATCACAAAATTAAAAACAAAACAAAAAACCTATGGACCAGAGAGTAAGTAACTTGATAGCAATGTCTTAAATAGGCAGGAGCTAGATTTTTTGTTATTTTGCATAGATAGGGAAAGCTTCCTAACATACTTCTAAAAAGTCAGGAAAGTAACAAAAAATAATAAAGCAAAACAAGTCTCTGTCAAAAATCTATAGAGGGAAAGGTTGAGGATTGAATAAACTCTAAGGGAATAGGTCATTGACCTGTTAATAGGAAGATTGATTGAGGAAAGTTGAGAATTGAGAAACTCTAAGGAGAGGAATTTGAGGAAATATTTCCCAGTAGAACTGAGGGACTAATTAGAGAGCTGGAATATCTAGAGAAAGATGATTTGAATTAGGGGGGAAAGTTGGAAACTTGGAGGAAAAAGAGGACAGTCGTAATACCAGCTATTCATAGACTGATTAACTCTATAATTCTGCTACTGATATATCTTATAACTCTTGGGAAAATTGTTTTTGAGGTGAAGCTTAGTAAAAATAAAAGGGATTGTGAGTAGAGATTCTATCATTCTGTACAGGCAACCCCCTACTCTACCTACCTATAGAGTTTAATAGAAGTAAGCATCTCCTTACTTACGTCAGATGGGAGATCTTTTACAAATCCTCTAATAAAGGAAGAAAATTTGTATAGAGAGAGATTCTGTACTAATTCAGCAGATAATACATCTGGGTATTGAGTAAATTGAGAGTTGAAAGTTGAAATTTGGGATTTTCTCAGTGGTGTACTAATACGGGCTGTGCACACATTTCCCATATACCTAACTTTTGAAATTGACTCTAAAGTTGAATTCTCTTAAATTTCAAATACTGGTGAATCTCCGGGTATGAGCCAGCTGCATACAAGTGCTAGGATCAATTGTTTTGATAGGTTAACCTAGTCAAGCTATTTGTTAAAATTCAAACATAACATGCAGAAGATTGGGTAAATTAATTTAAGTTGATTTAATGTTTTGGTGTCACTTGATAGTAATTTTTCTCTGATGACTCCAGTTTCAAAGTCATTTGACGTTTATTTTTCTAAACTGAAGTGAGATTGAACCTTTATTTGAAACTGTTAAAGGTCACAAAGATATTGGGTTATATTATACAGTGTTGTTTTTAACTACTTCTGAGGATCAACAACTTGTCTGTACATGCACAGATGAAAGAGCTAATTTCTAGGATAAATGAAAGTCTTCTTTCCAAAGAGTCCACTGTTCTTCACAGGGCTAAAAGCAAGTACCTGTAAGTATGATTTTTCAAATCAATTCCATATTTCACTGTAATGTTCCTAGTACTGATGTGATATGCGAAGACATTTTCGTATTAGTTGTTGAACACCCCAACTGCCGAATCCAGTACAAAGTCAGGCCGACATACTGAGCATTCTGGGATGGATGCCAACAGCAAATTGTAGTAATCCAACCTTGTTGTTATAAAGGCATGAATCAAAAGCTCAGCATCTTGCTGAGACAGCAATCGTCTTAACCTTGTTATACTCCTGAGATGGTAATATGAGGTCTTATCAATATGGTTGATATGGCTTTCCACTGCAAGCTGAGGGTCAAAAATGACTGAAATTTATCAGGAAGAATATTGCTTTGTGGGATGTCCAGCTGTAGAATTGTGACTACCTATTAAATCTTTACTGAAGTAAGACATATATGGCCCAGGGGGAATAAGACAGGAGGAAGGAGGGTGAAATCAAAAGTAAAATGAAAACTGGCCAAATTATATGAAAGTCTGATATCTTAATTTTCACCTATGGACATCAATTTCTGAGATTACTTCTTAGCCATGTTGTGTCATATATAATGAAAAACTTTCTGGGTAGTTGTAGTCTCTTCTTTTGAGAGAGTTTGTATATATTTTTTTTCAATATTGGGATATATATGTATTTGTAGTTTAGTGGTAAATTCTTCTTTCAAGAGGGTTTTCATGATTTTTTTGTTTTAAATTAATCTTGGCATATATATGATTATATGAGAAGATAGATTCATCTGTGTCATCCAGGAAACTAATAGCACTGAAATTAATTTATGATTCAAGACCAATTGTGGTTTTTGCTATGTATGTATTATTTTGTATGAATGTGACTTCTTTCTTCCAAAGGGTTATAGAAACCATACGTTTGATGTCCCCTGAACTGGTTCTAAAAGTTACAACATTATTCAAGAATGTCTATTAGGATTCAATCCAACAACACCATTGCATCTTTCAGAAACCTTTCCTTTATTAATTTCTTGTCACTTGGAGCATGCCTTTAACTTAGTGTCTTCCTCAGTACTTAGATTTTCAATTCAATCTGTGTTTTCCCTTGATAGTGACTTTGACATTGTTCTCATATGGTTTGTTACACGTATATTTGGTTTCCCAATTAGATTAAAAGCTCTTCAAGGACAACAAAGCCTTGATACTAGCATGATACAATAGAAGAGTATGCTGAATTTGGACTCGAAGCATCTGGTCTCGAAATCTGACTAATCTTTATGACATAGGGCAAGTTACTCAAACTCTTTATAAAAGAGAAAAATGGGATTAAGTGATTTCTAAGGTCCCTTTGAACTCAAAATCCATGATCTTTTACTTTGGTAAGTCTCTTATTCCATAGCCTCTGCCTTTACAGAATAAACAAACTTGTGCATAAATGAAAACTTAATTTTTTTTTGTTTTTTAATTATTCCCTAGTTACATGTGAAAGCAATTTTTAACATTTGTTTTTAAAACTTTGAATTCCAAATTCTCTCCCTTCCTCCCTTCCCATACATCTTCTCCTCTCCCCCCATTAAGAAGGTAAGCAATAAACAAAAACAAGTCTTAAGTGAAGGTTTATTTCACTTTAATCCAAAAAGTATTCAAACTTTTAAAATGTTCTCACAAATAAAATGTTCTGTATCTTCTAAAATTAAAGCATCCCTACAGTTAAATTTCTCACATTTTAGGATGTGCAACCTCCCTTCTCACCCCGCCCCTCCCCTTCTTCTATTATACTTTCCTTGTCAATCAGACTATCAGGAGGAAGAATAGTAACTGGAACATAGCATAAGAATGCCAGTAGCTTTCCAGAATTTTGTCACCGTCAGAACATGATGGGTTTTGGTATGAGGTCTTTAACAGGAATTAGTGAGATTACTATCCTGTTGCTTCTTCTGCCATTACTCTTGAGTGAATATGATAACGATAACGCATATGGCACAATTTAATATTATCTTCTCATTAATGTCTTGGGGAAGAAGATTATTATGCTCTGGAATCCATTTCATATTTTAGTGTTAATACCCTGAAAATGAAAATTGGAAACAATAATTCCTTTTTAAAAAAATCTTATTTAATATTTTATTTTTCCCAATTACATGTAAAAACAATTTTAACTTTTTTCCCCAAAATTTTGAGTTTCAAATTCTCTCCCTCCTTCCCCTGCTCCCCTCATTAAGAAGGCAAGAATTTGACACAGGTATATGTGTGTAGTCATGCAAAACACATTTCCATGTAAGTCATTCTGTAAAGGAAAACACAGACAAAAAACCCCAATAAAGAAATAAAGAAAAAGTGTTGATCTGCATTCAAGCTTTACTTGTTCTTTCTCTGGAGATGGAAGGCACTTTTCATCATAAGTCCTACAGAATTGTATTAGATCATTGTATAATGTTCTGAGAACAGCTAAGTTGTTCATAGTAGATCATCATGTAATATTGCTGTTACTGTATACATTGTTCTCTTGCTTCTGCTCATTTCACTTGGAAACAGTTAATGTAATTGTTTCCATATTTTTATGAGAACATCCTGCTCATCATTTCCTAAAACACAATAGTATTTCATCACAATCATATACAAGTTGTTTAGTCATTCCCCAATTGATGGACATACCCCCAATTTCCAATTCTTTGCCACCATTAAAAAGAACTTCTATAACTACTTTTAAATAAATAAGTAATAAATAATCCTTCTCCCTTTTTGTTTTTTTTTTTTTTTATCTCTTTGGAATATAGATCTAGTGGTGGTATTGCTTGGTCAAAGAGTATGCATAGTTTTATAGCCCTTTGGGAATAGTTCTAAATAGCTCTCGAGAATGGTTGAATAAGTACAGCTTCACCAATAGTACACTAGTGTTTTAATTTTCCCACATCCTCTCCAAAATCATATTAGCCAATCTGACAGATTTGAGGTAGTAGTTCAGAGTTGTTTTAATTTGCATTTCTCTCATCAATAGAGATTTAGAACATTTTTTATTTGATTATAGATAGCTTGAATTACTTTGTCTGAAAGCTACCTATTCATATCCTTTGACCATTTATCAGTTGAGGAATGGCTCTCGTTTCCTCTCGTCTTTGTCAGAGAAACTCACCATAAAATTATTTTCCTTACAGTAATGATTATCAACTATGTATTTCCCTTCATCCTATTTCTTCCCTATTTCTACTCCTCTGTCTCCTTTTATCCTGTCAATTCTCAAAAGTGTTTTGCTTTTGACTTTTACCTCCTCCAAACTTCCCTCCCTTCTATCAAATTTTTTTTTGAGTTACATATTTTCTCCCCGTCTTTCCCCCACCCACCACCCCAAAACAGCCATCCCAGTGTTTCCCCCCACCCCCAGTCTATTCTCTCCTATGTCACTTTTTGGTA
>CM053581.1:471626842-471668907 GCA_028627135.1 Pseudochirops cupreus
TGCCTGCAGGCCGCGGGCGGGAAGCTGCAACGTGGAGGCGGGTGCAAAACCTCTGCCTTTAGCTTTTCTGCTCTGGAGGCTTTCTGGCCAGACTGCTTATCTCCCCCTTTCACAATTCCCACTCACAGCTGCTGCTAATCTGCTCACCTGAGAGGCTCCTCAGCTCCTCCCGTCCAGCCGCCCCCCAAAGGCACAGCCGTGGCTTCAGGCCAGGCTGGTTTCGGTTCACAGTGCTGATATGGTTCCTCGTAGCCGAGCTGACTTTAGTGGGAAGTATCTTTGTGTGCATTTTGGAGTTCCAGGATTGGTTTAGAGTCCTATTTTATGGGTATTTTGGGGCGGCTATGTGAGAGCTGCGATATGGTGCTGCTGCTACGCCGCCATCTTGGCTCCGCCCCACCCCCCCTTCTATCAGACGTACCCATTTCTTTTATCCCCTTTCCTTCCTACTTTTTTGTATGGTAAGATAGATTTCTACCTCTGAGTGTGTATACTATTTCTTCTTTGAGTCAGTACTAATGAGAGTAAGGTTCATGTGTGTTATGGGAATCTGAAGATCTTCCCTGTCTCTAGGCCCTTTGCTTAAGTGGCTTAAAGTGAGTTTGAGAACCTTCCCAGATTTGAAAGTATACTCTGTCCCCTAATAGGATGAATGTGGTCCCATGGAGCCTGTGGCAGGAGGCTTGTTCTTCAGGAATGCCCACACCTTATTACTTTGTGATTGGGCAGTGGGTCAAGAGGACTGTGACATTCTCTAAGCCAGGAGAAGGCTATATACATGCCCTGATGTGAGATTTTGCTTTGGGGATCACTTTGAGAAGAGTTGTGTGATTTGGCCAGATGAGACTCTGGGAAGCTGTTGAGCCCTTGGGCTTTGGAAAATCCCAGATGTTGATGCTTCCCTCTCTGGTAACTAAATAGGTATGGATGTAATAGTCAGATGGTTGGAAGCCCATCTGCTGATCTGTTTCTTTGTTTGCTTGTAACTTGTGTTTGTAACTTGTATTTGCATTCTCTGAAGTTCAGGGTGCTGACTTTTTCCCCTGAACTAGGTAAATGATATTTGTTTGATTGATTAAAGTAAGATTGTTAACCCTCTTTGAGTTACTTTCCTTTAGAAAAGCAGATCTAAGAACCTGTGCTAGCAGCCACCCTGGGTATGCTAGGGTGCTTGCTGATACAATGTGCTTCTTTCCTAGCTTCTCCTATTTCCCTCTAAACTGTAAAATCTATTTTAGGCTTCTTTTATGACAGATAACATATCCCATTCTACCTGTCCCTTTCCCCTTCTCTCAGTGTATTCTTCTTTCTTAGCCCTTATTTTTTTTTTTAGATAATCTTGCTATCACAGTCAACTCACACCTCTGCTTTCTGTCTATATATGCTACTTCTAACTACCATAACAATGAGAAAAATTTTAGGAGTTATAAATATAATTTTCCCATTTAGAAATATATACAGTTTAAACTTGTCCAGTCTGTTATGATTTCTCTTTCCTGTTTACCTTTTTATGCTTCTTTTCTTTTGACTTCTTTAAAGTCAGATTTTCTATTCAGCTCTGGTGATTTCATAGGGAATGCTTGAAAATCCTCTATTTCATTGAATGTCCATATTTTCTCCTGAAGAATTATGCTAAGTTTTGCTGGGGAGGTGATTCTTCATTGTAATCCTAGCTCTTTAACCCTCTGGAATATCATCTTCCAAGCCCTCTGATCCTTAAATGTAGAAACTGCTAAGTCTTGTGTTATCCTGACTGTAGCACCACAATATTTGAATTGTTTCCTTTTGTCTGTTTGCAGTATTTTCTCCCTGATCTGGGAGAACTTTAGTATTCAAGTGTTCCTTGACAATTTCTTAAAAGATAGTATATGGACCCTTTTTCTGATCATGTCTTTCAAACAGTCCCAGAATTCTTAAATCATTTCTCCTGAATCTATTTTTCAGATCAGTTGTTTTTCCAATGAGATATTTCAAATTTTCTTCTGTTTTTCATTCTTTTATTTTATTTTATTGCTTCTTGATGTCTCATAAAGTCATTAGCATCCACTTGCCCAATTTTAACTTTTAAGGAATTATTTTCTTTTGTACCTCCTTTTCTATTTGGCCAAATCTTCTTTTTTAAAGAATTCTTCTCTTCAGTGATTTTTTGTATAACTTTTTCCATTTGGCTAATTTTGCCTTTCAAGACATTCTTTTCTTTATTGGATTTTTGTACTTCTTTTACCATTTGGTCTAGTCTGTTTTTTAGGGTGTTGGTTTCTTCAGCATTTTTTGTACCTCCTTTACCAAATTGTTGATTTTTTAATGATTTACTTCCATCGCTCTTACTTCTCTTCCCAGTTTTTCCTCTACTTATCTTACTTAATTTAAAAAATCTCTTTTGAGCTCTTCCATGACCTAAGACCAATTCATATTTTTCTTAGAGATTTTGTATGCAGGCCTTTGGACTTTGTTGTCTTCTTCTGAGTATGTGTTTTGATCTTCCTTGTCATCATAGTAACTTTCTATGGTTAGATTTTTTTTCATTTGTTTTCTCATTTGCCTGCTATTTCTTGACTATTAACTTTACATTGAAGTAGGGTTCTGTTTCCCAAGTGGAGGGGGCATTATCCCAAACTTCAAGTTTTTTGGGTAACTGTTTCTAGAGGCAGTTCTGGGGACCTGTGAGTTTTTGGCTCTTCCAAGATGGTACCATCTAGGGCAGTGGTTCTCAACCTTCCTAATGCTTTAATACTCATATGTGAGTGTATCTGCATGTGGGCGGAACCCCCTGGAGATGGATAGAGGAGCGGTGTCTCGGTTCCTAAGACCATTGGAAATATGTGTTTTCTGATGGTCTTAGGCGACCCCTGTGACCCGTGAAAGGGTCATTCGACCCCCAAAGGGGTCAAGACCCACAGGTTGAGAACTGCTGATCTAGGGAGAGATGTGTTTACTACTCTCCTGTACTGTGCACTGGTTTATAAGTAACCACAAGCACTCTTTTCAATCCTGGAGCTATCCAGGGTCCCTTCTCCCCTTTGGCCACACTGTCTGGTGTGCTAGTGCTCTCCTTACCCTGGGCTTAAGACCCAGGACTTCAATCCAGATCTAAGGGTAGGCAATCCAACAGAGTCCTGCCCCTGGTGCCATCAAAGAGACTTCTGTAGATCTCCTTCTGACCCATTGTCCAATTCTCTTAGCATCTGTGGCTGAGAGGTCTGGAAACTGCCACTGCTGCCTCTCATGCAGTTGCCCTGAGACCACTTCTGGTTTGCTGGGGCCCAGTTTTTGATGGTGAGGCCTGTGCTGTATTACACTCCTCTCTCACTCTGCTAAATCAGACCTTTCCTATCAAACTTCTAAGTTGTCTTTGTCTGAAAAATTCCATCTTTTTGTGGGCTCTGCTCCTCTGGAATTTCTTTAGTCATTATTTAAAGGTATCTGGATAGGTTTTGGGGAGAACTCAAATGAGTCTATGCCTTTACTCTACCATCTTGGGTCCACCTCAATAATAATTCCTTAAAAAAAAAAAAGGAATAGGATCATTTTAGATGTATGACCATTTCATTTGTGGATTTGAGTCAGAAAATTGTGAAGATTGGCATGTAGTTGAAAGATATTTGATATGGATTTATAGATATCTAAATAAGTCATAGAAGTAGCTTTCAAAAATATGGCCCTATCTAGTTCTCATAATTTTAAAATAATATTACACAGCATTCTTACAGATTTCATTGTAGTTGATTTTAAATGTGCACAGAATGTCTCTTTGACTTTGGCTATCAATCCTACTTAACCATACCTTACTGTTATTCTGGAATATCACCACGTAGACTGTTAGTATCATAGAATGTCAAGGATGGAAGTGACCTTAGAGATCTAATCCCTTCATTTTATAAATGAGGAAACTGACCTCCACAGAGGTTAAAATGACAGTCAAGATCAGAAAGATAATTTTTTACTCATCTGCCCATCTTTCTGTAGGTAAAGATCCTAAATAAATATTTGCCACTAAATTTTCAGCATTCTTTTTAGACAGTGTCAAATAAATTTCTTGCTTGGTTTAGGTGATTTTTAGTGCCATGAAACAGTTGATTATGATTCAGTTAGTTTTTTTTCTTCTCAGCAAGTCCTTTTTTGCAATCTTACTGTATTGACTTTGGGCTTCTACAGAGTGACAGCAAAGTTGTCACTTTTGCAAAGTCCTATTATCTTTTTTCCCCCTCAGACTTTCTTCTCTCTTTATTGAGAGTACATTTTCTGTTTAACCCCTTTGGCTTTTGCCTAGTTTTCAATCTTTGATTCAAAATTTTTAGGACTCAGGGTTCCATGCATTTGACCTAGAATATTAATATCTTTATATAGCTTTTGAGTGCTAGAGTGATAATTGAATGGATGAATAAAAAAAACCAGATTTATTAAGGATTGCTCTGTATTAGGGATATAAAAAAGAAAATGGAGGCAGTCTCTTCTCTCAATGAGCTTATATTCCTCTTAATTTCTTACCTAGATGCGCTACTCTGGGGACTTTTTTGGCTTCTCCATCACGTCCCAAGTAGCCCATCATTCTGAAAACCTCATCATCTTGCAGGTTACCATCAGCCTTGCTACTCCATCTTATCACTGATCTCTATATTTCTGATTGGAGGATTGTAGCAGCAAGCACCTTAGCATACCCAGAATGGCTGCTAGCAAAGGTTCTTTGATCTGCTTTTCTAAAGGAAAGCAACTCAGAAAGGGTTAACAATATTACTTTAATCAAACATATATCATTTACCTAGTTCAGGGGAAAAAGTCAGTGCCCTGAACTTCTGAAAATACAAACGGAAGTCACAAGCAGACAAAAAAAATACAGAGAAAATAACACAATTCAGCAGACCAACAGATGAGGCTTCCAGCTCTCTGACCATTACATATGTATATAGTTACCAGAGAGAGAGAAGCATCAACATCTGGGCTTTCAAAGCCAGAGGTTCAATGGCTGCCCAGAGTCTCCTCTGGCCAAATCACACTATTCCCAAAATGAATCCCAAAGCAAAATCTCATATCAGGGTATAGGTAGCCTTCTCCAGGGTCAGAGAACATCACAACCCTTGTGACCCACTTCCTGATTACAAAGTAACAAGGTGTGGGTCTTCCTGAAAAACAAGCCTCCCCTAAGCAAACTTCTCCTGTTAGTCTCTGTTCCACCCTTCAGCAAACTCCTCCCACCGCAGGCTCCATGTGACCACATTCAGCATATTAGGGAGCAGAGTACATTTTCAAATCAGTGAAGGTCCTCAAGTTCCCTTAGGCTTATTAAGGAGTAGGGGAAATCTTCAAATTTCTGTTACCATTGTAAGGGTAGAACCACAAACTCTAAAACTCCCAGTTAAGGAGGGAAGACATCTCGTTTCTCCCCTGGCTGCACTCATCTTGGGATTTCCCTAGCTTCTCTGCTATAACCTCCCTCGTGCTTTTTTAAGTTGCGTGGTTTCTTCCTCTCATCAGATTCTAGGTTCCTTGAGGGCAGGGCCTGTCCCTTTCTTCATTCTTATCTCCCTAGCCTTTAGTCCAGCACCTGGTACATAGTATTTAATGTTTACTGAGTATTGACTATTAGCATTCTAAAAGAAAGGAACATCACATACAGGGAAGGTTCAAATGTTAGATGATCCTTAGGGTTTAGTAGCAAGATGGATGGCCAGGGAACCACTCTTGTCAGGCCTAAGTTCCTTCATCAAGGAATAACACAATGCCCAAGGAATCTAGACTATTCTATGTCTGTAACAATTTAGCTTTTATATTTTAATGTTTGCAATGAGAATATTATTGCTCTTAAGATAAAACTGGGTCCATGTTAGGACTCTTGAACGTGTGAAAAACACACAGATCTTGATATTCATTGAAACCATAGGAGTACTTTTTTCTCTGTAGATCTATCTGGGAAATCTCTCTGAAAATTTAGCACCTTTATTACAGGAAATGACACTTAAGATTGCAATAGTTTTTCAATTTTCGAAATCAATTGTATACACTTAATAGATATTCCCTTGGGAGGTAAACAAAGCTTTTGTATTGTGGAGTTTCAAGGTGAGAAATAACACTGAGGAATTTCTTATGATGTTATTTCCTGTTATATCTATTATATTCTTTTTGTTACTCTCATTTGCGCCTTATTCAAGTAATCCAGGTGTGCAGTAAGGCTCTTAGACTCTTCTACTTTTGGCCTTCAGATTTTCTAATACCACCAACTTGACTTGGGTTTGTTCTCGTCTGAATTTGGTTCATTTCTAGTTTTTTTCTGCCCAACGACAAGCACTATCACCACCACAATTACCAAATTATAGACATTTGACTAGAAAACATATTTAACAACAAAAATTACCTTTAGTTAGACTAGAAATAGTTTTCATTCTTATTCATCTCCAGAGGGACTCTATCTACTTCCACCAACTCCCCCACTCCTCAATCTCGAAAACAGAACAGAAAAGAACAGAAAACTACCACGACCACCAACTAATAGTATAAATGGAGGAAGTGATAGTAAGTGAAGCTGTTACACCAGGGAAAGTTGAGTCTTTCTCTGAAATACAGTGCTTCATATGGCACAGTCAGATGGTCACAGCCCTTAAACTTGCTATTACCCAATTAGGTATTATTTAGCATTGGCCTAACAGATGATGCCCTGGCTCTGTGCCTCTGCCACATTTGGGATTAGTACTCTTTTACTTAGATCCCTGCCATATTAATATACTTGGCTTGTCTGTCTTTCCCCTACAATACCTGTTCTCCTTCAATTACCACTTTTACGTTTAGCCAATGGCATATTGGGATAGTGAGTTCTATCAACTCATTTATCATACTTATACTCAAATATAAATTATTGCCTTTAGAAATGAAATTGTTTTAAGGATGTGAGGTGACATTAGTTAAAGTCTCATAACCACTAAGAAAACCAGATACTACTATAGCTAGATCCTGCTTAGTGTGAATAATGAAGCCTGTGAAGTAGTTTCAGTATTCAAATTTGCACTGTATATTTCTGGGCGGGAATCAATGCCCATATTTAATGTAATTATAACTTTGAACAGTATACATTTGAATAAATGCAACTGCTTCACAGATTCATTACTCATACTAATTGGGATCTGGCTATACTCTCCTCAAATGGTAAAATGGAAATAGCCCTGAATTTGAATTTAGAGAACCCATGTTTAAATCCTGGCTCTGTTGCTTGTTACTGTGTGATCTTGGGTGACTCACTTCCCTTCTCTAGGGCTTGCTTTTTCCGTCTGTAAAATAAGGGTATTACACCAGTTGACATCTAAGTTCTTTTTCCAACTTTAACCTAGATTTCTATGAATTTAGATCTATGAGAGTTCTTTGTGATATCTCTTAAGCACTTATGTTTTACATCCATATTATATTGTAGTTACTTGTAAATGTGTTTTATCTTCTCTATTAAATTGTAAGTTCCTTGTGATCTGAGACAATGTCTTACTCATTGTTATATCTATCAAAATGTCAAGTGTGGTATCTAGCACAGACATGGTAGTTAACAAGTGTTTATTAAGCAACTGTTTATGGAAATGAAATTAAAATTTCACATAGCTGAGATTTTTTTTTAAATGAGGGTGTACATTTGTTTTGATTGTTGTTTTAATAAAGATTCTGCATTAATAAAGAATTTAACATGCTCATTGTCATTTGTAACAGGAAAAATTTCCAAGTGGTAAAGCTAACTGTTCCTCTCTTTGCTAAGGAAGCTTCTCTCTCTCTCTCTCTCTCTCTCTCTCTCTCTCTCTCTCTCTCTCTCTCTCTTTCTCTTTCTGATTCTCTCTCTCTGTCTCTGTCTCTTTCTCTTTCTGATTCTGTCTCTCTCTTTCATTGGTTTCTTTAATCAGCCCAGTTGATATAATCCTAGAAAGTAATGAGCAGATGACAGGATGAGGCATTAATGTATTCAACAAAGTGGAAAAAACATTATCTGTTTATGAAGTGTGAAGAAATTTCCTTGATGAAATTAGAGGGGCAGCTTGTCATTGCCTTTGCAAGTGTTGTCCACAATTCTGGTGGCCCTTAAAAAGCAAGTCGGTAGTTCTGAGAGGAACATTAAAGGAACAGTAAAAGTAGGGATCAGTTTTATGGAATCTGGTCCCTGTGACTCTACCAAATAGGGAGGGAATTTCTCTCTCCTCTCCCTCCGCAACATTGTCCATAGAGTTTTGCAGAGGAGCTACTTGCTGGAATAGCAATGTTGCCATTCAGTAGAGGGCAAAGCGAGAAAGATAGTCAATTTAGTAAGTGACCCAAAGGAATGGGGCCCTTGGCAATAGAGAAGAGAGCCTAGGCACTTATGATTCCAGCTATAGAGAGGATCAGACCTTGGAAGACAAGATAAAATATAGTATCCAGAGGGAAATAGTAAAAGCATACCACAAGAAGAGATGAGACTTCAGGGTCCTGTAGTACTGAAGGTGTGATTTCCCTTGGTCATATGTTTTCCCTAGGTATGTGGCTCACTAACTGAGTACTCTAAATTTGTGCATATTCTTCTAATTGATACTGTGATTATTGCAAGGGGTAGGGTTAGGGGTGGGAGTGAGGAAGGACAAAGAATGTTGTGTTGCTATAGTTCTTACCAGGCTGTCTTAGTAAATGTTTTTGCCTTGAGATAATATGTCTACTCACTGACTATTAAAGGTAGACATACTCTTAGGGGCTGATGAGTCATAATTTTAAAAGTACAGACTCTCAGGTTACCTTGAAACCATTCAGAATGATAACCGCATTAAGGATTCAACCTATATAACAGTGAGTACCAGGTTAAGGAGGCAGCTCAGAAGGGGTGCAGCACCAGTCTGTGATTTTAATCTAGTCTTTGTCCTTTTAACATTGGGCAGTCAGTATTACTTGGACACTTTCCTTTCATCCTGTCATTGAACTATCAAATGATGTGTTACTTTTTGTGTTGGAAACAAGGACAATTGAGAAATCAACAAGTTATTACCCTCATTGTCTTCTTAAATATAGGCTTAGATTTTTGAGTATTGTAGTTGTTGGTCCAACCAGAATACAAAACCAGTTCCAAGAATTGGCTTAAAGAAAAGAAAAAAACAAAAACTTTCTAAGAGGATTCAGAAGCATAAGAAATTGAATGGTCTTAGCTCCGGAGGGTAATTTACTGGAACAAGGTCAATGGCTGGGCAGGGAAAGAATTCTACATTGAAGCTATTTACATTGAACCTAACTAGTAGCTACAGAATTATAGTTTTGAATGTTATCTTTTCTTTGTAAAAAAAAAATCAGTACAAACATTGACCATTTTAAAAAGAATTACATTTTCATCCATCCCCACTGAGAATCAATGAAAACATGTGTATTGATCACTATAATGGCTGAGCTTGATTGTTGTATGTTATATCTTTCTAGTAATAGGGTTTGCAAAGAAATAAGAAAACTGGCATTCCATTCCATTAGTCTCAGGAATGAAACAAGCCCCTCCCTCCCCCCCCGCCCAAAAGTCAGTTGTGAGGATTTTACTACCCATGTTTTGAAGTTTCTGGGTTTAGTTGTCATTGTTACTGGTGGTATGTCTTGCGGGTAAATAGTTGTTCTTATGTTATCTCTCCAACTAGAATGTGAGCTTCCTGACAGTAAAAAGCATTTTTTGCCTTTCTTTGTATATTATCAGCATTTAACACAGTAACTAGCCCTTAGCATACACTTATTAAGTGTTTTTAAACTTAACTTTTGTTTAAAAGATTATTCGGTTATCAAAAGTACAGGAATAAATTTTTGACTTCAGTATAATGCTGTGTATGGGTTGCTAGATGGGCACAGTAGATAGAGTGCCAGGTCTGAAGTCAGAAAAACTAATCTTCCTGAGTTCAAATCTAGCCTCAGACACTTGCTAGCTGAATGACCCTGCGCAAGTCACTAAACCCTGTTTGCCTCAGTTTCCTCATCTGTAAAATGAGCTGGAAAAGGAAATGGCAAACCACTCTAGTATCTTTGCCAAGAAAACTCCAAAATGGGGTCATGGAGGTTTGGACATGACTGAAACAACTGAACAAAACAAAATCATGATGTTGTAGAAAGAACACTGGATCTGAAACCAGTAGAACTGGGTTCATTTCCTAGCTCTTCCACTTGCTTATGTGACTTTGCCTGCCTGAACCTCAGATTTTTCATCCATAATATGAAATGATTGGTCAAGATCAGAGATTTGGTTGACTCAGCTCATACTGTCTTCAAAGAGCCAATTGTTAAATTATACCTCAGGAATCAGCAAATGTTACAAATCAGGGGTTGGTTTATTTTTTTTATTGATTTTCTAGACTTGAGAAAATTATGGAGAAAATGTTAATAATGAAAATGAAACTTAACCATATGTCACATGTACACTTTCATTTTGGAAATCTGGTTGTTAAATATTTACCAGAAAACGTCTCTTTAAAATGATTCCTGAATATCTCTTCTAGTTCTAAAATATTATCCTAAACTGTGAAAACTATCAAAATCAACAAGAATAGGAGTTTTCTTGATTGTAGACATAAAAATACACATCTTTTCAAAAGTGTGTTTCTTGTTATTTTTATAAAGTACAGTCATCGGTAAAATATATTTCATGTTGCAAACTCTTTAGGTCCCCAGCGTTTCACAAAATCCCTTCCCTAGTATTTTGAATGATGCATTCTCTTTCACTTCCTTGAAACAAACAAACAAAAAAACCTATGTAAACTTTGAGGATCTCTATTAGATTATTTGTTAGTTTCAAAGCTCTATAACACTGGGGAAAATGTAGTAGAGTTTCATCTGTTCAAGAATGAATGCTTTTCTTGCAGTAAGATTCTTTAAAAATATGATCTACAGTAAAACAGATTAGATAAGTAAGATGCCTAAGCAAGTAAACACAATAATACAGTGTTGAATAAATCCAAGAACACAAACTTACTAGAGGATAGAATTCCTGTTTAACAAGAATTTCTGGGAAAACTAGAAAGCAATTTGGCAGATCAGCATCACACACTACAAGCATCATAAGCTCTAAATGGAGAAGTGACAAATCTAAAAACTCACATCATTTAAAGATGGAGGAGAATAGAAGATATCCTTTACAACTGTGCTTAGGGGAGAATTGGCAAACAAAAAATAGAGATTATGTAAAACAAAACAAATAATTTTGATTATGTAAAATTAAAAAGCTGTTGTACAAACATAATCAATGCAACTACAATAAGAATAAAATAAGGTAAATGGGAGCATGGTAGTTTCCCCCAAAATTCTCTGAATGAAAGACTAATTATGTGTGACAAATTATGAACCTGCTACTCTCCAATAGATGGATAATCAAAAAATATTAAAAAAAATTTTCAAAAGAATAATCACATGCTGACAACAACCATGTAAGGAAACATTATAAATCATTAATAATAATAAAATAAAATAAAAATTAAAGCAACTTTGACTTCACCTCTGTAAAACTGCAAAAAAAATAATAAAAGATAGAAATAGTCACCCGTTGGCAAGGCTGGGGGAAGGTTGTAATGGCACACAAATCAAATGTTGGTAGAGTTGCGAACTGGCCCATTCATTGTGGAATAGAGTTTGAAATTATGGGAAAAAATTATTAAACTATAGTTTTTGATTTAGTTGTTGCTCTGCTGAAAATGTACATAAAGCTGGCTTAAGATAAAGAAAAGCCCTTTATATATCAACATAACAATGGCAGCACTTTTGTGGGAGCAAGCAAAACAAAATAAACTGGAAAAAAACTGCATGTTTATTGATTGGAAATAGCTGAACAAACTGTGGTATATAGATATGGTGGAATAGAATTGTGCCATATGTCATACATGAAGAGTTCAGAGAAATGTGGAAAGACTTACATGAACTGATTTAGAGTAAATGAGAGCAGAACCAGGAAAAAAAAAAGAAATATTACACAATGACTACAAGAATGTGATTGAAAAGAATAAAGACCCTGAATGGCCAAGAACAATGACCAATAATGTTTTCCAGAGAATAGTTGTTAAAACACATTTCCCTTCTCTTGGTAAGAAATGATGAATGTTGTTTCCTCTGATATGCATGATTGATTACTGCATTGGTTTTGCTTAATTATTTTCTTTGTTACGGAATAGATTTGGGAGGTGGGAAGTCATGCTATATTAGAAAAGACTGTGATGTTAAAACAAAGGCATTAATAAATTTAAATTAAAAAAAAGTTGATTCAATGTAGCTCCATTTTGCTGCTAAAGACTTTGGTAAGAATGGAATTTAGTAAATTAAAAACAAAAGTGATCTAATCTTTGCCTTCTTCATTGTGTTTAGTGGAAAGATTAAGACTCTTTAATCATCAGATATAAAGACATTAGTACTCCTCCTTGGAGTTTATGAAGTTTAAAAAACCAAAAATAAAACAAAAACAAATGAAAGAAGAACAAGGAGAAATCTTGAATGACTGATGATGGCATGGAAGTGATTTTTGAAAGTCCCAGCCCTGGGATGTTCTACAAAGGTCAGAAGAAGTTAAACATTTGCTTGGAAATGAAGCACATTTAAATCTACCTAAGTTCCCAGGGTCTCATCACTAGATTGGCATCACATTGATGAATATTTTGGCCACAGAAACTTTGTTGCCATCGGTGTCTTCTGAAATATTCTTCTGCTTTTATTACATTTTATTGGAAACATATTTATTATGCCATTGCCTAATTTTCAAAATGTTTCCCATTATGTTTTAAATTACATTTTGATCTTTTAGAATTACCAGATTTCTTTCAAAGGGGTCATGAGAGTGGGAAGCTTGTTTCTATGCTTTGTTGTTTTCCTCCTAGTTTTGCTCCTATGAGTCTTGTACTACGAAGGCCTTCTTAAATGTTTCCCACTCATGACCCTTTCAGTGATTCTTAAACTGTGGATTGCCACCCCATATGGGTACATTTACTAAATGTAGAGGGCCCATGTCCCTTATATAATTGTATTCCCTGACTTTCAGAGTTCAATCATAATTCAAGCAGGGCTCATGGTGAAAAAGTCTGGGTTAGATGGAGGCAGAAGAGAGATAAACATATTTGCATTTTTTCTCTTGTTTTTATTTCTTGGGCTATAAAAGAAAAAGTTCTCTGAGTCTGAATTCTTCACTCATGAGGGTCTTCTAGTCACCTAGGGGCCCCACAGGACATGCTTAGTGTACTTTCTAATAAGTTTCACCCTCTCTATGAGATTTACTCTAATCCTGGGTATTTATAAAATAAATTTAGTTTAACTAAACTAATTAATGAAAGAAAATTTCTAGGAATCCCTTCATGAAACGTTTTTTTTTAATTCAAGGGAAAAAAATCTGATGATTGTACATTTCAAATAATGGCCATACCTCATAGGAATTTCAGGATATAATATAAATGAGTTGTTTGGAATTCATGAGACAAAAGTTGAACCATATTCAGAGACTTATTCTGTTTCTAAAGTTAGAGGAAGATATTATTTTATTAAAAAGATTTGCAAAATATGCTATGTTTTTTTATTAATACCAAAATGTGATCTGTGATGAGTCATTGAGTCATTGTTTACAGTTACTGAAATTGTAATTGAATTGAATAATTGAAAATTACATTACTGACACTACTTCCTGGCAACCATCTCTCTTGGGATGTATCATTTATTCATACCAATTAAATAAGCCCCTATGCTACTGCTTTGCAAATCAGTTTTTACCAGAAATGATCAAGTAATTCTGATTGTTTTAGTTTTTTGCTAATGTATTAACAATCTGTTAAAGTAATTAAAATAGTAGAGTTAATAGTCCTGAAAAATTACTCTGGAGGTAGAATGTTTAATACACAGTACATTTTTAAAAAGGTTTTAGATGTGGCTTTCCCATACTGTAACACTGAGTTATAGATTTAGAGCAGGAGGGAGGCTTATTGATCATTTAGTCCAACTCCCTCATTTTATAGATGACAGAACTGAGGCCCTGGGAGAAGAAGTAACTTGTTCAAGGCAATGTAGGCAGCAAGGAGTACAACCAAGAATTGAGCTCTGGGCCCTTGCCTCCAAATCCGTTGCCCTTTATATACTGTTCCATTCCTCCTTTTCACATGCTCCATTATGGCAACTTCACAAGTAAACTGGGTTAAATAAGAATTTAGGAACACCATTCCATAAACTTCATGGCTTATGTAATTCATATTTTAATAAGCATTTTGCTTCCAGTTTCATCAAACTCTTCTTTTGCTCCTTATCTTGATGCAGAATTGATCTTGAGTTCTTGCCATTGACATTCAATCTGGCAAATAATATATACCAAGACAGCAAAACTTAAAGAATAAACCCGAGATAGAGTGTAAATCTATTATCTGAGGGCTAATCCAACTAAATTTGAAGAGGCTCAGCTGAACATTTTAGTCACAGCATATCTTAAAGAGAACTGGGGTGGGGGTGGGGAGGAAGGTCTAGGCAGAAAAAGTGATTTCCAAATTTGACAAATCTGAAAGATCATGTTCCTGTAGGGGGAGGGGGAGACAAATTTGCCTAGAAAAAACAAGGGGGAATCATTTAATGGTAGCTCACTTCACCTAATTACTTGATGGCAACAGAGCTTTTGTCATGGCAGGAAAGAATACAGCTGTGGAAATCTGAATACTTTAACTCTATCGACTCCCAGTTCTGTCACTGACTTATCACTAAGGTCTTGGACAAGCTATCCATCTGGATTTTAGTTTTCTTATATGTCAAAATCAAAGGGACAAACTAGGTCAGTGGTTTCCAAAGCACTGTGTGTCTCTATCAGTTAAAAATGTTTTGGATATTTCCAAAATATCTATTTATCTACACTATAATGTACTTTGAGGGATGCCTACCATAGCCAGGAATAATATAAGGGAGAGAGTAGGTATACCGTGGTGTGTGCACAGGATATTTTCCCAATGGTATAGCATAAAGTTATAAATTAATATATATATACATACACACACACATATAATCTGAATTAGTCAGGAGCTTGCAAAGAGGAGGAAGTTGGCAAAGTAGGGGAAGGTTGGTGTGTTTATATTGAAGATAACCTACAGTTGGTTATAGTAGATAGGGTAGAATTCAGTCCATCTTCCCATTCTATAATTGGTTGATCACACATCCCTTGAGATCAGGCCATGATCATGTGGCTATAGAGGAGGCTTTTGAAATCCTTGAACTAAATGATGATTCATTTCTCTTTCAACAATAAATTTTAACCTTGAACATGTCATTCAATTATATTATTTTTTTCTTACATGTAAAAACGGTTTTTTTTTAACATATTCATTTAAAATTTTGAGTTCCAGATTTCTTCTTTCCTTCTCCTCCTCATTCCTTGAGAAGGCAAGCAATTTGATATAGATTATACATATGCACATTATATTATATGTCTCAAATATGCCTACAATACCATTCTGATGGTAGAAAGTGAAGATGAATTAAGAAGTCACTTGATGAAGGTGAAAGAAGAGAGTGTAAAAGCTGGCTTAAAGCCTAATATAAAAAAAAAGCCCAAACCCTAACATCTTGGCAAATGGTCCCATCACTTCCTGGCAAATAGAGGGAGAAGAAATGGAGGTAGTATCACATTTTATATTTTTGGGCTCAAAGATCACTGCAGACAATGATTGCAGCCATGAAATTAAAAGATACTTGCTTCTTGGAAGGAAAGCTACGGCAAACCTGGACAGCATTCTAAAAAGCAGAGACATCACCTTGCCAACAAGGTCTGTATAGTCAAAGCTATGGTTTTTCCAGTAGCTATGTATGACTATGAAAGTTGGACCTTAAGGAAAGCTAAGCAGTAGAGACTGACACTTTTGCAATGTGGTACTGGAGAGGACTTTGGTGAATCTTGGATAGCAAGGAGATCAAATTAGTGAATACTTCAATTAATTCAGGCTATTCGCTGGATTGTCAAATACTCAAGCTAACAATTACTTTGTCCACAAAATGAGAAGACAGGAGTCTTTGGAAAAGACTGATGTTGGAAAAGATTGATGGCAGAAGAAAAAAAGAGATGGCAGAGAATGAGAAGGATAGATGGTGTCATGGAAACAATGAACATGAACTTGGACAGATTTGAGAGATAGTGAAGGAGAAATGGTCCATGAGGTCAGGAAGAGTCAGACACAATTGAATGATTGAACAACAACAATACACATGTAGTCATACAGAACATATTTCCATATGAGCAGTGTTGCAAAAGAAAACAGACAAAAAAAAAAGAAAAAAGAAGCAAGAAAATAAAAAAAAGTTAAAAAAAAAGGATGATTCTATCTGTGTTCAGAATCCATCAGTTTTTTCTCTGGAGGTGGATAGCATTTTTTATCTAAGTTCTTTTGAATTGTCTTGGATCGTTGTATTGCCGAGAATAGCTAAGTCTTTCACAACTGATCATCATACAATATTCCTGTTAGTATGTATTATGTACTTCTGCTTTTATTCCCTTCACTTTGCATTAGGTCATATAAGTTTTCCTGGGATTTTCTGAAATCTGCCTGCTCATCATTTCTTATAGCACAATAGTATTCCATCACAATCATATTCCATAACTTGTTAAGCCACTCAGTTATTGATGGCTATCCCCTCAATTTCCAATTCTTTGATACCACAAAAAGGATCCCCTATGAATTTTCTGTACATAGAGATCCTTCTCTCACCCCCCCACCCCCTTTTTAAATCTCTTTGAGATATAGATCTTGTAGTAGCATTTCTGGGTCGAGGGAATGTACAGTTTTATAACTCTTTGGTTGCACATTTCTCTCTAGAATCTCTACTCTCTCTCTACAATTCCACCAAAAGTGCATTTACATCCCTATTTTTCCACATACCCTCCAACATTTGCCCTTTTCATTTCCTGCCATATTAGCCAATTTAATAGGTGTAAAGTGATACCTCAGGGTTGTTTTTAGTGATTTAGAACATTTTTTTTTCACATGACTATAGATAGCTTTGAGTTTTTTCTTCAGAAATTTACTTGGTCATATCCTTTGACAATTTATCAATTGGTGAATGACATGTATTCTTATAAACTTGACTCAAGTCTCTCTGTATATTTGTGAAATGAAGCTTTTGTCAGAGAAACCTGCTATAAAATTATGTTCCAGTTTCTGCTTTCTTTCCAATCTTGGATGCATTGTTTTTGGTTGTGCAAAAACTTTTAAAATATCCATGTTATATCCTGTACATCTCTCTCTTATTTGGTCCTAAATTCTTTCCTTACTCATATATTTGAGAAGTAAAATATTCCATACTGCCCTAATCTGCTTATATTATCCTTGACATCTAAATCATGTACCCATTTTAACCTTACCTCAGTATAAGGTGTGAGGCATTGATCTATACCTAGTTTCTGACAGTATTTCCCACTTTGCCCAGCAAGTTTTGTCAAATAATGAATTCTTGTCTCAAAAGTTTGGATCTTTGGATTTATCAAACATAAGATTACTATGGTTATTTACTACTGTGCATTGTGTATCTATTTCACTGATCTACCACTCTGTTTTCTAGGCAGTATAGATCACTTTGATGATTACTACTTTGTAATAGAATTTGAGATCTGGTACTGCTAAACCACTTTCCTTTGCATTTTTCCCTATGGATTCCCATGATGTTCTTGATCTTTTTTTTTCCAGGTGAATTTTTAAATTATTTTTTTCTAGCTCTGCAAAATATTTTTTCATAGTTTGATTTGTATGACACTGAACAAATAAATTAACATGGGTAGAATTGTCATTTTTATTATATTGACTCAGCCTACCCTTGAGCAATTAATATTTCCTACTTGTTTATATCTGACTTTGTGTGAAAAATATTTTATAATTATGTTCATATAGTTCTAGGTTTGTCTTGGCAGATAGAGATTCCTAAGTATTCTAGATTGTCTATAGTCTTTTTTAATGGAATTTCTTTTTCTGTCTCTTTCTTACTTTGCTGGTAGTGTATAGAAATGCTGATGGTTTATGTTGTTAATTTTATATCCTGTAATTCTGTTAAAGTTGTTATTTATTTCAACTCTTTTTAAAATTTCTGTTATTCTCTAAGCATACAATCATATCATTGGCAAAGAGTGATATTTTTGTTTCCTCATTACCTATTCTAATTCCTTCAATTTCTATTTCTTCTCATAGTTAGCAGTTCAAATACAATATTGAACAAAAGGGGTGATAATGACCATTCTTTCTTCACTTTTGATTTTATTGGGAAGGCTTCTGAATAATCCTCATTACGATAACATTTGCTGACGACTTTAGATAGATACTACTTATCATTTTTAGGAAAGCTCCATTTATTCATCTGCTTTCTAATATTTTTAATAGGAATGAATGTTGCATTTTGTTAATAGTTTTTTTCTGTATCTGTTGAGATGATCATATGATTTTGTTATTGATGTGATCAATTATGCTGATAGTTTTCATAATATTAAGCCAGTCTTGCATTCTTGGTATAAATTCTACTTGGTCATAGAGTATGATCTTTGTGATATATTTCTGTAATCTCCTTGTTGGTATTTTATTTTAAAATTTTGCATCAATGTTCATTAGGGGAATTGGGCTATAGTTCTCTCTCTCTCTCTCTCTCTCTCTCTCTCTCTCTCTCTCTCTCTCTCTCTCTCTTCTCTCTCTCTTCTCTCTCTCTCTGTCTCTTTTCCTTGTTTAGGTATCAGAATCATATTTGTGTCATAAAAGGAATTTGTTAAGATTTCTTCTTTGCCTGTTTTCACAAATGGGTTATATAATGCTGGAATTAATTATTCTTTAATGTTTGGTGGAATTCACTTGTGAATCCTTTGGGTCCTGTTTTTCCCCCCTTAGGGAGCTCATTGATGGTTTGTTCAGTTTCTTTTTCTAAGACTGAGTTACTTAAATATCCTATTTCCTCTTCTCTTAATCTGGACAGTTTATAATTTTGTAGAGATTCATCCATTTGGTTTAGATTATATATTTGCTGCCATATAATTGGACAAAATAGTTCCTAATGATTGCTCTAAATTCCTTTCCTCGGTGTGGAATTTTCCCTTTTCAGTTTTGATACTGGTAATTTGCTTTTCTTCTTTTAAAAAAATAAAATTAATAGAAAGAATGTAGAAAATTGAGGGAAAATTTTCATAGACAGTCTCTTAGATAGGATGTGATTGGGTTGGAATATTGCTATGGTGTAAGAAATGATGAACTGGTTGATTTAGAAAAACGTGGAAAGACTTGGACTTATGAAGGAAGATGCTATCTACCTTCAGAGAAACAGATGACAGGTGGAAATAAGTATAGTTCAGTCATACATATATGTGTTAGGAGTGTATATGTGATATATATATATTTACAGATATCTCTGTATATGTGTGCATTATATACATGTATATGTGTGTGTGTATAATTTCTATACTTAATTGTAGCCTTCTTTAGGATGGGAGGAAAGGGAAGGGAAAAAATAAAGTACAAAGTGTGCACAGCAGAGAGTAAAAGAAAACCAACAAGGAAGCAAAGAAAAGCTGGGTAGCTTTGAAAACCATGTATAGTATTTATTATATAGGTTTTCTTGAAATGGAAATTTATTGTTTAAATTGAACTTTCTCATGTTCAGCTACGTACATGGCAGTGTTTTTGTCCTTTTCTCATTTTTTATTTCTTTAAAATAAATTTTTAAAAAATTGCAAAAAAAATCAAATTAAGCAATGGTTTATTTATTTTATTGTTCCCCCTTCCCCCCCCCCCAAACCAGCTCCTAGTTTTATTAGTTCAATAGTTTCCTTACTTTCAATTTGATTAATCTATACTTTGATTGTTAGGCTTTCCATTTTGGTGTTTAATTGGGGATATTTAATTTTTTTCTTTTTCTAGTTTATTTTTTAGTCGTATGCTTAATTCATTTTCTCTTATTTTACTGAAGAAAGCATTTAGAGATATTAAATTTCCCCTAAGTACTGTTTTGACTGCTTCCCATAAATTTTGGGTTGTTATCTCATTGTTGACATTCTTTTTAATGAAATTATTGTTTCTATGATTTGTTCTTTGACTCACCCATTATTTAGGATTATTTGGTTTTCAATTAATTTTTAATCTATGTTTCCACAGCCATTTTTGGAATCTAATTTTTATTTTATTATAGTGTAAAAGGAATGCATTTAATATTTCTGCTTTTCTTAATTTGGTTGGGAAGTTTTTGTGCCATAATAAATACATAGTCAATTTTTGTGAAGATGTCATGTACAGATGAAAAAAAATGTATGTTCCTTTCGGTTCTACTCAATTTTCTCCAGAGGTCTGTTATATCTAACTTTTCTAAAATTGCGTTCATCTCCTTCACTTCTTTCTTGTTTATTTGTTGGTTAGTTAAGTATAGTTTTACTCTCTATTTCCTTATATAACTCATTTAACTTTTCTTTTAAGAATTGGTATGCTGTGCTATTTGGTGCATATATGTTTAGTATTGATATTACTTTGTTGTCTGTAGTACCTTTCAGCAAAATGTAATTTCCTCACTTATCTCTCTTAGTAGGTTCTCTTTTTGCCTTTGCTTTGTCTGAGATCATGATTGCTACCCCTGTTATTGTTGTTTTAATTCCACTGACGCATAATAGACTCTGCTTCATCTTCTTAGTTTTCCTCTATATATGTCTCTCTGTTTAAAGTGTGTTGTTTTTCTTTTATGAATAACATATTATCAGATTCTGGTTTTTAACCTCTCCTGCTATCTGCTTCTGTTTCATGAGCAAGTTCATCCCATTTACATTCAAAGTTATGATTACTGACTGTATTTCCCTTCATTCTACTTCCCCCCTGTTTATCCTTCTTTCTTTCTCTTTTTGCCCCAGCCCACCTCTAAAGTCTATTTTGATTCTGACCACTGACTCTCATAATCCATCCCCTCTTTTATCAGTACCCCCTCTCTTATCCCATTCACCTTCTACTTCCCTGTAGGGTAAGATAGATTTCTGTACCCAACTGAGTGTCTGTCATTTCCTCTTTAAGTCAATTCTGATGAGAGTAAGGTTCAGGTGTTGTCCATCATTTACCACCTTTCCTCCACCGTAAAAGTATGCCTCTTTTATATGAGATTACTTATCCCTTTCGACCTCTCCTTTCCTCCTTCTTTCTCCCTCTGTCTCAATCCTTTATTTTTTTTTGATTATCCCATCATAGTCAACTCCTATGTTTCTATCTTCATCTTCACTGTCTCCATAGTAACTTTCTGTGGTCAGTTTTTTTTTTGTTTGTTGCTCATTTTCTAGCCTATTTCTTGACTTTTATCTTTATATTAAAATTAGACTGTGCTCCCAGGGTGGAGGAGGCACTATGCCAAGCTTCATGCTTTTTGTGTTGCTATTTTCAGAGTTAGTTATGGGGTCTTTTAAGTTTTCTGTCTTTCCAAGGCTTTGCAGCTTAAAGAGAGAAATGGTCACTGTTCTCTTGGCCTGTCTTCTGTCTGTGAATGACCATAAGCACTCTTCTCCAATCTGAAACTATGACTAGGGTTACTGTTCCCTTGTGACCACTCTTCTTTGTTCTTGGACTGTGACCAGGAACTGTGTGTGGGCAATGCAATAGGTTCTTGCTCTTAGTACCAGGAAAAGGTGCCCTGTAATCTTCTTCTGACCACTTGTATGACCCCCTTAGTACATGTGGACTGAGAGCTTCTAGAACTGTTACTGCTCTTGCAGACACCTCCAAGGCCTGCTGCTGGTTGCTTTGGGATGGCCTGCACGATACTGTACTTTGGCCCTGATCACCATCTTGGTGAAACGGACCTTTCCTGTCAACCTCCTACATTGTCTTGGACTGGAAAATTGTTTCACTCTAGACTTCCCCCACCCACATTTCAGAATTTGATTTGAGACATTATTTTAAAGTTATTTGAAGGGGGATCTGGGAGAATTCAGTTGAATTCTGACCTTTATTCTGCTCTTTTGGCTCTGTCCCTTGGACATATCATTTTCTACCTGAGCACCTTAGATTCTTTATCTGTAAAATAGAAGGATTAAACTTGATGTCTTTTATGGTTTTCTTTCAGCACTAAATTTGTGATTCTGTGATCCTAAATAAAATACTTTCAATTTTTATAAGCGAAAGTAATCTGTGACCTAACATCTTGCTTCCCTAGTAGGACTTCTGATTAGGAAGAAAATCTGATAGAGTTTCCCAAATCATTGTATCTTGCTAGTGAGAGATTAAAAACATAAATGAAAATTCTCATCCTATGCTTTTGTATATGTGTCAAGATCCCATGCATGTATTATTGAAAATTCTTAGCTGTGTGAAGGGAAAATCCAGCTGACAGAATAATAAATTGTTTAAAATTGTAAGCACTTTCTCTGATAATTGTATCCCAAAATATTAGAACCACTGAAGATCAGCCTATAAATAAATATAGTTATATGAATGAAGAGTCTAAATCTGAACAAGGCTATAGCTAATTTGTAAACAAGTAATTATTAAAAATAATAAATGACTAAAGAAATATGGCATGCTATGATTTAAAGTAGAGGAGGGCTGACATAAAGATGAATTTAAAGGCTATATTCATTTAGGTTAAAAGTTTCTCTCTACAAAAAAAATCACAGATCCTTGCTCGAAATGAGATAATAAATCCTATTTTTGTGTTATCGATGGCTATTAGAAAATTTCTTCAATCATGGAGATTAATTATATATTTAGGTCTGGTCAGGATCCCATGGTATTGTGGCCATGTTACTATATTAATCACCTGCCAAGATTTGGAGAATATGATTTCCAGTGTTTAATTACCGGGTACTAGCACAATTGATTTTTTATTTAACCAATTCACTGCTATATGGTATGCAATCGAGTAAAGAAATATTACACAAGTGTGCTGCCAGAGACCATACCTGCCTGAAGATCAGCCTCATTCTAGTATTTCAATTACATTTTCATAGGATCAATAGCTCAGATCAATTACTATTATACTTCAATAATTCAAGGAGCCATGATTTTGCCCGTTTATATACTCCTTCTAGTGGTGTAGGTCATGATCCCTCCATTCCTTAGAAGATGATCTGCAGGAGTTTTTGTGACTTTAAATGTTCATAATTTGCTGACCACCAATCTGGTAAGGATCCTCTCTGATCATAAGTTGTTCCTTAAACCACAGATACAGTTTGGCACCAAGCCTTTACTAGCTTGGTAGAATCTTCCCAAGATTGTGTTCCACTGTTATTGCCTTCAAGAACCCAGGGTCATCTCCATACCCTTCTTCCTTCCCTTCTTAATCCCTCTACTTTCTATCTTATCCCCCTTCTCCCACTCCACCTCAGTACATTAGGCTACTATTTATCAAATTAGTTATATCAATAATATATCAGAAAGTAGAATTAAAACTGAAAAAGCATATCTGGAAAAAAAGACTTCATAAGAGACCTGTCCCTCTACCTTAATTTGATGAATACTTAGGACTTCCCAAACAATGCCTTGGATTCTCTGGATGACTTTCAAATGCTTCCTTCTTTCTCTCTACTATCCTTTACAAGCTATTCTTTACTAGCATAGCTCCAGTTTCCATTATCTTTGTGCTTCTCTTTTCTCTCTAGTTTCCCAATGGACCTCTTTACACTTTAGTCATTCCTACATTGAGAATAATTTTCATCCTTCAACTTTTATTTAACAAAGTCAAATGTTCCCAAAGTCAATGGACAGTGGGCTTTGTGTGGCATATTGAATGCCACCCCTAACAAGCACAACTCAAATGTCACCTCCTGTGTGCAGCCTTCTATGATACCTCTATAGTTAATAAATTTTTCCCTTCTGTCTCAAAGAGTACAACTCTATAATGCATTATATATATGCATATATGTATGTATGTATGCGTATGTATATCTATATGTGTGTGTGTTCATCATTTTCCCCCTAGACTAGACAATAAACCTTATGAGTGTATGGATTGTGTTTTATATGAGCTTTATAATCTTCCCCACACCTTTGTATACAGTAACTAATAAATATTTGTTGAATTGAATTTGAAACACTTCTTTCTTGAGTCTTGAATGTTAGTGCGAGTTTTCTCCAAAGTATTTAAATAACCTTAGAGATTATTCTTCTGGGTTTTAAGATTTATTACTTATAACCATTATGGATTTGGTACTGTCCAGTCAAAGTTTCATCTTCAAGTAATGAAAGCATTCTTACAGTGAATATATTTCATGTTGAGGATACTCTGACAACTGATTGACTATGCCTAGTTGAGTTTGCTATTCCCAGTATTCAGGTGGAGTGTTAGAGCTAGATTTAGTAATGAACATAGATGTATAAGGATCCATGGGTCTCTGCATTTTGTAAAGACTGCTTGATTTATCAATGGTAAGTTAGCTGAATTGGCTAAAATACCATGTTAATGAAGTTGTGTTTGGATTCTGTTCTCACAAATGCAAATTAACTTTCTCTGCTCACGACACAGATGGTATCCTTAATTCTGGTCAGCATGCTCACAAATTAATGTCATTAGTTATAAAGGAAAGTAGGCAGAAAGTATGGAGGAATCAATTCAAATACATCAAGCTACTGGGGAAAGAAATGACTGAAAGGACCTGGGAAAGTTTGTCAGTAGTGTTACATTTGGTTGGCCAGAGATGATGTATATACTTCTTCCTTCCTTTCATCTGGAATGGGGGGATTTGAGGGGAGGAAAAGAGTGTCATATTGTATTCTCTGCACAGCAGTCACCAGCTTCATCCCTTGGCCCCTGTGGGCCCTTTGTTTTATTGGTAAGATACTTTCAGGACTTCCCTGTTGGGGCAGGGCCCAGACCAGACTTCATCAGTCTTTCATTCTTCACCAGTGTGAGGGCCTACGTCACATCCCTCCATAATCACTGCTTACTAATGCCCGTTTTAATGTGTTGCCTTGTCTCATTAGAATGTAAGCTTTTCAGGGGAAAGAGCTAGTTTTCTTTTTGCTTGTGTTTATATTCCCAGAGCTTAGCCCTCTATCTGGCACAGACAAACACTAAACAAATGCTTCTTGACTTGCATAGTTTTTCAGATGAGGTTTCTATTTCCCTTGGTTCTGCTTAAGAGTCTTTCTTTGTTAAAGGTTAATTTGTGTGTGTGTGTGTGTGTGTGTGTGAGAGAGAGAGAGACACACACACACACACACAGACACAGACAGAAATATCTATAAATGTTTATTACATAAAAACAAAAGTCATTGATAAAACCATAATAACAATAATAACTTTAAAAGATAGCATTAAATGGCTTCTTAAGGCCAAGGAGGGCAGGTAGTGAGTATATTTAGGTTTGTTCATCTTTCTGATGGCTATTTGATCCTGAACAAACACTTAACCTCTTAGACCTCAATTTTTTCACATTAAAAATATTGGTAATAATTAAATACTTGATATGTCCTAGGCATTGTGACAAGCCCTGGGGACACAAATGCAGACAAGCAATAGTTTTTGCCCTCAAAGAATCTGTGTTCTAATAGAGGAAGATTATGTATAAAAGAAAAGTGTAAGGGAGTTGGCAATGCCTGTGGCAGCATAGTGTGGAGAAAGCTGAAAAGTTAGTTACATGGAGGATGGTTTGGGGAAAGATGAAGTGAAATTTCACAAATGAAAGTTTAATATCCTGGGACAGAGTACAAAGTTTCAGTGGGTGGGGGATGTGGATGATGACTAGAGTGTAAGAGATATGGTATGGAATGTCAGAGAAGTGGTATGGAAAGCCTGGTTCAAGAATCTCTGAGTAAGAGACCCAGATTGGGAGATATCACTTTCTACTGGCATACATAACAATTTTCAAGAACAATAGTGACTGATGGCAATGTCTTTGTTGTGAACCTAGAGATACACCAAAGTGTAAACTACACAGATCGAGGAGAGGTAGTTTTATAGTTCAACAAGAGCGTTATAACATGGAGCCTTGAATTATAAGATTTCATTATAGCAGGGAATCTAAGAAGAACTTCATGAAGATTCCAGAAAAGATGAAAATGACTACCAGTAAAGGACTATGAGGAATTACAAGTTACTCCTAGGAGTTCCAAATGTATTCCCTAAGCTTGAGTCCACTTTCTCCATTTGTGTAATTGTAGGAGAGTCTAAGACTAATAAGAGGTGGTAGAGATTGTAGCTGTCACAATTGTCCTTACTATACCAAGCTAGTAAATATCCTTTATTAAAATCCAATCAAGTGTTTGGGTGGTGATCAGTGGAGAAGATGCTGTATGGAAATTAATGAACTGTATGGAAATTTATGAACAACAGCACTAGAAAATTCTTAACCCCTTGAGTTTATTCCTACAACTTTGAGGGGAGCAGTAGTTGGTAATCTTCTAGGGATTCAACTGACCAGTGGTAGTTGGAGTTCAGAGAGTAAGCCCCAGCAAAGGTGCTACACTATAGAGACTTTGTCTGGAGTAGTTTTGGGGACCTTTGCATTGTAAGAGAATACTGGAAATATTCTCCATCTGGGATATTGTTAATAGATACCTTAGTTTCAGGGACTATTGTTAAAAAATGAATAACATTTTTTCTTTCATTTATTTTGATTAGCTATTCCAATTTTCCAGTGTATTTCTTTTTATAAATCAGACTAGTTCCTTTGAGATAACCTTTTTTTAAATTATTAAATGAATAAATACTCCTTTACAAGTACTGAGGCTGATATGAGAATTAAGGATTTTTGCATTTCTAAAATACTGGTGCTACCACTTTACTTATAGTACATAATAATAACATATAAATATTTCTTTTTCTTTTTTCTTCTTTCTTTGATTTTAGAGTATTCTAGACTGTTTGCCTAATTTTTTGTCATAGGTCCAGATTTCTTATCCGAGATTCTTATGGACTTCAGGCACATAATATAAGATTTAGCTCTTGGCCTTTGAAACTGAGAAATTTGCCATAAGTGCTTAATTTATTATTTGGGAGCTTTTCTCTTTGGGACTTTTCTGAGGATATTTTCTTTTAAAGTTAAACTCTTTATCTTAATAAAGGGTGTTTCAACCTCCACTTAGATTCTCTATATGCCTCAAAGATCCCTGGAGAAATTTTGGAATCCTAGTGTTTCAAGGACGAAGAAGAATATTCCATGATTAAAATCTGGCCTTTGTTTATGAGTCATAGCATAGGGGCCCTTTAGTGGAGAAGAAAAAGGATGAATGCCCCTATCCCCCAGCTTGGATCAAATGCTAATTAGTTATAGCACTTTCTATTCAATTGAGCTAAAAATAGAGGGGCCCTTCAATGAGAGAAGTTGAGGGTAAGGACCCCAACTTCCATAGTGCCAATGGATCATTGTTGCTACACAATTATCAAGCCAATTTAGTTTGATTTCTCCTGTGAAAGGAGACTTCCACTCAACTCCAGGTATTTATTTCCTATGGGGAGAGTCCCCCTCAACCCTCAAACCCCACCTCCCATGCTCTGGGAGTTTAATAGGAACCATGCTTTTTCTCTTAGGTGGGAGACTTAATTGTCTAATCCTTTTTCTTTTCTTTCTTCTTTTTTACATTGTTTTTGGGTTTATGGAGCCTTTTACAAACACCAAGATGTGCAGGTACATATGAGAATTTAGTAAGATCATATTGTTTGTTAAATTGTATCCCTGTGTAAGTGTAACTCCAGACCAGCCAATTATGGTATCTTTTCATTCTTATGAAAAAAAAGTGTTAATTTTCCAGTAGTTTATGACCTGTGCCACCTAGACCCTTTAGTATAAGGCATTGTACAATACTTGAACTCTCCTTAAGTCACTATAGAGCAATCTAGGATTTGGGAATATGGACTTCCACAAAAGTATTCCAGTCAATTTGCTAGAGATAGCAAATGTTTACCTGTGGGAACAGTAGAGGGTTGGAGTTCATCCAGTCCAACATTCAATCAAAAGTACAAACTCAACAGGAGCTGAGTTCTAATCAGTTTTGGGGAGGGTTGAAGTATTTTGACTATTTATTTAAATTAGATAGAAATATCTTAGAATATATTTAAAGAATCAGACATACTTCTGGGCCTATAGATAATGGAACACATGTCAAGTACTAAGCTAGGATTCAAATTAAGTCCTCTGACTGCATGTCTCATATACTTTTCATCCTACCACACTTCTTTCCTCATTTCCAAGTCTAATACATTATAGACAATGCCTATATTTAATGAGTTTTAGAGAAAACTTTTATTTTTCAGGTCTTAAAAATCCATGAATTAATTTTTATGAAACAAAATCTGACAGCATAACAATGATGTCTACTAATATGATCAATTTGGGGCTTTGGAAGTGTGTGGGGATCCTAAAGTCTCTAGTTTCCAGCTGCCTTCTAAAGAATGGTGATAGATTTTCTCCGAAGAATCCTATGGATTAATAAATCCATTGTTCCTATAGGGTTTAGTCACTTTGGTAAATTGTATCCTTCATGAAAGCAGTTATTTTCTGTCCTAAGAATAGAGACAGCTAGGTGGTGCAACGGATAAAGTGTTGGGCCTGGAGTTAGGAAGACCTGAGTTCAAATCTGACCTTAGACACTTATTAGCTGTGTGACCCTGGGCAAATCACTTAACCGTGTTTGCTTCAGTCTCCTCATCTATAAAATGGCATATAAAAAGAAATGGAAAATCACTGTGGTATCTTTGCTAAGAAAACCCCAAATGAGGTCATGAAGACGCTCATGGACATGTAGTTCCCTAAGGCCTATGCATAGGGCCAGGACAAGGCCTTTGTTACCTCTGAACAAGGTACCCCTTAAGTGTGACTGGAGGTTTCGATCTTTCACTGTAGCACTTGACGAGCATTGTAGCTGCTTGACTTGACAAAAAAACACATACCTATTCTCAATAGACTGAAAAATTTTCTCAGATTAAGAATAATTTCATGTGTAAATATGTCCCTTTTAAGTGTCATGAGTATGTACCAGGTGCCTTGCCTATCCTTACTCCTTTGTGTGTGTGTGTGTGGGGCGTTCACTTGCTTTAGGGACTAGCACTATATGACACTGATACAGTGCCAGAAATTTAACCACAATAGCCATTTCATAGTTGTTTTCTTTCTGAGAATTTTTCAGATCTCTTCCGAGGTGGGCCTCATCATTCTTTGCAGGTGCCCGACTCTTCAGGAAAGAGACGTAATGCTTGGTGCCAGTTATTCCTCTCCCTTTTAGCTGTTATTGTTCAGATGCCCTATAAAGCAGAACATGCAAACAGCTATACTTTATTGTCTCTCATTTGTTAATTTTTGCATAATAACAATATTACTATGGATGCCTAACAACTTATAATTGAATTACACAGTATTCAGTGGCAGTGATAGGCCACGAGTCAGTCTCCTATGGGATACAACATCAAAGCAAATTTCATTAGGCTTTTGTATTACAATTTCTTCATCTGTATTGGTTACAGCATGGTCTTGTTCTTAAGGATGCATAGAGTGTGCACAGGCATACCAATGCCCTGGGAAAACACTTCCTGAGGAATAAGGAAAAGGCCAATGAGAATGTGCTCCCAATATGTGCTGAAATGCCTGGCCCAAATTTTAATAATAAATGAAAAAAACATTTATTAAGCACCTATTATGTGTCAACAACTATGGTAAAAAGCTTGAGATACAAATAGAAAAGCAATATAGTCCCTGGGGTTCACATTTTAAGTGAGAATGCAAGATATTCATAGAAACCTGTTCGTCCTAGAAGATTACTCTGCCCTTGGATTACTTCTTCAATTGGAAGCACCTCCCACTTTGGCAGTTCCTCCCAGAACCTCCATTTTAAGTGGGAGGCCTGAGTGAGGCCAACCATGTCTTCTTTTCCCTGCAGATAGCACTTGATTCTACACATCAGTTCTCTCTGATGCTCCAGAACCCGAATAACCTACTTTCTCTTCTCTCTCCACTTTTTCAGCTCTTTTTATGTGTCATCTTCCCACATTAGAACGTAAGCTTTCTTTTTGCTTAGGACTATATTCCCAGTGCTTAACATAGGGCCTGGAACATAATAAGCAGATGGAAAGGCCCAGTCATTCTTGGGGTACAGCAGGAAAGGAGATGATGATGTATCTTTTATGTAAAATGATAAAAACTATATCCATTTCTGATGCTGAACCACATGATAGTGCCAAGGACTTTGGTAGGGAGAACATTATTTTATAATACTTGGCAGCTGTGGCTGCGGAGAAGGATGGGTCTGAAGCATCTGCAGAGGAAATTGCCAGGCTGCATCTCAGTGGGTCTCTGCTGGATGATAACTGAGGGGGTCAGGCTATTAGTAGGATTGGTGGGCTGGGCCTGGGGGCCACAAATAGTCCTGAAACACTTAATGAGACAGTGTTTTGACTAGCTTTAAAAAGTTTTATTGATGTGTTTTGTTTTTGCATTACAAATATTTATAATTTATTTCTACTTTGGGAAAATTCTGCCTCTTGTAACAAAGTAAAACTAACAATACAGTCACCTCGTCTAAAAGTACACACAGCTTTTAATATCTGTAGCAACCCCGCCTTTTAAAAAATTAAGAAAAATCTATCTTCTCTCCCTTCTAGCCCCCTTCTCTACCCCACTGGGGGAAAATGATCAAAGTCAAATTTTGTGTAACAAATATGCATAGTCAAACAAAACAAATTTCCTCAATGGATACACACACATACACGTATGTAAATGTATTTCTGCATGTTAAATCTATCCCCTTTTGTAATAGATGGTATGTTTCATCATAGTCCTTTGGAATCATGAATGGGCATTATATAGTTCATAGAGCTTTCAAAGTTTTTTACTTTTACAATTATATAAATTGTTTTGGTTCTGCTTATTTTTTTCTTTATCAGTTAATAAAAGTTCTCAAAATAGTTGATTTTTATAATTTTGATATTATAGTTGAATTTGTCCTATTTTTGATTACTTTAATGGTAATGTAATTTGAATTTGAAGATCCCTTTATATTGGCAAAGGTAACAGTTACTTAGGACTTAGTAATTAACCAAGCCTCTGTTAAAGAAACAGAAGGTGTGACCCCCTGTTGCTGATGTAACAGGAAGGGGCTGAACTGAGAGGGCCAATACTGTATACAAGAAAAGGCCCCAGAGAGGGAGAGTCAGATCTTCTTGGAGTAAGCTCTGTGGAGGCAGAAGCTGCTGCCGTCAGGGAGGCTGAAGAGGACCCCCCCCCAAACTCCCCAGCTCAGGCTTGAGAGAATGATTTTGGTTTTGAAAACCTGGGTGGAGTGATTTTGATTCTGGGAACCAGCTGAAACTTCTGCTGAGTCTGAGGGCCAGCTGGAGCTGCTGAGTATTTCCAAGAGCCAGTCAGAGCTGAGGGCCAGCCAGAGCTGCTGAGGAGTTGCTGAGGATTTCTAAGGACAAGCTGGAGCTGTTGAAGACTGAGGAAGCATGACTGTGATGCTGGTACTTTGCATGAACCTGCTTGTAACTTTGTCAAGCCTTGATTTCCCAGGAACAGGGACTATGAAGGATTTAGAATGGACTGGACATAGTGAACTTCAGTGTGGAGTAGGACATACATGGAGAGCTGGGCAAGTAACTGGGAGCTGTCTGTCTTTGAATCTAGGTGACTGTTTAGTGGATTCAGATAGGAGCTGCCTGCCTCAAGTCAAGATGAAAAGACCTCTCTGTGGGTACTGAGTAGTGATGAAATTGTAATTTACTAGTGACCTAGGGGTAGAGGGTCTGTGTATTTTCTGATGATTGAATAGTGAATGATGAAGGATGATTGAATGATTGAGTTGCTTGAATGATTGATTGACTAAATGATTGTACTTAGTGATTGTTGACTGAATAAGTGACTGATTGAGTTAACTTAGTGTGCCCCATGAGTGAAGAACTTTGACAATTGTACTTTGTGTTCCTTGAGGAGGCAAACCTCCTTAAGGATGATTGAATGATTGAGTTACTAAATGATTCTTTGTTGAAAACTTTGTGATCACAGTGGTGAAAACCATGTGGCCATTTTCTGTGATAATTTGTTGTGGATGCTATATTTTGATTTTCTGTGATAAATTGTAACATTGTGAATGCTGTACTTTGATTTACTGTGAATGTTTTGCTTTGATTGGTTATGGAATTAATAGAGTGTTCCTGTTCAGTGTAATTAGAACCTTAAAAAGCTGTTCACAGCAGCATTCTTCTGAAAAGTTACTCGTGCTTGGCTTTACATTTACTTTTTCACAGGGGTCCTTCTTTTGGGTAATAGCTGGGGAGTGGGGTGTGTGTGTGTGTGTGTGTGTGTGTGTGTGTGTGTGTGATTAGGGCTGGAAGCAGAACCTATTCTTTGAGGGGGCACAACAGTGCCTGGGGCTATCATGTCCTAGGTCCTTGGCTATCCTTACTAGGATAAGAGGAGAAATGGGGGTCCAAGTGGTGGTAGTTTGACCTGCCTCATGCATGCTGTGTCCTTTATCTCCCTTATGACAGCTAGATTGACTTTTTTGCCTTGGTGATATCAGTAGGTTGGCAGATGCTATTACTTTGGGGAGTAGTGGGAACTTTCTCCAATTAATTTCCTGGGTTATGCCTGTATCATGTAAGCATACCTGATGATATGAATGTATTGTTATTCCTGGAGCTTGTGGGTATACCTACTCATAGGTGGCAATTAGTCAGTTGGTGTTGGTGGCTATTAATTTTCATTGGTAGAAGTTACCCAAAATATTTTCCTACTTAGACTCTCTTCCTCCTTTCAATGTATGGTCCTGAACCAAAAATCTAAACAGTGCTTAAATGTATACATTTATGTGTGTATATACTGTATGTATACCTATAAACATACACATATACACACATGCATGTACGTGTGTGTAGCTTTATCTATCTATCTATTATATACATACAATCCTGCAATACCTAGACCTCCTCTCCCAGGAGTTACCCTCCAAGTATTCTTTCATCTGGTCTTTCTTCAAACATTCTGTGTATTTATTCCCAAGCAGGACATCCTGTAGGATTTCTCTTTTCCTCTCTTATAATCTACTTCAGGTCAATTGTGTTGCGTCTCCCTGGTAGATTCATAGGCAAGCAGTTTTCCTAAGTTAGACTCTTAATGTGACCCAGCATGGACAAACATTAGAGGCAAAGTAGGCATTGTTGTGAATGAGTAGATAGATCCAATATTATCTGTCACTTCCTTAATATATATGCAAGCATAAGCATATGAAGCTGCTACCATTCATGTTGATTTGGATAATTTCCTTTCATTGTTTTTCAGTAGTGTTCGGTGAGGACAGTATAACAAAAGCCACTTAACATAAATATTGTGGAGAGTTTGTCAAAGCAAATGTGTTTGTGAGAAAGGCTCCAACATCCCTGTGTGAAGAGGATTTCAGTATTTTATAATCCAACACAGCTAGCTTTTCTTATGACAACAAACTGTCAGAAATAAATCTCTCACTTCTATTATCTTGCTCTAGCTGAGAGGGAAGGTAAGATAGTGAGAAACAGGAGCTGTAAAAGTGAAACGCATTCCTTTTTGCTGCAAGATCACTTCAGGAAGCAATATGCATTGATTGAAGTATATCCACTATTTTTGTGGCTTTGGCACTTAGTAGGTACCTATGGTGAGAGTCTTGGGGCTTTGGAAAGGATATAGGCAGGATAAATAGTGGTCTTTGTCTGTTATTATAATTTCCTATTAATTTGGACTGGGAAGAATAACAGCTATAGTTATTTAAGCCTAGGCTTGATATGAATATCTTAGGTGCATACAATGAATATATCCATAATTCATCCTTGCTTAGTTTTGACACTGGAGAAATCGAAGTAGGTAAGAGAAGAAGTCAGTTGTTGTCCCAGAAGGAACCACTAGACTTAGTAAGGCCCCTCAGAGGACTTGGTAGTGTTTCAGCTATTGAACAGAATCCTTTAAAGACTGAATCAAAAAGTGATGCAATCATTAAAACCAATCTGCTATCTCAGAAATGCCTGGATTTAGTGGGGGAATGTTTGGGCTTAGGTTAAAACCACTCATTTCATTTAACGACTTCGTCTTTCCTTACCAGGCAATGTATAGACAGGAATTTAAAGGTAAAGTTAGTGTAACATTTTCAAATACAATTTCTCCCAATCAGAAAATGATAAAACTGAGCTCTTGAGATTAGTGTTCTACCACTGCATTTTACATACTGAGAGTAGAATTCACATGTACCAGTCACACTTATTTGGTAACATTTTAAAAAGATTTTCCTTCTCTCTTCTCCATAGTATTATTATGCTTTTAAAATACTATTTTCCTTTTTTTGGGGGAGAAGGGTAAAGTTTTCAGACCATTAATATACGTGAATGAAGATAAATATAAGTTCTTCTATAAACTGATCAACTAATAATACTCTGTATAGTGTCATTGCCCCTTGTTCTCCCTGAAATAAAGTGTCTTAATTGTGCTTGCATCTGCAAAAAGCAAAATAAAAAAAACAAAAACAAAACAACAGCATATTCAAATAATCATCTTGAATTGTGACTCAGGTTTTCCATCCCGACACATTTTCATAAAAGCCTGTCCAGTTGGAGAGAATGATTACTCAGTGACATGTTCCTGCAAGAAGATGGAATTGGCAAGAACTTGGGAGATCAGATATCTTCTTGCTTCTTGTTATGAGAGAGGAGACATGTACTTCCAGATGCTCCTCAGAGAGATCCCTAGAAAGAGGGAAAAAAAGAATTTTCAGGAGCCAGCTGAGTGAGTAATTCTCTTGGTGTAGAAAGTTGAGAGAACACCTCAACTTTTCTCCAGTTTTTGTGTCAGTTCCATAAATTTCTCTTGAGACAATCAAACCAGGTGATTATTCATACAACCTGGAGTTGTTTCCTATCATCTCTAGGCTAGGAAGGATTTGAAGACCCTTCCTCCTCTCAGCCAGTTCTCCTAACATTACATTGTAGTAAACAAGAGAAGAGTAAGAGGAAAAACAGCATCACTCCACCATTTTAGGAAAAGTTGAAATTTCTTCCAAACTTCACTCATGAGCATGTCTCCTATGTGTCTAACCATACTAACCTTCAAACTATGGGCATCAGGAAGGCCTAATAGACACCATCACCAAGTACCTTCTTACTTTAAAATCCTCCAATTCCCTGTCATTGGTGGTATCTTCCAGCAACTTGGGAGAACATTGCAAAACTTTTGACTTTGCTTACAGCATTTCTTTTCTGAGTCCTACTTGTAAAACCAAGACGATACCCATAGCAGCCACTATGAATATGCATGCATATTTTGAGGATATGTTTGCAAAATATAATAAGCTCTCTTCCTTAAAGGCAAAACCAAAATGTATATTTGGAACATCACTAGGATACTAGGAGGTAAGATTTAACAAGTTACTTATCACTAATCCATGGAGCACTGACATCTTAAACCTTCTTTCTGTTAGGCCTCCCCACAAACAAGTTCCCCTAGGTAAAATTCCTCCCTCCCCCTCCACCTAATCAAGCTACTTCTCTCTGTTCTCTCTCTCTCACTCTCTCTCTTCTCCTTGGGCAAGCTCCTGCCACAGAGTGGACTCCATGTGACATGGATATGATCATAGACTCTTTGTGTTAGGCCTATTAATAGGTGGGGAAGATCTTCCTATTTCATTCACATTATACTATTTTTTCATCATTTGCCTTCCACTTGATGATTGTTCTATGGAAGGCAGGAGGGTGTTATCTTGATTGGGTGCCAGTTTGATCAGTACGTCTGAATGAAAATCTAGTACTTATAAGGTCTACTGTATAGCATCAGGGAGCTTCAAAATTCATGATGTGCTCAATGATAAAACAAAAAGAAATAACACTTACTCAGACTTAGGACTTTCTGCTTTTGTTGAAGCAATCCCATGTACCCAGAAAAACTTCCTTTGGTGAAATACAACATGCCCAATCAATGGTTTATGTCACTGACAGGTCAAGGCCCACATCGAGGCCTTGAAACAAATAACTAGAAAATCCAAGTCTAACTGCCTGACTATTCAGTTGTAGTACATTTATATAATAGTTATCTAGGATAATTTTAGTCTATAAAATATAACAAATGACTAATAAATTGAGGGCAGTTTTGATGATCACATCAGGCAATCTGTCTGCAATTTAAGAAGTCTGCATATCATAGGAACATACAGAATATTAACCTTCAAATACAATGTTAGAGAGAATGCTTGTGATCAGAAATTATCTGAATTAATTCCACTAAATAAAGTCATTGGAATATGGTTCCATTTGGAAGTGCCTTTTCTATCACTTGGTTTGAGTCCTGGGAAGTTGAAATGCAATTGTGATTTGATATGTACTAACTATGTAATATATTATGAAAAAATTTTTTCTGGTCACTTTTTCTCTTTATTTTTAAGAAAGGCAGTTCTTTTTATTTATAAATTTAATTTTCAGTTTACAAGTATGAGTATTCAAATGCATAGATAGTAACATAAGAAAAAAAGAGACAAACTAAAATCAAATTCTTAATTAATTATTCACCTATAAAGGTAAGTAGCTAGATATTAAAATAGTCCTTTTTCAAGGTCATTTTTGACCTTCTTTTCTATGGATTAATTGCATGTTTGTTGTGGTAGTAGTTATCTGTAATCACCCAGATGCACTTGGGTGGCCCAGTGGATAGAGAACTCTTGTATCAAGAATACTTAAGTTCAAATCTGACCTCAGATCATTACTAATTGTGTGATCTTGGGCAAATCACTTAACTTCTGTCTGCTTCAATTTCCTCAAGTGTAAAATGAGGCTAATAACAATTATCTACCTCCCAGGGTTGATATGAGGATTAAGTTGTTTATGATATGAGGATAAGATTTTTAAAGCATTTAGCACAGTACATAGTGAATAGTAGGCACTCAATAAATGCTTCTTTCCTTAATTTTTTTAACTGCATAGGAGTAGCTAGTGTGTGTGTAGTCCTGGTGCTGCTCTTTTCAGTACATATCACTTTCTGTAATTCTTCTCATCTTTTTCTGAATACTTGTTATTTGTTACTTATTATGGTGCAATAATGTTCCTACACTAAATATATCATATGTGTATGTAGTAATTTATTCAGCAATTCAGTCAGTTAATATTTTTTACTATGTGCCAGCACTGTGTCATATCCTGAGGATACAATGAAAGACAAGAATTTGGTCTATGACTGCAAGGAACTCACATTCTAATGGGTGGTTTGGGAGAGATATAAAGTGCAAACAAACTATCTATATATAAGAGATATAGCAAATAAATGGGAGATGATCCCAGAAGGAAGACACAAGCGGTGTATGTATGTGTGCATGAGTGGACGGGTGTGTGTGTGTGTGTGTGTGTGTGTGTGTGTGTGTGTGTGTGTGTGTGTGTATGGCTGAGGGAGGAGGGACAAGGAAGGAAGCTTTCTGCAGAAGGGGGGATTTGAGCTCAGTCTTGGAAGAAATCAGGGAGGCTAAGAGGCAGAGGTGAGTAGAAAGAGCATTACAGTCATGGGGGACAACCAGCAAACGGAGATGGAATTGGGAAATGGAGTGTCTTGTGTGAGGAACTGCAAGAAGGCCTTTGTTTTGGGTCATACAGCATGTGGAAGTGAGTAAACTTTAAGAAGATTGAAAAAAATAGGAAGAGGCCAGGCTGCAAAGGTTTTTAAAATTAAATCAGAGAATTTTATATTTTATCCTGGAGGTAATAGGCAGCCCCTGGAGTTGGAGTTTATTGAGTAGGATAACATGATCAACCTGTGTTTTCAGACGACTTGGGCTGCTGAATAGAAGATGGGCAAGAGTGGGGAAAGGCTGGAGGCAGGCAGACCAATGAAGTCTATTGCAGCAGTCCAGCAGTGAGATGATGAAGGCTTACACCAATGAACATCTAGTTTATTCCAGTCTTTCCCTGTTTCAACCAGTGCTATTAGAATATCTTTGTCAAAGGCAACTAGGTCACTCAGTGAATACAGCACCGGCCATGGAGTCACTAGGACCTGATTTCAAATCCAACCTCAGACACTTGACACTTATTAGCCGTGTGACCTTGGGCAAGTCACTTAAACCCAATTGCCCTGCCTTCCCCCCTCCAAAAAGATAAAAAAAATATATCTTTGTCAGGTAGGGCTTCCCCACCCTCTTTTCTGATATCTTGCAGTACAGTTTGCTTATTGTACCACAGAGTCAAAATGTAAATACATTTTTATAAATTCTTATTGCATGATTCCATATTGAGAAAAATAGTTTGTAAGCATGGGATAAGAGATGAAAACATTACCTCAAATCTCTCCCATTTTAAAACCTACAATCCATTCTCCACCTCTCTTTCCTGAGTAAGAGTTCACTGGGGAATCAAGAATCAGTTTGGCAGTCCTACAGAGCTGGAACAAGGACATGTGCAAGTTCAAGATAAGGAGGTTTTTTCCCCTTCACGTGGACCTAGCAGAAGAAATCACAGTAGTTCTTGAGGACTGGCTTTTGGAAGTAGTTTTTTGTCAGGGGCAAAGGCAAAACTTGGTTTATGAGGATAAGAAATCAAAAGAGGAGTCCTTACGAAGAAAAGAGAGGGAGAAAGAGGGGAAAAAAAATGAGGGCATCTCTTCTTTGAAGATCCTGAAGTATTAATTTAGGATTTCAATTTTTTTAGCAGCGGCTGCACCCATTTGACTTACGTGTGCTAAAAATCTGTCAGTTGTAGGACAGATAGTAGTAGTTGTTAGAATAGTCCTATCACTGTTAGGCAATAATTCCTGACACATTGAAGGAAGGGTAGAAGAAGAGTAATGCTAATAACTAGGGACAGTTTTAGCCAGGAAAATTCCAATTATATAACTGTAATTTATCCATATTGAAAGGGTGACATGATAGGTATCATGTAGATGCAACATTCATTTCAGTTTTGCATTTGTCATTTCTGCCAACAAGTATTTACTGAACACCTCATATGTAGAGAAGACAGATAATGGATAAGACATAGTTCTTCACCTTGAGTATGTGATGGTGTGGTTCAAAGTGGACAGATGGACTTCCCCAAGAGAGAGAATATGGTGGGAGAGACCATTTAGGTGAAAATCAATGGAGATAGTAACAAGTTAGATTGGTACTAGTGTGTACAACAGAGTATTTGGAGGAAAAAAAATTTGAAAAAATAAAAGAGGAGTTTAGAGAGTAGATTATAAGCCTGAAACAGCATGATACGGCAGTGCTGAGGAACTTTGATTACTCAGATGTCTTCTAGAACAGCGGTTCTCAATCTGTGGGTTGCGACCCCTTTGGGAGTTGAATGACCCTTTCACAGGGGTCAGAGGGATTGCCTAAGACCATCAGAATACACATATTTCAGATGGTCTTAGGAACCGAGATGCCATTTCTCTATCCATCTCCAGGCAGGTCTGCCCCCATGCAGATATGCCCACATACGAGTATTAAAGGGTCGTGGCATTAGGAAGGTTGAGAACCACTGTTCTAGAACTTAGAAACTAACCACTCCATCTTAGAATTTTGAATAGAGGTGAGAAAAGCCAAGCACATTATAGATTTTAGGAAAATAGATTTTTCAAAGATTCAAAAAGAATAAATAGGATTCTATTGACTTAAAGTCAATGATTCCAGAGAACTGATAAGGAAGTATGCTATTTACCAACTACTAGCAGAGAGATGATAGACTCAGGATGCAGAAAAAGGCATATGTTTTTTGGGTATGGTCAATGCAGGATTTTTTTTGTTGTTGCTGTTATTTGAAGACAATAAAACTTAATTTTACAAAAACCAATTGGGGGAAGTCAGAACAGGGATGTCGAGTTCTTGAAAATGAACTTCCGCGATTGAAGCATCTCTAATGAGGAAAAAGAGAAATATGGAGACCAACATGCAAGATGCCAAACATGGAAGAATCTCACATAATCTCAGAATTTCAGAGTCAAAATGGACCTCAGTGACCACTTACTTCAAGTTACAACTGAACTGGTTGTTGTGTGACTTTTGCTTAGAGAATTACAAAGATGGGGGTTGGCCTGTGAGAGATTTATGAAATTTTCATTTTCCATAGGTAGAAAGGCTCAGCACTATGAAAAGATGAGTAAAACTAGATGAAAATGGTCATCAAGGAGAGTCTTAAAGGAGAAAAGTAGTCATAAAAAGGCATTATGAGGGAGGTGTATGAAAGGAGAGAAGAAATCCATTTTGCCTTTGTGTTGACAGTAGGTTTTTATTTAATCATTATACATATATAAGCACTTCATATCTCTTATTACAAGTATATTACCATCTTCCCCAACTACCTACCACTCTTATCTCACAACAGTATAGAACCTCCAAAATATGTGGCCTGGAAGAACTTCCAGGTGGTGTAGTGGATAGACAACTGGCCCTGGAAACAGGAGGACCTGAGTTCAGATCTGAATCAGATACTTACTAGGTGTGTGACCCTGCATATGTCACTTAAACCCCAATTGTCTCAAAACAAACAAAAAACCTCCACTAAAAGTAAACCAACAACTCAAAACTAAAACAAAAAAACAAAACAGAGTGTCGGTTAGGAACTTCTTTATCTATTATAGCATAAAGGAAATTCTAGCGACTGGCCATATTTGCATTTTTTAAATTTAAAATTTGACTTAAAACATTTTAATTTTTTTAAAATTAATGAAGAAAAAAAATCTCTCTCTCCTATCCCCCATCGGAAAAAAAATCCTTTTTAACAAATATGCAGAGTCCTGTGAAACAAATGGCCATGTTATATCCTGTGATCTCTTGCTTCTTGGGCCTTGTGCAATTCAAATACATAGTCATATACGGATGGATCATCAGGAGAAGGTGAGAGGGAAAGAAGTCACCAGAAGGTGGTAGCAACAAGCAAATCATGACTCGAAAATCGTATAGGAATAAACTGCAATTTGTGAAAAATAAGCAACAGCCTCATGGTCATATTCAAGTAACTCTTAAATTTTCAAATATGTCAGAAGAGGATGGTAAGAACCCTGGTTATCCTGATTACTCCATGTGTGATCTTGGGCTAAGCACAGTGACCAGCACAAAGTAGATACTTCATAACTGTTTATTATCTGGCTGACTGATTTTAGTTTCTTTGCTGATGAAAAAATGTAATTGAGTAGATGGCCACAAAGTTCCCACTTAACCTTCAGTTTGTGTCTAGGATTTTGTGTTGTTACCAACAAGAAAAATATGCAGGGGAGAACACTGTCCCACCTAGATATGGTACTACCAACATTAGTTCTTTCAAATGTTTAAAATCATATTGACTGTTGAAATACATAGAACCAAAGCTTGAGTTTTATGTATTGCAGGCATTCCAAACGAAAAAAAAAAAGAATTAATTTATTCATAAAATATGGGATTCTTTTAGAGGGAAGTAAAATATCTGAAAGAGACTCAGTTGGACAATTTTACGACAGCCTGGCAACAAACATATATTGGGCAATTTTGGGCCAGATCCATGACTGTTTCTGCCTGGCAAAAATATTTCAGTGAGAGGACAGACACAGGAGCCAAACCCTCCCCTGCTTCCTGCGCTGCTGAAGTCCAAAGTTCCAGGTTAAATTGTGAAGCCTGAAGATATAAATGGATGTGAGGAACTTGAATTGAGGAGAAAAGTATAAAAATAATGAAGATTAGAAAAGAGGATTTATGAAGCAAGTCAAATAAAATAAGGTCAAAGGCTCTAGTTAAACTAATAATGTAAGTGTATGAAAAATTATCATCTTGAAAATCGCTATTGTCCCAAGTCTATAGGGGTTTTACTTAGGCCAGTGATAAAGAAAACATTTTTTCTTTGGATCCTTTAATTTTTTTAAATAGCATTTTTTTTCAACTCCACTCAAAGGTCATTTTCAACATTCATTTTTATAAGATCCTGAATTCCAAATTTTTCTCCCTTCATCCCTTCTCTTCTCTTCTCCCAAATAGCAAGCAATCTGATATAGGTTATACATGTGCAATCATGGGAATATAGTTCCACATTAGTCATGTTATGAAAGAAGAAACAGACTGAGAAAGAAAAGCCACAAAAAAACAAACAAACAAAAAAGTGAAAATAATATGCTTCAATCTGCTTTCAGACTCCATAGTTCTTTCTCTGGATGTGGATAGAATTTTCTGTCATGAGTCTTTTGGAACTGACTGTAATAGTAATCTGTTTAGCAGGATACTTAGCACTTAGTACTAAGTGCTAAGTGTGGAAGGGGCAAACCCTGTCCCATT
>CM053581.1:471669407-471686833 GCA_028627135.1 Pseudochirops cupreus
TTGTGAATATTATAATGTTTTGAATGTTTGTCTTGATTTGTAATGGAATAAACAAAGTGTTCACTATATTTTGTAATCTGAACTCTAAAGGCTGTTCACAGTAGCATTCCTTTGGGAATCTGCTGGTGCATGGCATTACACTGACTTGGATCATTGTATTGTTGAGAAAAGTTAAGTCAATCAATCACAACTGATTCTTGCACAGTGTTACTGTTACTGTGCACAATGTTCTTCTGTTTCTGTTCACTTCACTCACCACCAATTCATGTAAGTCTTTCCAGGTTTTTCTGAAATCTACCTGTTAATCATTTTTAATAGCACAGTAGTATTCCATTATATTCATATGCCACAACTTATTCAATTGTTCCCCAATTGATGGACATTCCCTCAGTTTCTAATTCTTTGCCATAAAAAAAAGAGCTGCTACAACTATTTTTGCACATGTAGGTGTTTTTCCCTTTTTTATGATCTCTTTGGGATACAGACCTAGCAGAGGTACTGCTGGATCAGAGTATGCACAGTTCGATTGCTCTTTGGGCATAGTTTCAAATTGCTCTCCAGAATGGTTTTCTTTACAGAAAAACTCATGGGGAACAGTTCAGTTTAGTCTATTCTGAAGGACTTTAGTAATTCAGAGAGAATTTGCCTGTAGCGTAGCCTCAAGTTTTCACCCTTTTAATTAGTGAGGAGATGGAAGCAACAATAATTTCTTGGCCCTGGGAATTCTTCCTAGTGGCCTAGCACCAAGAGAATTTCCCCAGATTGCTTTGTGGAGGTTCTCTAACCATGTCTTCGAAATACCTAATAATGGGCAGTTGGAGTCCTAGAAAATGAGTTTTGGCTGTATGATGGAAAATTTAGGATTTTGAACTTTCATATATAATGTATGAATTCCCTACTTAGCCTTAGGGATATGCAATTATAAGAAAACCTCATCCAAACAAAACCAAAACCAATAGTAATCTATAATCTAAAAGTTATAGATAGTTGAGAAAAACTGCCATGGGATGACACTCCAAAGGGGATGGAATAGCTGTGCTATGTGTTGATAGTGGTTAGCACCAATATGGTATGACTTGTAGAGAGAGACTTGGTGGGGATGGTGAGATTCATGGGACATAATTGAAGTTGGCTTTCTTAACCAACCTCTTTTGATAATACTGATAGTTGTTCTAATTCTAATGAGTATAAAATTACTATAGGAATGATTTATGGAAAAGCAACATTTTGCTATGGTTTTATAAAATGAAGAGTTAAATAATCATTTCTTAGACGAAGTTGGTCCAGTAAAATTTTGTTTTACCTTGAAGGCAAAGCAATCTTTTGTCAGCGTGTGAAGTACCCAGGGTAGAATTCCTTCTACTAATGCAAACTGACATTGTTTTGAAATTTATAGTCTAAGTTACTTGTTAGAGACACTGAGAGGTTAAGTGATTTGCCTAGGGTCACACAGCTAGTATATATTTTACAGATAAGACATTAAACCAAGTCTTGCTAACTTCAAGGCTAGCTCTTTATCTACTACACCACATTGAAGTCATAACGTATAAATCATAAGGTTATAGACTTTGTAAGTCATATAATGGATACATATGATGTCTTACTAGACTTGTCTGTGACAGACCTGATGCTTTTTCAGTGGAATTTAAGTTATTCTCAGATGTCCCATGAGTGTTGAAAGACTTTTAAAAAAACAAAAACTAAAACTAACCCTCTGAACTTAATTATCAAGTAAAATTAGTATGTGTCTATATATATGCATATATATACACACATATAAGTATATGTATACATGCACACACACACATATAATGTCCCAAAATTCTTAGTTCAGTATTAAAATTAAGGTTGTTTAAGTTAATAATACTTGAAACCACACTTTGAGGTACCTTCTACATGGTGGAAAAGGAGAAGATTGAATGTGAATCTGTAAATCCATTTAACATAGAGTTTTACTTTAAAGTATATGGTAAATTCAAAATGGAACTTTTAAAGCTGTCCTGCCTGTCTCTGATTCTTTCTGTTATTCTGTTTTCCTTGTCATTGGAGGGAAACCCACCTCTATTTCCCCTCTGCTTCTGCCCACTCTACTCGACTCCAGTTGAAAAGAAAAGTAAGATCCTGGTAAAAAAAAATGCTCATGGTGAGCAAAACTCATTCCCATATTGGTCATGCTAAAAAATGTATATCTTCTTTTTCTTGAGTCCATTGCTTTTTGGTGGGTGGGTAGCATATTTCATTTCTTTTGCTAATTTTGCACAGTCATTGTATTGTCCAGAATTTTAAAGTTTTCTAAAGTGTTTTTTCTTTTTACATTGCTGTTGTTTTTACATATCTTTTTCCCTCTGGCTCGTTCACTTAATTCTGTACCAGTTCACATAAATTTTTCCTGGTTTGGTTAAACTGCCATTTTTAACAGTTATTACAGCATTATAGCATTATTTTACATTCATATACCATGATTTGTTTAAACATGGCCCAATCGATGGACACTACTTTAGTTTCCAAGTTTTTTGCCATTACAGAAAAGAGTGGATATAAATATTTTGTACATATAGGTCTTTTCTCTCTTTCCTTGATCTCTTTAGGAGTATAATCTTCAGAGTGGTATTTCCAGGCCAAAGGGTATATGCAATTTATTGACTTGAGGGCATAGTTTCAAATGACTTTACAAAATGGCTGTACACATTTACAGCTCCATCAACTGTGCATTAATGTGCCAGTTTTACTCTGCTCCCTTGAGCATTTATCATTTTTATTTTTTTATCATCTTTGCCTCAAAGTTGCTTTAATTTGCATTTCCCTAATTATTAGTGATTTGAAACATTTTTTCAGATGGCTATTGATAGATTGGATGTCTTCCTTTGAGAACTGCCTGTTCATTGCCTTTGAGCATTTATTAGTTGGAGAAAGGCATAGGGTCTTATTAATTTGAATAAATTTCTCATCTATCGTTGATAAAAGACTTTTATTGGAGAAACTTTACATAAAGATACTTTCCCAGTTAATTGTTTCCATTTTAATGATAACATTCTCGTGATAATTTATTTTGTTTGTGTGAATAGGTTTTTAATTTTGTGTAGTCAAAATTGTTCATTTTATCTTTTGTGACATTCTTTATTCTTTGTTCATGAACTCTTCTATCCATACAAGTAAAAGATGTTTTTTTTCCTTGTTTCTCTATTTTGTTTATGATGTGATCTTTCATATCTAAGGCATTTGCCAGATGTCTATTCAGAACTTAGTTTTGCATATGGCATGAGAAGTTGCTCTATATATCTAGTTTTAGTCACATTTCTTTCCAAGTTTCCAACTTTTTTTGTCTGATAGTAGGTCTTTGCTTCAATGTAACATAAACTATTTACAAAAAAGTAGAAACAGAAGGTATCCTACTTGATACAAATGTAGTCTTTATACTGAAACAAAAGAGAGAAAACAGAGAAAGAAAACTACAAACCAAGATCCCTAGACAAATTTTGGTACCAAAATTTTAAATGAAGCATAAGGATGTAGTCTATAGCACCATATTAAAAGATTATACGATGCCATCAGACTGTTTTATGCCAGAATTCTTGGTTTGTTGGTTCAGTATTAGAAAAATTATAAAAATAAAAGAATATATTAATAACAAGAACATAGTAACAGACTCAGAAAAAAAGCTTTTGAGGAAGTCAACACACATTTCTGTTAAAAATACTAGAAAGCATGGGGATAGATGGACTATTCCTTAATATAACAAAAATTTCTATCTAAAACCAGAGTTAATATTACATGTAATGAGGATTATCTAGAAGTCTTTACAATAAGAAAAGAGTAATGCAAGGTTGTTCATTGCCATCATGGTTATTTAGTATAGTAGTAGAAATGCCAAGAACAGCAGTAAAAGAAGAAAAAAAGAGTTTGAGAAAATAATCATACAAAAAGAAGAAACAATGTTGTTGCATTTTTGCAGATGATATGGATGGTTTACTAAGAACACCTTAGAGAGACGACTGAAAATTAACCGAAACAGTAACTTCAATAGTAGCAGGATATAAAACAAATCTACAAGAATCATCTTATGTCTGTGTATTGCTAAGAAGATCTAGCAGAAGGAGATAGAAAAATTCCATTTAAAATAACTACTAAACTATAAAATATCTCTGAGCCTTCTTAATGAGACAGGAGTCAGATGGATACACCTACAAAACATTTAACAGCAATAAAGGCATATGTAAAGAAGTGGAGAAATATTAATTGCTCATGAGTAGGCTGGGCCAGTGTAATAAAAATGATAATGCTACTTAAATTAACTTAAATTTGGTGTTATACCAATTAAATTACCAAAGAACTAGGAAAAAAATAACAGAATTTATCTGGAGGAATGAAAGGTCAAGAAACTCAAGGGAAAAAATGAAAATAAGAGGGAGAAGTATACTATTTCAAACAACTCTACAAAGAAGGAATCATCAAATGTTTAACCAATACCAAAGTATTTCATAGAAAGAATTTTGTAAAAAGAGAAATCATGCTTGATAAAATCTAAAACCTCAACTATTGGGGTAAGGATTCACTATTTGAGTAAAAATACTGGTCCTCATTTTTCCATTGTTTATCATAATTTTGTTACCTAAACTTTATCAGCCTGTTGACCCATTATCTTATTTCAAAAATTAAGAAATCAGACCCCTCCAGTTCTAAGGATCTATGAACATGATGTTGGTAAGTTTGCCCAAAATGAAAGTATAACTGAAAAAAAATTAGTAATTTTTATCTTTTGTATCTGTGCTTAATAACAAATTTATAATTAACCATCGACCATCACCAAAAACCTGGCCCTCTCAAATTTTCTTATTTCTTTCAGGATAACTCTTTCCCGCTATCACTTAGAGTTGAAACCTTGAAATTTTCCTTAGCTCCTCTCTTTCTTTCATTTTCTATATCCAGTTAATTGCTTTCTGGTTGACTCTACCTTCCCTCACATTAATTACCCGACTTAAGGGTGGCAGTGGTCTCTTTTCTAAGAAGTATATTTTTCCAAGTACCATATCTTAACAAGTGCTTTTTAATTGATATTGCTGATGACCTCTCTTTGAATATTGCCACAACCATCAGCGGGAGTTCATGCCCTTATCTGATGTTACACTGTTGTAATAGCTTTCAGTCTTCCTTGTCTTTGATACTAGATCTAATCCATACATCAAACAAGGACTGTATCATAGATAGTATTACATACTCATAGTTCCTTCTTTATGAAAGAGAGGGATGCATTACTGTCTCTCTTCTTTAGGGCCAGTCTTGTTAATTATATTTTATAGGATTCAGTTTTACTTCTTATTGTTGTTCATTCTATTGATGTTATCTTAATAATTTTGCATGTTGTTTTCCTGGTTGTTTACTTCAATTTGCATCAGTTCATAGAAGTAAGTTTTCTCAGGCTTCTCTATATTCTTCAAATTCTTTTTTTTAATAGCAGAGCAATATTCTGTTATAGTAATATCAATCAATAAGCATTTATTAAATGTCTATGATCTAGGCACTGTGCTAAACATTGAAGACACCAAGCAAGGCAAAAAATAGTTTCTGCCCTCAAGGAGCTCATAGTCTGTTAGAAGAGACAATATGCAAACAACTATGTTCAAAAAAGATATATATATAGAATAAAATAGAGATAATCAGCAGTGGGGAAGCATTAATATTAAGGAGGATTAGGAAAAGGCTCCTCTAAAAAAATGTGATTTTATCTGGGACTTGAAGGGAGACAGGAAACAGAGATGAGGAAGGAAATTCTTCTAGATGTGGGGAACAGCCAGTGAAAATTGCCTAATAGTGGGAGATGGAATGTCTTGTGGGAGTAGTAGGGAGGCTAAAGTCACTGGGTTCCAGAGAACCCTGTGGTAGATTGAAGGCAAGTAAGGTGTAAGTAGATGAAAAAGGTAGGATGGAGCCAAGGGCTTTGAACACCAAACAGAAGATTTTATATTTTGACCCTGACACTGATCAGGAACCCACTAGAGTTTACTGAGTAAGGGAGTGACTCAGCCTTCCTGACCTCTTTTTCAATACTGGATATACTTTCACTCAATTTCCCTCAACTTACTGTTCAAGGTCAGGGAATTGGAGTATTCCTTGTTCCCTACTGTTACTTCCAGGCTTTCCCTCTACAATCTTTACTTAGTAGTATCTCCTCCTTTGAGGTTCATTCAGTCCATATTTATATAACATATAATTTTTAGTGGGCCCAGTCAGCACAGTTATTTGTTTACTGATTATCTCTAGCCTTTTTCAGCAGTACATTTGAGAAGGAGTGAAAGCAAAGGATGTTGGGGGTAATCCAAAGCATAACTGGATAAGATTGGTAATACAATAAGTGGATCAGGAATGGAAGAGGTTCACTTTAGGTGGTCAAGATGAGGAAGGGAGAAAAGTTTAGCTAGTGCAGGGATAATACCCTGGGGAAAAACTGAGAGGTCAAAGGTATGGAGGTCATGGTATGAAGAAAGAACAAGTTTGGGGGTTGCAGAGAGAAAGGTGAAATGACAATAGATTTTGTTTAGATAAAGGCATTTCAGATTTCATGAACATGGAAATGGTGCATTTGTGGGTGATGGTAAGATCAAGGTATCTTTGCATGTGGCTGAAATGTTGTCCAGAGGTCATGTGAAATCAGAAAATTGAGGAAATAGGAGGGTATGGTTTTTGAGGACATATCAATATATATGTTAAAGTCTTCTAGTATGAAGGCAGAAATTGGAGCAGAAAGATTGTGAGTCAGGGACTGAAATCATTAAGGAAAGAAGAAAATGTCCTGGAGGTTGGTCAACAATAGCTTCCAGAATTTTGATTGGGCGGTAAAGGCTGTGTCGTCATTAGGAGCTAGCCAGGTCTCAGAGAGAGCCAGAAGATGCAAAGAGTGGGAAAGGAACAAAAAATAAGATGAAGGTAAGTCTGTTGCCTATGTTGCAGGCATTCAAGGGAGCTTATTAGAAGTGGCAAGTAGCTTTAGAGTAGGGCATTGTGTGTGTGTGTGTGTGTGTGTGTGTGTGTAATAGGAATAAACAATCTAGCAGTGGGGAATGGAGAATGGGGGTTTGAACAATGATAACTAGTTTCTGAACTATTTCTTTAGCCAATCTCAAATAAATGAGTTTCTACTTTGTTTCTAGTTTTTGCCATTACCAAATTTAAAAATAATTTTTAAAATGCTATCAGTAGTTTGGTTTATATATGATTTTTTAAAAAAAACTGTGACTTTCTTGATTTATATCTCTAGCTGTGGCATCTTTGGGTCAAAGCATATAAATATTTTGAACCCCCCCCCCCTTTTTTTTTTTTTAGCAAAACAGCAATTTATTCTCCATAATGTTTGAACCAATTTATTCTTGTTGCAAGAGTGTATTAATGTGCCTGTCATTCCACATCTCCAATATCGACTTACTGTCTTTTGTTTTCTTTGCCAATTTGCTGGCTATGAGGTAAAACTTCAGAGTTGTTTTGATTTATGTTTGTTTTATAATTAGTGATTAAAAGCAACTTTCATAGGGTTGATAATAATTTGCAACTTTTCTATTGAAAAACATTCATACCGACTGACTACTTGTGTATTGGGTAAGGAATGTCTTTTGGTCTTATGTATTTGTACTGCTTCTTTACATATTTTAGATACATGAGATAATTGTTGCATCATTTTTTGTTCTCCTTGATCACTTCCCTTCTCATCTTATTTGCTGATGTTTATTATGATGTTTATGATGATTTATTATGTTTATTATCATGTAAGTTTTATATTTCAGATGTAGTACAAGTGTATAGCTTCTATCCCAATCTAAACTCTGACTAGCTCTTGACATCTTCAAAGCAAAGCCATTTGTGTCCTCAGAGACTGGAGATAGCCCTGAGGGTTTGAGGGGGATGTTTCTAATGCTTTATTCCTAAACCTGGCCAGTGAGATTCCTTGATCCCTCTATGATCGTTAATCTAAATCTATTAGTCAGCCATACCAAATTAACTTGCAGAACCAAGTTTTAACTATGGTCTTATGGTTAGCACAAAATGTCCATCAAAAGTCTATGACACATTCTCCAACAAATATATACAGATTTCAAGGGAACATGGACTCACACTTGAAGAGCACATGTGGTCAAAGAGAGACTTATGGCTTCTGGAATCCTTTCTCTGGAGTCCTCAAGATATTCTCCTTAGGTATAGCTTTTTTGCTGGACTTGTGGAAGAGTCTTGGAATTGTATTTCTTTGTTGTGTCCAGTCTGTTCTTGGTTCCTGAGGCAGACATTATTGGTGGCCATTGCTTTCCCAGGGAATACTGCTAGGACACTGATAAAAAGCTGAAATCCTAAGTCTCTAAACTTCCCTAGACTTTATAGCAGTTAAACTTTGGCAGAAAATTGTGATAATCTCTATACTTCTAAACTAAGCTGAAAGTAACTTCTCCTTTCCCTATCATGATTACCTTATAAAATACTTATTTGTGTATATAATGCAATGACTCTATTACATTGTAAACTTCTTTAAAAAATTAAATTGTGCTCTTTTATTGTGCTTATTAAAGGCCTGTTGAATTAAGAGTCAGTAATTATTTGCATTCTAGAATAGACTGCTAAATCTGCTCATCTAAGATATGACATTACCTTAATGGGATAATCAGCAAAATCATATTATCATAAATCATGGATCTACTGGTGGATCTTGGCTAAGGGAAAGAAGACTAAGCATAAAAATGGTGCTGGTAAAAAAATAGAGGTAAGGGAAGAGGACAGGCAAGAGAAAGAAAATCTGAAGAAGAAACTATGGATAAATCTACTTTCTTGGTTTTATAAAATAGTTTTTAATAACTGGCTTCACTGTAACTGGATTTTGTGGCTTTGGCTATCAGTTGAATGATATGTTTTGTTGATTTTTTTGGAAAACATCCCCTAATGAAGGGTGACTGTTGCACAGTCTTTAAAAATTTTTTTTTTCTAAGGAAGGGCCCAGTCAGGGTCATTTCATGGTGATTTTCACAGTTGGCATTAGGAAGAACTTTGATTGTCATTATTATAAAAAAGGTAAATTTTACTTGAAGTTTACAAAACAGATACTTGAAGTGTTTATAGTGCCTTACATGTCTTTGATATCTTTCTGTAAAGCAGATGTGCTTATTGGGAGAAGACAAGTTCACACGCCTATTCTTAGAACCTAATTATAAACATAATTAATTTCCATAATTATGATGAACATAATTGATTTTGAACATTAAACATTTGCTTATTGCATAGGTGTTGAAATTTTGCAATACAAGCTGTTCTCTTATATTTAGGCACACAACCCTGCCCTTATGAATTCTCCTCGTGGAGCTGACTTGTATCAGGTTTCTGGCTTGAGTTGCTTTGCTGGACTGACAAAGACATGAATCAGAGATAGCTTGTATCATAGGATCACAGCCTTAGAGCAGAAAAGAACATCGGGGGCTAATTTGTCCACCCCCTTCCTTCCTTTTTAAATTTAATTTTTTTTTTACTGGACTAGGAATCTGAGGTCTAATAGTATTAAGTGGCTTGCTCAAGGTCACACACTTGGGAATCATCAGAGCTGAGATATGAACCCATGGCATATGGCTCCAGAACCAGTACTTTCCCTACTTTTCCCCACTGCCTCTTGTGTTTTATCTTTATTCCTGAAAAAAAAAATAAAAAGAATTTATTAAAGAAAGCAAAGGAAAGAAAAACATTGACAAATGTCAGTTATCATAAGAACACAAAGGAACAACTTGTATCTTACTTCTATACAGTCTTGAAAAAAAATACAAAAACAAAAAAAAAATCAGCTTAAAACATATGATTACCACAATTCAAACTTGTCAGGAAATGTGACAAAACAGTATTTTTCTATGTTGACAGTTGCAGAAACACATCATCATTGTTTTTGGACAGCCCATCAGGTCAGATTTCTAACTTTTCCTGTCCCTAGTCAGAAGGAACAATAAAACAGTGTAACCATTGGTGGCACCTCACAAACTAGGAAGCTGGGATTTCTAATATCTTATGTTCTAAGGTGTTGTACATGTCATCTTTTCAAAACCAATCAAATTGATTGACAGCAATGTTAAAAACAAATTGGAGAGTGACAATAGGAGCAGAAGAAAGGATTAACATCAGCTGGTCAGGAGCCTAAGGATCATAGAATCCAGAGGTTTGAAATAACCTTGGATGCCATTTCATTCTACCCCTCCCTGAAGCTGGAATTCCTTTTATGTTCCTTCTATATTGTTCAGTGTTTTGGTTGTGTCCTACTGTTTGTGACCCCATTTGGGGTTTTCTTGGCAAAGATATTGGAGTTATTTCCTTCTCCAGCTTATTTTACAGATGAGGAAACTGAGGCAAATAGGGTTAAGAGACTTGCCCAGGGTCACATGGTTAGTGCAGGTCTGAGACTAGATTCCAACCCAGGAAGATGAGTCCTTCTGACTGTAGACCTGGTGCTCTATCCACTGTGACACACAGGTGCTCCAGTTCCCTCTATAGTGTTCTCAACAACTGATTGTTGGGGGTTGGGAGATAAGGAAGACAGGTTGGTAAGGGGAAGAAAGATAGGAAAGTTTGGCATTTAAGGATCAGCTAACAGAATTTCTTAGTTTGGAGAAAAGACAGTTTGGGGGAGGGGGAGAACACAACAGTTGTTTAAAAGTATTTGAAGAACTGTATAGATCTTCTTGGACTTAGGGTAGCATTAAGAGCAATAGTTTGAAGAAAGCAGATATGAGGAAATTTTTTTCTAATAATTAGAGCTGTCCAAAAGTGGAATAAGCTTTTAGGAGGCAATGAATTCCTCACCACTGGAAACTTTAATTAGAGATTGGATTTCTGCTTCTCAGTGATGTTGTCAAGGTGTGGTTTGGATGAGGTCATCGTTTAGGTTCCTTTAAACTTTAATATCTTATAAGTCTATGAATATCATAGGGATGGAATTGGAAAGGACTTCAGAGATCATCTAGTCAAATCCCCTTATTTTACAGGTGAAGAAACTGAGGTCAGGGAGGGAAGTGACTTGCCCAAGGTCACAAAGCTAATAGCTATTAGGAATGAAATTTGAACCCAGATCCTCAAACTCATGAACCAGAATTCCCTCCCCCCCGCCAAACTAAATAGGATCCACTTCCATTGAATAGAATAACATGAATCCAATCTGGCAATCTGAATAGAAGATTGATATGTTCATAATGGCAGGGAAGGTGAGGGAGTAAACAAGCCAAAAAAACAAAAAAGAACTCAAGATTGCATGTAGGCATAGGATATTTCCTTTATTCAATTGAGGAGGTTAAAGGATCATAGATGTAGACCTAAAAAGGACCTCAGAATCTATCTAGACCAGGGGTGGGGAACCTGCATCTTTGAAACCACATGTGCCCCTCTAGGTCCTCAAGTGTGGCCCTTTGACTGAGTCCAAACTTCACAGAGCTCCCCAAAGCCATCTTGACTGAAAGTCTTTATTATAATTTTCTGGACTTGGCTCTTCTCCTTCAATTTTACTAGACTGTGTCTTATATAAACTTAATACTTTCCCCAGAAACACTGCTCTTTGCTTTTTTTTTTTTTACCCTGTGATTTCACTGGTGTAGGAACTCCTAGTGAGGAAATACTCTTGGCCAATGCATATAGACAACTGTTCTGTAACTTGTGCTCTAAGAGAGTTGTCCTTAGTAGGTGCTAAATCAGTTGAATGAACGAACATAGCTATATACAAAGGTCTTTACCAGTGATAGCAGTTTCCAAATCTTTATGAACTGGTATTTCAATATCAGATCATGTGATGTACCTATCATAATTCTAGGAAGAGAATTGGAACTCAATAAAAACTTGTTAATTGAGGAGGGAAAAAGCTAATTCTCTTCATATACTGATAATAAGTCATTAAAACCAATTGCTGTGTTCAAGTCACACCTCTGACACATCTTGGTTGTGCCACCATGCCACGTAACCTCTCAGTGCTCTAGGAAACTTTCCTCAACTCTAAATCACTGAAGAAGTGCCAACCTGCATTGGTAAAAGGAGTTTCCTTAACAGCTATTTTCCCAAATCAGCAAAATTACAGGTTTAATCTCATCCATTTACCCATCCATTAGCATTGGTATGCATATACTCATATGTGCATATAAATGTGTAAATGCATACATATATGTGTTTATATACTAGTATGTATATCTATTAAATTAGTCTAAATTTAGGAGATAAGTCTGTAGAGGGAAAGACTGAGTTTACATTGGAGACCTGAGTTGTCAATAAAAAGTGATCTCCATGGTACTTTTTTTCGGTATGATTTTTTCAAACTGAAGAAATATTTTCTTTAGTCACCCCAAAATGCAGAAAACAAGTATTGCCCTCTAGTTAGAAAGCTTATATTAGCTATATTATTATATTACACATATTATATTATGTTACGTTATGTTATCATATCATATCATACCATATCATATTAGCTTATATTAGCAAAGTGTTATATTCCTAGGTTTTTTTTTTAATCATGAAAGACTTATAAGGTGGCATAGATTTTAAAACACTGTGAATCATGGTAACATCAATGAAGTTTATCACACAATGAGCACCACCTTGTCTGGCTTTTTAGTGATCTCAGAAACTCATAGGTAAAATTTGATTGTATGCTTGGTTCTTTTGATAACTGCTCACTCCTGATAGAAATTTGATAAAACTGACAAGAGAAATTCCAGTTTGGACTAGTAGTTCTCCATTGACAACATAAAAGACATCATGATAGGCAAGTTCTCATATAGCCTGGAGAAGGTCTACTGGAGATGACAAATGATTCAGAGACATTGTTCCTCACTGAGTAAATGGAGCAGAAACACCACCCAGGGAAGTCAGACTGACAATGATGGAAACCATTACAAGATACCCAGGATGAAACAACAACTGAAGCAAACTTAATTGAAAAGATCAAGAGAAAAGTGTGACAGTAGGGGGAGGAGAGTGGAGAGACCTTGCTGGAAAGGTCGCCAGCAGATGGATCCAAATTTAAAAGTATATGATATAGAATGGATGATCAAAACAATAATAAATAGTAACACAATGAATGATGAGCTAGGTACAAATCAGTATGAGAGGGACTTAAATTACACAACAAGCAGGAGGTAGCACAAGGACAATTAACCATAATCAGCAGGAAAAGTTTTGGATGAGGGGATTTGGAATTCATTAAACTAGCTCTCAGTCTAGTCTACTATATAACATTTCATTGTTGCTGGTAAAAGGAAATAGCAATACATAGTGAAAGAAGCACTTGTGACTTTATTTCTTAGCTACTCTTAGAGTCTGTTTTCTTACCAGATTTATTGAAACAGCACATGATGGGCAAAGTGGCCTTGAGTTCTGGGGTTCTATGTAAAAGCAAGGCAATCAATTTATTGTTTGATTAACAAGCTTTTATGTACTTTGTACTATTTACTGGTCACCAGCGATACAAAAACAGAAGTAGAACAATTCTTGCTCTCAAGGAAGCAGTATATAAATATAAATAAATGTGAAGTATATCATAGGGAAACACATAGCGGTTTCAGTGTTGGGGTGAGGCTAGTAGCTGACGGAATCAGGAAAGGTCTCATGTAGATTGTGACACTTTAGCTAAGCTTTGAAGGGATTCTTATAGGCAGAGATGAGGGGAAGAGTATGTGCTGTGCTTGACGGGTAGTCTTGGAGCCAGAAAGGCATGGGTTAAAATTCTACATCTTATACAGGCTATGGGAAAGTTCCTCAGTGTTGCAGGGAATGCTTCGACTGTGAGTCATTTGAAGGTGACTTGCCAATCACTGTTGGAATGAAGTAAAGTGTTCATATATCATTCAATAATTTAGAAAAATTATGATATAACATGATATGACACGATATGATATGATACTTAGCCAAAGCATAGAAAGGATAGTCAACAAAGATAATACAGCACTTCATCTACTTCTTCATATGGAAGTATGTTTGGTGAACAAGAAGGAATGTGCATACTCTTACAGTCTTGGGGCATTAGCCAGATCTGAAGGGGTCTGACTACCATGGGTGAGCCTTTTTATTCCCTTAGGTGATCAGGAAGGTACCTTGATATGACTAGAGGCTACCAGAAAGCTGTGTCAAGAGAAGTAGCTTAAATCTTGACCTTTGGGCCTCTCAAATCCTAGGCACAGCCTTGTTGCCTGTCAGGGAAAAACTCATGTTTCATAGGGAGGGTAGAACTCTGGTATGTAGTAGTTCTATCATAATTTAGCTCATTTCAGAATGTGGGAAACTCTAATTGTTTAATATGAATTTCTTTTTCTAATTTTCACGCATGCACACACATGCCTTCTCTGTGCTTCTGTTTCCTCATTTGTAAAATAAGGGCAATGGAAAGTGTTATGTGATAAGGTCCCTTCCAGATCTAGAACTATTTGTAATGGTAATGGAATTTGAACCCCACAATAGGCTGGACTTGTTGACATGGCAAGAAGGGGCTGAAGTGGGAGGAGCTGAGAGAGAGAGGCCCAAGAAGATAGAGGTGAAAAGAACTTCTGGGAGCCAACATCTGGAGGCTGCTACTGCTGCTGGAGGGAGAGAAATGAGAAATGAGGACTGAACTGGAAGGAAGCATGACTGTCGTGCCAGTATTTGGTCCGTCTGTTTCGATGTTACTTTGTCAGATGTGTCTGCTGATGGAGGATTTTGCTGTTGTTGCAGAAGTCCTGGGACCTTGCTGTTGGTTCAGAAGCCCTGAAAGAGGATTTTCTTGTTGTATGTTTACAGAAATCCTGAAGGAGGGTCTTGTTGATGTTTTCATAGGTCCTGGGACTGTACTGATGCTTTGTGCTAATTCCTCAGACCTTGTTGTTGGGTCTAGGTTGATCTCACAGGCAGAGAGTGAATTGATGAAGATGCCGGCAATTTGTATCTATGTTGTCTTTGTTAAGCCTTGTCTTCCCAGGAACAGAAAGTGCTAAGAACTTGCCTCAGGTCAAGATGAAGAAAAGACCTCTCCTTGAGTATGGAATGCAGTGATGATATTGTAACCTAGTTGTGACCTAGGGGTGGATGGCCTTTGTGTTTTGTGACTGACCAAATGAATGTACTTTGTTTATGATTGGAAACTAATCTCCAATTGAGACTACCCAGGAGTGGGGTACTTTGACTTTCATACTTTGTGATTGAACTGAGGACTTAAGACTTCTTGATTCACCAAATGAATGTACTATCTAGGGGTGGAGTACTTTGACTTTTGTACTTTGTGACCCTTAAGGAGGCAGGCCTCCTTAAGGATGATTGAACAACTGAATTACTAAATGATCATACTTTGTTTAAAACTATGTGACCACTTTGGTGAAAACTGTGGCCATTTTAGTGAACAGTTGTTGAGTTGTGACATGGTGAATGTTGTACCTTGACTTTTTGTGAATGTTTTGCCTTAATCTGTCACTGAATAAATAGAGTTACTCTGCTCGTCATCAGAACCTGGAAGTTGCTTGTGCTTGGCATTACACTATTGAGTCCCATGGTTCAACATTCACATCCTTTCTTCCTTCTTTTCTCCCTTCCTTTCCTTTTTCTTTCCCTTTCTCTTTTCTTTTCTTTCCTCTCCTCCCTCTCTCTCTCTTTCTTCCTCTTTTTTTTAATACCTGCTAAACTATCTTTTATCATTCACAAAAGGAAAGCCTAGAGTCAAGAGAAAACCTATATACCAATCTTCTCTTTAAGTAGGTTCTTTAACCCTTCAATGAAGACACATTGCTTGAATATGGTACAAATCCATGATTTCTTGAGACTGCTGTTAGACACTTACATGGTTTTCATGGATAGGGCCTGACGTGGGTCAGGTTCCTGGTAACTTAGGCTTGACATTGTAAAAATGAGATACTTGTTGGTCATTTAACAGTTAACAAAAGGAGATTTGCTGAGCCATGACAGGAGGATGGTCAGTATTGATGAGCATTGATGATAGACATTCAGGACTCATTGAATACTGTGAGAAGATATTTTTTAGTTTGAGTGAAATTCCCTTGTTTCTCAGCATTAGCTATCATTATCCACCAGGAGCACATCAGAAGGAGTCTAGAGTCCCTCAAGGTTGCTTCATAGTCAAGACATTAGGATGTGGTACCCTGATACATGAGCCTTTAATTTTCTGAGCCAACTATGTCTTAAGGAATGTCTTGATATCTTTTAAATGTAACAGTGACTAACTTTATCCCCACCTCCTAGAGGTCACATATCTGTTACATAGGAAAAACTGGCCCAACTCATTTAACTGAAAGAGTGATGGGGTTTGGATATCATTAGTATTACACATGGCAGCAGAAATCATTCATGCTCTTTTACTTTGCTTCTTTAACTCTTAGAATGAATCAATTTAGAGTATTATCAAGTTGACTCAACTGTCCTTATGGGCCTTCTCTTCTCAATTCTCTTCTTCAGTAAGTTTCTACTTACTGTTTATCTCATAGATATTTATTATAAACATCCCTTCAGCTTATCCTTCTCCCATAGTCGGATTTTATAGCTGCAGTTTATAACTAAGTTATCTATTATTTCCTCATCTTTATAGTTTTTCTCTTCCATTTTAATTTAAATTTCTAGAGAGCTGAACCTGGAGTAACCTGTAATTTCTGACTCCCATAGTGATTAGTGTCATGTCATGAATGTGCAATGAGTGCTCATATTTGACTGTTAGAAAGAGTTCTGTTAGTGGCTGCTAGGGTGAATCACTCTCTGACACCCTTTTAAACATCCCCATACAAAACCACTAGCATTAAGCAAATAACACATTGGAATGGAAGGACTATTCTGAGATGTCTGAACTACTCCACAACTGCTTCAAGAGATCCAGAAGTGAGAACGAGAAAACCTCCAAAAATCAGTCAGTTAATTAACAAGCATTTATTAAGTGCTTACTATGTGAGAGGTACTGTGCTAAGAGTTGGAAATAAAAAATGCAAGCCCCCTCCCCTCAAGGAGCTTACCTTCTAAGAGGGAAGACAACATATATACAAGCTAGTATATATAATGAAATATTTGTAAAGCACTTACCAGTGTCTGACACACAAGGCACTTAATAAGTGCTTGTTCTCTTCTTCTGTCCTCCCTACAAGATAAATAAAGAATAGGTGGAAGATTAGAGGGGAAGGTACTAGCAGCTTCCTGGAGTTGGGGACCCTTGAGTTGAGATTTAAAGGAGACCAAGGATTCTAAGAAGTACAAGTTGGGGTAACAGTGTGGGTGCTGTTAATGCAAAATCATAGAGAGAGGAAGTAGAGCAGCAGGTTGTAAAGAATAGCTAGCAGGGGGGGCGGAGCCAAGATGGCGGCGTAGAAGCAGCAACACATCGCAGCTCTCACATAGCCACCCCAAAATACCCATAAAATAGGACTCTAAACCAATCCTGGAACTCCAAAACGCACACAAAGATACTTCCCACTAAAGTCAGC
>CM053581.1:471695526-471727136 GCA_028627135.1 Pseudochirops cupreus
TAAATTAAGGGCAAGAAAGGTTAAATGTGTGGCTAAAGTTCACAGAGTTATGAAGTTATGAAAGATTTGGTGCATTGTCCTTTGACTATCTCTCTGCTTATATGGTTCTCCCAGAATGCTTTGTATTCTGTGCACATTTAGGGGGACAACTTTACTTTGAGCAGCACTTCCCAGATGATTTTCCCCCTCTTGTTTATTGTCTTGAGTTACTGAGTCATTCAGTGTGTTCTGACTACTTCTCTGTCTTTTATGATGGATTTTCCCTATAAAGTATTTGGTGGCCCTATATATTAGGGGAACAATATAAACCTAACATTTACTGTTGTGTGTAACTTTTGTTTTATTTTCTAATCAATATACTTGCCCAATGTAAAATGTAAAAGTCTCCATCTTTTCCTTTTCCTGTGTAACCAGTAATCTTTAGTTTGTTTTCTGAGAAGGGTATTTTTTAAAGTCTAATGGGGAAAAATCAAAACAAAACAAAAGCAAACAGCAGCAAAGGGGGATGGTAGGAACTCATGTGCATCTGGTCAATCAACTCTTTTAGTCCACATCAATGTAAGATTCTAAAATTGCTACTAGATTTTTTTTTAATCCTACTGTTGGATTTGAAGTCAATTTACTTCAGTTATAGAAGAGAGGTTTAGACTAAATGAACTACTAGGTTCCTTCCATCTCAAAAATCAATGATTCATTGTTTGAATGGCAGATATTTTGAGTTGTCATTGGCTCAGTAACAATTTGGGATTATCTTGTCCAAGGCATCCTTACATGGTTCTTATAAAATCAGTGATATTCAAAATACAATATCCTAGTTCCAGCTTTAATGGTGCAGTGTGAGCCTGTAAAATATAGAGAAAGATAGAATCATATGAAAGGTCATTAGAGTCCCTCTGGTCCAACCACTTCATTTTCAAGTTAGAAAACTGAGACCCGGATGTTCAGTGACTTTTCCAAGGTCATGCAGGTAATAAGTGTGAGAGATAAGATTTCAACCTGGAAGAAAGGAAACATGCATTTAAGCATCTGCTTTGTGCCAGGCACTGAGCTAATCACTTTACATATATCAGTCATCTCAGTTGATCCTTAAAACAATCCTTGGAAAGTAGGTACTATTATTATCTTCATTTTATAGTTGAGGAAACTAAAGCAGAAGGAGGTTAAGTGACTTGCCCAGAGTCACACATCTAATAAGTATCTGAGGCTGCATTTGAACTCAGATCTTCCTGACTACAGGCCCAGCTTTCTATTCACTGTGTTACCTACCTGCCAGGTCCTTAGACTTCAGAGCTCTAGGGAATGCTTTCAATTTTTCACAAATTAATCTGAGAGATACTAGTTAATATAATACTAGTGGTACTACTACTGGTAAGTTAATATAAATTCCAAATTACCCATGAGAGTTTAAAATTTGTGAAATAGCAAATACTGAATATTGGTTTTCCCTGGGCAGAGCAAAGCAGCATCATTTCTACATGGGTAGATAAATAAGAGACATGGGTATTGACTTGGTAGAAACTATGAAATAAATCCACAGGAAGGTTGGAGTTATAACTCATCAGCCAGTTTAATTAGACTCAATGAACATGAATTTTGTCCTGCAGGTCATAGAAAATAGTCTTTAAAATATGCTTATTTTAAATCAAAGAAATATATACATAATTGACCCCTTTTGTTCTAATGGTTTCTCAGAAAAGAAAAAAAAATAGGGCTCTTGCTCAGGGAATTTACCTAATTATAATATATTACAATTCTATTCAGTTCATGAGACATTTATTAAGAGTGTCCTTTCAATCAATATTTTACATATGGAGCCTTTTCCTCCTTTTTTGATCCTTTAGGTATATAGATCTAGTCTAGTAGTTCGAGGTCCACTTCATTTTTCTTGACTATGCGTGTTTAATACAAAGGTTTTGTTTGTCCTTATTTTTCTTTGGGGGTGGATGTGAGAGTAAATAAATATTTGTTAATTGGAAGAACTGATATATATATATATATATATATGTATATATTAAAAATGAACTAAAGAAAAAAGTATATTTATACTCAAAAATAAACAAGTATTTGGGCTTATTTTAAGAATATACCAGTCGCGAATAAGTCAGATGAAAATGTATAATCAAGTTTGTACAATTTCTTTGGTCCTCAGTGGTTATTCCTCATAGAATGAACAAATTATGCTCTTTGTGTTGATGTATCTCTTGCTGTCTCCAAACCACCATTCCTTCTAGGTGATAATGTCAAATCTGAACAGACTGTGACACTTGGGACTGATACTGATAAAGGTACAGAAAAGCTTTGAATTTTGGATTATTCCTAATATTTCTAGCTTTGCAAGAACCATATCATGAAGGTGTGTATATGATCAGTAAATAGTGACAAGTCCATTTGTTTTATCAATAGCCAAGTTATTCAGAACTCTAGCAAGACTGCAACTCTGCTTTATATTTGTGGGAGGGGAAAAGGAGTGGCAAGGTTAAAGCCAGTGAGTGAGTGCATACCTCAAGACAAGCTCAATGCTAATTATCAAAGTTCACAAAGTAAGAATGATTACATCAATGGTAGGTGACATAGTTAAATAGGGTCTTTCATCCAGAAGACATTTATTGAGAATAAATAGGTCACTCTCACTTGAAGCCAAGTAGAGCACTAACATAATTACAATGATTGCTACCCAGCGACAAGAGGGTATAAGTGGCTATCAACCATAGCATCAACAGCATTGAAGAAATGAAGTTCAGTTTAGTTAGGCATATTGGAAATTCAGATGTGTGGAGAGTCATTACATAAATACATCAATTAGTTTATACTAGAAATGTGCAAAATCTGAAGCTGATGAAATTGTACCGGAGGAATCTGCTGATTTTTGGCATATACCGTCTTGGATGCAGTTATAATCTAACTTCTGTGAAGAAGCAACTAAGCCAATTTTCTAGGAATATTTCATGGAAGAAACTTTTATATGAATATATGGTTTAACCTAGCACCTTCTGAAAGCTCTGTGATTTGAATGTACACGCTAATAAAGTGGGTGGTGGGCAGGTAAAAACTCTGAAAAGCCTGGGCTCAAAATCAGTAAAAATAACTGTAATTCACAAATGAAGACATAAAATAGAAGTGGAAATTAAAATTCCTCCAAATGGCATGATATGATTTAAATAGAGTGTAATTTCAAAGGACCAGAAGAAAAATCAATATAAGCCAGCATTTGAAATGGGGAGGAAATGCTTAGCCAGCATCTGCTCCTTCCATCACTCTGACCCTCTTCTCTCTCAGTTTGAGAAAATGGTATGGAGCCTTGAAAGAACACTGATTTCTCACAGGAAAATGCAGAGAGGATTAAGAAATGCCTACTGGGTCAAACTAATGGATTGCAGCTATATGTAAGCATTCAATATCCCTAGGCTTTGTAAATGAAGGCAAAACGTAACATGAAGCATGGGGATTTTTCAGTCCAATTTCCAAATTTGAAATGCATGGGAATCATTCTGCACGCATTCAATAAGAACATATTTTGCTGCATTTCAGCTGTAGCTAAATAAAGGTCACTAGACTGAGGGGCAAAGCCTCCATGCAAGAAGTCTCATGATCTTATAAATTGTATTTCATCAAAATCAGGGAGGGAAAAATATTTGGCAGTTTTGCCCCATGCCTATGGATTTTGTGTGATATTCTCATTCTCTCTCTCTCTCTCTCTCTTTCTCTCTTCCTCTCTCTTCCTCTGCCCCTCCCCCCTTCATTCTATACAGTGGTTCTCAACTTTCCTAATACCGTGACCCTTTAATACAGTTCCTCATGTTGTGGTGACCCCCCAACCATAAAATTATTTTTGTTGCTACTTCATAACTATAATTTTGCTACTGTTATGAATTGTAATGTAAATATCTGATACGCAGGATGTATTTTCATTGTCACAAATTGAACATAACCCACAGGTTGAGAAGCGCTGTTCTATAACATTTACTGTAAACATTTCATGAAGAAACCAAAAAGGTTGTATACCATTTCTACTAATAAGGAAAAATTTCCTCCCTATTTTAAGTGGTTAGAAAAAAAAAAAGCCAATACAGCATAAGGAACCAGGAAATGGATTCTTGAATTTCATCATGATTACATAAGTAATCTGGTGAATAGAAGAAAAATCTGGATTATCTTAAAATGTAGAAAAACCAGTGTTTCTGGGGTCAGAGGCTCATGTTAACATCTTGCCTTTGACACTGCTTGTGTGACCTTGGGCAATGCACTTAACTGGGTCTCAGTTTCCTATTTTGTAAAATGAGGAACTTGGGTCACTTTTCATTCTAGATTTGTGACTGTACACTGAAAGAACACACAATGACTTCTTATTTTTTCCTGAGAAATTTAGTCCTATAGCAATTAGAAGGATCATTAAAAAGACAACAAAATAATACATTTCTGCACACAGTATATGTCTTTTCAAATCTGCCTTTCAGAAAAACATTTTAAGGAAGCTTTCATTTGAACTGCATAGTTTCAGTGTCTAAAAGGCTAGCAGGGATGATAACATTGAAAAATACCTGGGTATGCCACTTGCTAAGATCTTATCATAAACTACCAGTTTTCTAGTGTTTGGCTGTTCAAAGACTCTACTGACTAATGTGCTAATTAATGTAACTTTTAAAATGTACTGCTGATTAAAATACCCCACACAGAGTGCATTGGAAAAATTCCCCAAATTGGTCAATTATGTAAGGAGCCCACCCAACCCAGAGAAATCTCTGTGCTAAATGGAATTGGCAGGCCCCTAGTCTGGTTATTAGAGAAAGAAACATTTTTTTTTCCTTCTTTTATCTTCTACAAGTGCCATGAATGTGGGTTATATTATGTCTAGCTCCTCCAGCTCAGGGATGGCCACTTCCGGGGCAAATAAATAGAAAATTTCCTCAACCACCTCCCATGGGCAAAGGCAATGTCTCCATCAAAAATTGTACTTAGGAATATGAAACTGTCCACTATTTTCCTCCAGGGAAAGCCTTTTATTCCCTCCATGCCCAATGAAAAAACAGAAGATTTAGGGAAAACATTTTATCTGTTCTCAAGTATTTTTAGGACTGACATGAGAAGAAGGATTACATTTGCTTATTTGGCACTAGGAGAAGTGGGTGGAAGTTCCAGAGGCAGATTTAGGGATGATGTAAGCAAAAGCTATGTTCAAGTGGAACAAGTTGTCTTATAACATGATGAATTTCTATTCATTGGAAGTCTTCAAGCAAAGACTAGATAGTCCTTTGCCACATATGTTAATGAGGAGATTCTTGGTTAGGTATCATTAAACTAAAGATGGCTTCTGAGGTCCTTTCTAACTGAGAGTCTATGATTTTAATTTTGATTATAGGCCCAACATATATAAATATAAGTATACATGCATATATCATAATACTGAAAGCTCATTATAGTCAAGGATCCAACTTTATCTAAATTCTCCGTATCAGCTATGTTCTGCTTTTTCAAATTTATATGAAGTAAAATGTAAGTATATGTTTAACTTATTCAGTTGGGTTGGTTTAGGTTTTTTAAGCATAACAAAATTCCTTCTAGGTAACATAAGTAATACGTTTTGCAACTTTCCTATTTAGTTCATAGTGCCTTCTCTCAGGCTTCAGCTCCCAGGGTTACATTTCTTCTGAATCAGAAATTCAGTTTACCCCATTGCACAAGCATTTATTAACTGCCTTCCATATGTAAGATACTGTGCTAGGAATGGAAGATACATACATGGATACAATAGAGATCTTGTTTTCAAGGTCCTTGTTCGGTAATTTCAGTCATGTCTGACTCTTTATGACCCCATTTGGGGTTTTCTTGGCAAAGATACTGGAGTGGTTTGTCATTTCCTTCTCCAGCTCATTTTATAGATGCAGAAACTGAGACAAACAGGGTCATACAACTAGTAAGTGCGACTGGATTTGAATTCAGGAAGATGATCTTCCTGATTACAGTCCTGGCTCTCTATCCAATATACCTCTTCAAGGTACTTGAAACATGGTTGAAAATTCATATACTCAAATAACTCTAATAGAAGGGGGATTGTGATAAATACAAAGTGAGTCCAGACTAAGTGAGGTGAGAAATTGAAGGAGGGAGAGGGTGCTTTCAACATCTGGGTTGCCGGGGAAAGGTTCTTGAAGGAGCTGATGCGAATTGGACCTTGGTGGAAGAGAGAGACTTCAGCAGAGGGAGCTGTGGAAGGAATCCATTGGAAACATGATGGTTAACCCAAGCAAAAAAATAAATGAATGTTTGGAGACAACTAAGGGGACATAAGTTGATAGGCACCTGGCAACTCAGGCAGAATATAAAGATCATGAAGAGGAGTAGTGGGAATTAAAATTGAAAGATCTGTTGGAGTTGGAAGCCCTGAATGGCAGGATAAGGAATTTGTTCTTCCTTTGGTAGGTAATGAATAAAGGAATGGAATGATCTGAATGGTGCCTTGTGAAGATTGTTCAGTCAGTGAATGGTGTGGAAGATAGATTGGAGAGGGACAGCCTAGATTCAGGGAGGTTAATAATAATTTAGATGAGAGAAGGTGAGGATTTGAACTAAGTGGATTGCAATGGAAGTAGAAAGGAGGAGGCAGATGAAAAACACAATAATGAGATTCTATCAATAGGACTTGGCAACTAAGTGTGTGTGTGTGTGTGTGTGTGTGTGTGTGTGTGTGTGTGTGTGTGTGTGTGTGTGCGTGTGTGTGTGTGTGTTGGGGAATGAGAGGGAAGAGGCAAAGATGATTTGGGGCCTGTGTGAGCCTGGATGAAAGACAGGCACAAGAGATTTAGTAAGGGTGGGATCTCTGTCTGCATGACCTCAAGCCAGCTATGTACTGAAGTGCTGATAGGGTTTTAGGATTTAGAGGTAGAAGGTCCTTAGACATCATTAATTCAAATCCTTCATTTTATAAATGAAGAAACTAAGGGCCCTAGAGATTAAGGGACTTGATCATGTTCACAACAAGGAGTAAAACTAATCAAGCAAGACAGCCTCCTTTGTGCCTTCTCCATAGCAAGAGTGGACCTTAGAATGGATGAATGAGCAGCTGGTTGGCGCTGCAGTGGGTAGGGGGCTGAGCCTGGAGTCAGGAAGACTCATTTTCATGAGTTCAGATCTGGCCTCAGGCACTGACTGTGTTGTTTAAGACTGAACAAGTCACTTAAACCTATCTGCCTCAGTTTCCTCAATTGTAAAAATGACTTAGAGAAGGAAATGACAAACTGCTCCAGTATCTTTGTCAACTCAACCCCAAATGGAGTCACAAAGAGTCAGATACAACTGGAATGACTGCATGATAACAACAAGGAATGAATGAATGAAATAATGAATGAATGAAAAAGCTTTTATTAAGGTAGTAGCTGAGCATACAAATACATGAGTGACACAGTATTTGCTTTCAAGGAGTATATCTGTGATGAGAAGAGACAAAAAAGAGAAATAACCAGATAGAGAAATAACCCCTCACTTTTCATATAAGGAAACTGAGGCCCAGAGAGACGGAATGAATTGCCCAAAAGTTGGTTAGCAATTGAACTTGAATTGACACTCCCATCTCTTGACTCCCAGTCCATCATTTTTCCCATTAGTCCCATGGTTGGCCCCATATCATTAAGAAGACTTTACTCACTGTTTCATTTAAAAAAGCACTTAAAGTGCCTGCTTGTAGGTGGAACTCTAATGAGCTCCATCTGAAGAGAGCCACCGTCTCTGACCTCTGAAGCTCACAGTCTAAGCCATGAGTGAGCAACACTCAACCAGTAACTAATTCAAGTGGGTTCAAGGTGTCAGAGCTGAAAATTGCCTTGTTAGCTTGTGCCGTCCTGGCTTCCCAAACATGCAAGATTGGATTGCACTTGAAATTTAAATCACCTTCTATTATTTTATCGGGTTGTTAGTGACACATGGAGGTCTTTGATTTGTTCCCAGAGCCTCTGGAGAGGCCCAGAGAGAGGCAACATGATGGGAGGGGAGCTGAAGAACTCACAACTATAGTCCCTGAAGATGACTTAGGTTTAGACTTTCCCCTTTGACCTTGCTTTAGAAAGCCCTGCTGGCAGGAGAGATGATGTCCTATAGGGGAAGTGTTTTAAAATGCAATTAAGTATTATCACTGCTGCCCCATTTTGCCAATAATTATAATGTAACAGAATTTGCATTAAGACACCCCTGAAGGTGTCAGTTGGTGTGATATCCACACTGTCTTTTTGGGCTTTCTGTTGATAGATGGCTTACAGTGTCGACTTTGCACTTGGCCTAGAGTATCTGACTGCACCAAGGATTTGAGTAAAAATGAAGATATGCATGAGTAAGCGAAATTTGATGAATAGGGTGCTTAATGCTGGAGTTGTTCAGAAGGGATCGCTTTAGATTAGAATTGAATAGTTATGGGGCATTGCCGCCTGCAAATGTGTTCATGGCTTTACCTGAGTTTACAGCTGAGCTTTGGGCCAAAAAGCTCTTAAACATGATTTATCAACAGCCTCAGAAGTCTCTATGGGGTCTGCACTAATTCAACCAGGACTTTCTACCACTGAGAGGGATTTAAATGCTGCTTTCAAAGGGTATCCATGACCTTCACAGAAGTCCAGAATAGCACTAGAGAGAAGTTTAATGGGTCAGTTCAAAGTTAAAGTAGGAGTGAAAAAAAAGTATTTCAAAGCCATCAGATCACATGCTCCTTATTTTGGCTGTGGGCTAATTCACAGGGAGAGACCACTGTGCAAGGGAGCAGATTGCTCTGTCCCTGGTTTCTGGAGAATATGATTTCTCACACTTTGGTTTATTTTAATGAGGCTCCAGAGTACCCTGCCACGTTAGAGCATTATTTTAGAGGCAGCATTGAAACCCTGGCTATGGCAGAACCATCTTCTCATTCCAATACAGTCCCATACAAGCTCAAATTACCTGATAGCTTTTAAACTATGCAACTCCCATTCATTTCAAAGAAAGGGATATTCTTGCTTGTATAAGGAATGTTTCAAAATATAGAAATTGGAAATTACTAATCCTAATCCTATCCCTTCTGCTCATGTTCTTCATCATGTTAGCAGATTTGGCATATCTGTTGAATGAATGAATCCATTTTGGTAAGGTGATTCAATCTACGAGAGCTCAAATTTCTAATGATAACTTTTGTTAATTATTTGAGACAATCTGGTGCAATAGACAGGAGTCCTGGATTTGGAATCAGAGTAGCTGGTTTGGATCCTAGTGCTCACACTTATGACTGGTGTGACCCTGAGGAAGACCTTTCCTCACTCTGAGCTTCAGTTTTCTCATCTCTAAAATGGGAGGGGGGCAGGCTAGGAGGGGTTGAAGGACAGTGTTGGACCAGATGACTTTTAAGGTCTTTTACAACTCTAGAATATCATGATACCCTGTCACTTGAATTTATATAGATATGGATGCTTTCTCAAGCTTTTTGATTCATTTGATGTTAGTAGATTATAAACTTTTTTACAGGAAGGAAGAAAAATAAGGCAGGAAGGTAGTCAGGAAACAAGCATTTATTAAACAACTGTCAGGTACCAGACACTGTAGGAAGCACTTTACAAATACTATCTTTGTCACCATAACCCTGGAAGGTAGATGCTGTTATTACCATCCCCATGTACACCTGAGGAAACTGAGGCAGACTGAGCTTAAGTGACTTGCCCAGAGTCACACCGCAAGGAAGTGTGATAGAACAATTTTGAGCTCCTATCTTTCTGATTCCAGGCCCAGTGCTTTATCCATGACACTACCTAACTGCCTTGGGCAATTTTTAAAGGAAAAGAATGTGTGAGACTCCTTATTATACTCAGTGCCCCAGAACAAATTAGGCACTCAATAAATGTTTGTTTAATTGAACCTGTGAGATAAGTGAGTCCAGAACAATTATCATACCTTGACTAATGGACATTTAAGAAATGGAGGTTGATTGACTTGACTGAGGTCACACAGCTAATAAATGATGGAATTGAGAATTAAAGTCTAATAGCTCCAAATTTATGTCTTGAATTCTAGCAATTATCTTTCATTCTTGGACTTCTCCAAGCTCTCTCTCTAGTTCCTTCCCGCTCCCTGCCTCTCTGCACTTGACTTTCCGTATAGAACGTAAACCACTTGAGGGCAGGGACTATATTTATTTTTGCTGCTTCTTCCAGTTCCCAGTGCTTAACAAAATGCATGGTACATAATAGTACTTAAGAAATGCTCGTCTATTTGGCTTGACTTGACTAACATAGAACATATATTTTATACATATCTGGGCCTATTTCATCAGTCCCATTCATGAGGGTCCCAGCTAAACATCTTTTGGTTGTATAAAAGGCAAGAAATATCCCTGATCACGTTCTGTCCTGTACTAAGACGATGTCAGATTCAAAGGGAAGGATTCTAAATTCTGGGCTAAGTAATGATGATGGTAAGAATGATGATGAAAACTGACATTCATGTGTCATTTTAATATTTTCAAAGCACTTTACAAGTTGATATCCCAACAATTCAATGAAGTAGGTACAAAAGATACATTTATTCCCATTTTACGTATGAGGATATTGGGATTCAGAGAAATAACATGACTACAGCAGAGTCACACATTTAGTAAGGTTCAGAGGTTATTTTTTTTTTGGAGGGGGGAAGGCAAGACAATTGGGGTTAAGTGATTTCCCTAACTTCACACAGCTAGTAAGTGCCAAGAGTCTGAGTTTGGATTTGAACTCAGGTCCTTCTGACTCCAGCTCTATTCATTCATAGCTGTCCCCCAGAGGTTATTTTTGAACATGTTTTCCTTATTCCAAGAACAGGACTCTATAAACTATGATTGAACATAAATCATTTTAGTAAAAGAAGGACCAGATCTTCTCAAAGTGAGTATAACATTTTTCTTTTGAGTGTTCTTGTGGAAATGCAGGAAGTACAGGGTGGTGTTGAGGTTTGGGAGTGCTGGACCCCAAAATAGCCACAGGTGGGTCCTGCCCAAATGAATTCAACCAAAGTCTTCTTTCAGCTAAAGAAAAACAAGGTTTATTAAAGGTCTGCCATATTGGTCAGACTCTTAAGGAATCTGAACATTTGTATGTAATGCAAGCAGGCCAGATTGAATCTGAACACTTTCCTCGAAACAAGATGGATCTCATCTACAGAAAAACTGTGGGAGGGATGTAGGACAAGTAGGCGGGGGTGACTGAAGGGGAGAATAGAGAGGAGTGGTCAGTGGGCTGAGGTGACTGGAGGTTAAATGCCTGGAGGAAGAGAGTGGGGTTTAGCTAGATCAAGGGTGGGAAGTAGCCAGAGGCAATTTGGAGATAACTGACTGTGAGGACTGGGCTAAATTTAGAGTAACTGAGAATTGGGTTTAGTGATAATGAAAGGCCAGTTGAGAGGATCATAACCTCAGGTGAAAGCCAGATCTAGTGGGAAATTCAAGGAGAGTTCCAGGGGGTTTCCAGGGCCTGTGCCTGGTCAGTAGGGTTCGAGGGAGTAGTAGAGAAGGGTAAGAAATGTAAAGGTTGTCTTAAATGAGCTGTAAAGGGCAAATCCCTGCCTCCTGTGGAGTGATGCAACAAACTTTTGTCAGATACCTATCGTGTGCAGAACATTATATGGACACAAGGGAGATGATGATTAGATAGGAAACATCTCTTGCTCCTTTAAAGAATGAGTTTATAGTCTAGTAGAGGGACATGAAACACGTAACAATGACTATAATAAAAATAATACAAGATAAGTGTCAAGAAATTGTTCTATGAGGTTTGAAGGCAGGAAAGTTCTTAAAGATTGGTAGGAGCTGGGAAGGCTTTCACAAATATCACTGTGAGCAGAATCATGTAAAGTCCCAATGCATAGTTCATTTTGCAGAAGCCTAGACTATGTGTATGAGAACAGTATGCGACAATACTGGAAAGAATGGATGGTACTAGATTGTGGAGAGTTTTGAATCCTACATTAAGGAGTTTGAGTTTGTCAGTAGATAATCAGGAGCCGTTGAAGGGTTTTGAACAGAGGAATGGCAAGATAAAAGTTATGTTGAAAAAGATTAGTCTGGCAGTGTTGGGAAAGAAACTTGGCAGTAGGAGAGAGCAGAGATGGGAAGTCCTGTCAATGGGGCTCTTACAATAATTTAGGTGAGTGGCAATAAGGGCCTGAATGAAGGTAGTAGCAATAGAAATAGATTAGAAGTGATCCATATTAAGAATAACGTGAAGGTAGATTAGCAAGATCCCATAATTGACTGGATGTGAGAGGGGAGAGAATGGGAAGAGTTGACAATTCTATTTGTTTTGACAAACATTATTAAATCCCCACCATTTGCAAAGCACTGAGCTAGGCATCAGGAATGCAAAAATAAAAATGAAATCATCTCTGCCCACAGAGAACTTGCATTTTCCCAAGAGAATACACTATGGACAATTAAGTACCTACAGAAGAATAGAAAATAATTTTAAGAGAAAGAAAACAGTGACTAGGAAAATCAGGGCAAGCTTGGTGTAGAACATAGGGCCTCAACAATGTTTTGGAAGAAGCTACTGATACTGGTCAACACTAGGCATGATGGGATTGATGTGGTTAGGTTTAGGGGTGCTCAAGACCCCAAAATACCAACACGCCAGGTCCTGCTGAATGAATTTGACTCAAATCTTCTCTCAGCCAAAGAAAAGTAAAGTTTATTGAAAGTTCATCATATTGGGTAGACTCTTAAAAAGCCTAGGTACCTGTAAGGCTTACATTGGGCAAGCAGGCCAGAATAAATCTGTGCTGGGTCATTCTGTGGCCCTCTCACACCTCATGGAGGGAAGATGGGGTCTTATGTACAGAAAGGTTGTGGGAATCTAGGGGTGGTCTAGAGGAGGAGTTTGGGGAGGGTCTTCAGGAGGAGTCAGATGAGGTCAGACTCCAGTAATGAGTGATTAAGGGTGGGAAGTTGCTGGGGGCTACCTGGAGACCACAGACAATGATGGGCTAGGCCAGTTCAGGGGTGGAACAGGAGGATCAAGGGTGGAAAATTGATGGACAAGAGGGCTAGCTAAAGACTTGGGCAGAGCCATAATGAATGGCCTATGGCCTCAGGCAAATGTCTTACTTGGGAAGATTCAAGGAGAACTCAAGAGGGCTCCCAGAGCCTGTACCTCATCATTCCCCCCTCAAACAAATGAGACCCAAATTCCTTTGGGGTAAAGGGCAGAGGTCTCAGTTCTGAAAGTGTTTCCTGCTGGCAAGGGGTGTAGAGCTGTCCCTGCCTCTCTGGGTCTCATTCAAGGGGGTCAGACTTCACATCCAAGAGGTCAGACTCCAGAATGTGGATGATGCCAGGTCCAGTGGGCTGGAGAACTTGGGGCTTAAACCTGAAGGAGACAAATCTGGCAAGGAGGTTAAGCAAACAAAGACCAAAACAGGCACAAAAAAGTATAGAGAAAGGACAATTTCCCTACTAGGAATTAAAGGTGACTATGGCAAGGTCAAAACTCTGTCAAGATATCCCTTTCCTTTCCAAATTGCTCCATGGACATTTAGCACATGGAAAGCAATAACAGCCACAGAATTTAATAACTTTCTAAAACAGGCAGTTCTTTCCTTCCATCATCATAGAGAGTAAAAGGTTTTTCCTAGATTGGGTAAAGCTGGAGTGTTGGTCAATTTAGTTTTCAAAGTCTCAAAAGCTTTCACCTGTTCTGGGCCCCACTCTCAAACAGTGAGATAGGGTCTTGAGTAGCAATTAATGGTTGCAGTCTCTCCCCGGCCTTGGGTTTAGTTGGATATAGACGGGATGGGGAGATACTTTAGGGCCTAGGAGTCAAAAACAAATGCTGGGATGGCAGAAATAACTCACTCAAGAATTTCCTGATCCCAAACAATTGACTCAACTATCTCCCACACTCCTGAGAGAACATGGGAAGATTTGAGAGGCCTAACTAGTGAAAATTGGCTTCCCAATTTCACCAACAGGTCCCTCACCAACAAGGCAGTGGTTCTCAACCTTCCTAATGCCATAACCCTTTAATACTTGTATGTGGGCTTATCTGGGCATATCTGCATGTGGGCGGACCCACCTGGAGACGGATAGAGGAGCAGTGTCTCCGTTCCTAAGACCATCAGAAATATGTGTTTTCCATGGTCTTAGGCGACCACTGTGAAAGGGTCACTGGACCCCCAAAGGGGTCGCGACCCACAGATTGAGAACCACTGCAACAAGGGGACAGGATAAGAGGAGATCATAAGGAAGGAGTGTTCAAACAACAGATCCTCAAGTAGGTAGGGGACTGGATATATCTAAATACAATCCCTTAGTTCCCCTTGCTTGCCCCTGACCTGACTGGTCAAGGGGAGGGTAGAACCAATTGGTTAGAACAGAGAACTTAGCCATAATAAAGTGGGTAACCTTGCCTTCAGCCTCAATGCTTGCCCAGAGTTCAGTGAGAGATGAAGAAAGTGGGAGCACTGCCAAGCCCAATGCTTCCTTGTCATTCTGAATCCTGAGAAGACTGGAGGACAGGATACTGGGAGGTGGCTCTGCAATCTTGGGGACAATCCTTCCTCCAATGTCCCTCCTGGTCAGACGGGCACGGTTCTAGGGGGTCAGTTCCTTGGGCTCCCTCCTGGGGGGGTGCCCTGGAGGGGCACTCTTTGGACCAGTGACTCTCCATGTTGCATTGAAAGCTGGTTTCCCTACTGCCTAAGTGACTGGGCTTCCTCCAAGGGGGTGCCCTGGAGAGGGGGGGGGGGTTCCTGGCCATGGCAGCAGCCAAGAATTGAGCATATTCTCTGTCTCTGGTTCGTTCCCTGCATTCTTTTTCCTCTGCTGCAACTAGGTCCCTGTTATTAAAGACTCCAAAGACCGTCTCCTGTAATTGGGCCTGAGGTGTTTGGGGTCCCATTGCCAATTTCTGCAGTTTCCTCCTAATATCTGGAGCAGACTGATTAATAAAATACACGTTAATAAAATACAGGATTGCTGCCCCTTCTATAGAGTCAGGATCTAAATTCATATACCTTTTAATAACTTCTACCAGTCCCAGCAGAATTTTCCCTTTCTCTCTGAGTTAACTTCCCTAATCTTATGATAATTTACTTGCTTTTGAAATGCAGTTCTTAGATCCAGACTGGCAAGGGGGGTCAGCTGGCACCTGAGGAGGGGAAGAGGTGAGAAGAGGAGATACCCTTAATACTGCTGTTGGGGGTAGGGTCTGAGACCTGAGTGGGTGTTGCCTCAGGGGGAGGGGCTGCAGAGGGAGGCACTTCAGCAAGACAGGTGGTTGGGACCTGAGCTGGAGTTCCTGAGGGGGTAAGGGCTGAGGCTGAAGCCATAGGAAGGGGATCATTTAATTGGTCCCCGTTGTCCCTTTGTGGAGAGGCTCTAGCTTCAAGCATCTCACAACCTTTCCTGAGAACCGTGTTCATAGTTCAAAGAAGGCCATTAAGTAGGCAGCTTCTGTCCATCTTCCTTCTCTGTGACAGTATAATTCTAACTGCAAGAGAGTATTATCTTATAAAGTCCCCCAAACAGGCCATGTTTCATGGTTTTTCTAGGCAATAGCTAGGCCAAACAGTGTTACAAAAAACCACCAGCTTTTCCTTTTTAAGGTCTCCAGAGAAATTAAATTTTTCCCAACGTTGTAAAAGACAACCCAAAGGCAAACTTTTGCGAGCTACAGGCAAAGGGCCTGGAAGTCTCTTCCTCCATAAAGGAAGGTTTGAGAGTAAGCCTCAAAAAACAAACAAAACCAAACCCACAAAAAAGTACCTTGAGTTTTCCCAATTCCCTAGTGCCGAGAGAATTGAAAGAATCTGCCTTACACTTCCAGATGGGGCATCTGTCTTTGTCCTCCAATCTTCAGAAGCTGCACCCATGTCCATGTTCTCCAACGTAACCAAACAGGACTGAGAACCTGAGGTCAGACTGAGTATGAGACAGCCTCCTAGCTGTCTGACCAAATGGGACCTGTGAGATCAGGCTCCCAAAAAAACCACACACACACACACACACACACACACACCTCCAAGGTACTTGGAGAACAAGAAGGCAATAGGGAAAGAGAGAGGCTTACGTATCTTCCAGTCCAGGCTGGAGAAGAGCTTGAGATTAGCAGTATTTCCTGGTGTCAAGGAACCATAAAAATGATGTGGTTATCCATAAAGAGGGTTAGGGTTGCCCTGGAGACACCAAAATACCAACATGCCGAGTCCTGCAGAATGAATTCAACTCAAGTCTTCTCTCAGCCAAAGAAAAGTTTATTAAAAGTTAGTCATATTGGGTAGACTCTTAAGGAGCCTAGGTATCTTTGATGCCTGCACTGGGCAAGAGAGCCAGAGTAAGTCTGTGCTGGGTCATTCTGTGGCCCTCTCACACCTCATGGAGGGAAGATGGAGTCTTATGTACAGAAAGGTTGTGGGAATCTAAGGGTGGTCTAGAGAAGAAATTTGGGGAGGATTTTCAGGAGGAGTCAGATGAGGTCGGACTCCAGTAATGAGTGATTAAGGGTGGGAAGTTGCTGGACAAGAGGCCTAGCTAAAAACTTGGGCAGTGCCACAATGAAAGGTCTATGGCCTCAGGCAAATGCCTTACATGGGAAGATTCAAGGAGAGCTCAAGGGGGCTCCCAGAGCCTGCACCTCATCAGGATACTGACTGAATACGAGTGCCACTAACAAATATTGAAGTGAAGAAAAAGGAGTAGATTTTGACAGAAAGACAATAAGCTCAACTTGGAACGTGTTGCATTTGAAGCTCTGTCCAAGTCCTGGAGAGGTATTAAACTGAGGAGAAATGTCAACTTCTTGTTACTGGACTAATTTTCTTGACTTTGTTTGAGACATGGTTCTCTGTAGTCCAATCTAGAATCATTTTATAGCAGAAAGAATACCTCAGTTGCTACACAGGGAAGAAAAGAGCAGAGCAAGAAAATAGAAGAATAATAGATATCACATGTGTTAGTTTGTCCCCACTTGTAACTGGCATCTGGATTCTATAATATGATGTGTAAATCTGTGTGTGTGTGTGTGTGTGCACGTGTGTGCATGAACATGTTGCATGTTACAGAGATGGCCTTGTCAGTTCTTGTGCCAGGAATAGAAGGAAGGAAGGAAAGAAGGATAAAAGAAAATAAGCAAGAAATGAAGGAAGGAAACAAGTACCTATTATGTACTGGGCATTGTACTAAGTGTTTTATAAAGATTATTTCATTTCATCCTCACAATTACCCTGGTAAGTAGGTGTATTATTATCTCCAGTTTATAATTCAGGAAACAGAGGCAAAAAAAGGTTGTGACATGCCCAGGGTGACACAGCCAGTAAATTTTAGACTATTTGAACTCAAATCTTCCTGACTTCCAGCATAGAACTCTATGCAACACTACCCAGGTGAAAAATAGTAAAAAAGTCTGTTCATAATGACTTTAGATCTTAAAAGGGACTTAATGACATTTAGCCAAACCCCTCATTTTGGAGATGAGGAATCTTAGAAAGGTGAGTGACTTGTTCAAGGTAGCACAGGAAATAAAGGATGCAACCAGGGTTTAAACTCAAGACTCCAAGTTCAACACTCAAAGTTTAATCCTCTTTCTACTATATAACCACCCCACCCTCCCATCCCCAAGGACAATGGACTCACAGTGGAGGCAATATAAAGCTGAGAAATGGGTTGAGGGATTCAATTGTTTAAAAGGGCAGGAATCAATTGGTTCCAATAATATGAGGTTAACTAACTGTAGGTTAACCACTACATGCATGCAAAAGTACTGATAACTCATGGTGATTTGCTAATGGATTACTTGCTTTGCAGCTCTCTGTGGCAAATTTCACTTCCATTTCTTCTTGACCTTGATTTGATTCCTTTGTTAACATCATTATCTTGGTTTACTGTTACCCCTGCTGATCAAGAGCAGGAAGAGAAAGCCTTTTAAATCGAAATGCTTACTTATGTCACCTCAAAACCAGCTCATCTCTCAGCTAGAAAAACAGCAAGTTTAGAAAAGATGAATAAAGGATGAATATTTGACATGTTCTGTCAATTACTATCTCTCTCTGACAATATCATATTACTTTACATTAAGAGTATGCTTTTCTTCTTAAGTTTTCAAAGAAATAACATTCTGTCTTCTCTTATTACAATGTGGTAATCACACTGAGAATTAGCCAGTTATGTTTTAGATGTAATCCAGATTTTACTGGTTTTTGGAATTAGGATTATGACTAACTTGAACTCTTTTAGTATTATGGAAAAGAGGAACAATGCTATGTCAATGTATCTCTCTATCCCAAATTCATATTTAAAGTAATAGCCCATTTATTTTTCATATCTTTTCAAAAATTTTATTTTAATTTATGAAAAAACAAGCATTTCCATAACATAGTACAATAAAAAAGATGATTGCACATGAAATTGCAAATCTATTATGCACAACTTGCTATGTCTTTCAAATATACAACAAAATTATCATAGAAATTTCTTTTTTCCCCTTTTTTCTTCCCTCCCCACCCTGCCCTAGAGATGGCTGCCATTAAACAGAAACACACACACACATATGTATATGTATACATGTGTGTACATATGTGTTATATGTAAAATTATTTCATACAAACTTTTATTTATCAGTTCTTTCTATGGATGCAAATAGCCTCTTTCTCCCCATGTCCTTTATAGATAATTTGGGTATTTATAATAGACCAGCGCTTCTCAACCTGTGGGTTGCGACCCCTTTGAGGGTTGAATGACCCTTTCACAGGGTCACAGAAAACGCATATTTCCAATGGTCTTAGGAACCCAGACACTGCTCCTCTATCCATCTCCAGTCAGGTCCACCCACATGCAGATATACCCACATACAAGTATTAAAGGGTCACAGCATTAGGAAGGTTGAGAACCACTGTAATAGATAAAATAACTTTCACTCAAAGTCATTCTTAAAACAATATTGTTGTTACTGTATACAATATTCTCTTGGTTCTGTTCATAGTATAGCCCATTTATTATTTAAAATAATAGCTTATTTATTTTCACTGTGATGTAATTAATGAATTGTCAATCTGGTTGATAGTATAGTGGATGAAAGAATCATCTGAATCTGAAACTGAACTTCCAGATTAAGTATCTCTATATAGAGCCAAGGAGCCTCCTTGAAAGAGAAAGCTACCTTTCCAAACCATATTCTACAAGCCCCCAATAGTTTGTTTATTTTAACTAAGCATGCCAAAGGGAATGTTTATTTCAGATGAAAAGCATTTAATGAAATAATGTGGCAATAACCTTCTACTCCACAGACAAAAAACACCTCCCTCCCCCTTTGAAATTCCCGCTCACACAACTACACAAACACTGACAGTGAGGAGAGTGAACTCACATGGGGTCAGGCAGTAGGCACATATAAGTAGGGAGTGTGTGTGGCCCTAGAACCTTCATACAGGAGAAGGCACAAAAGGAACAAATATAGTTAAGACATAGGTAGACAGGAGTAAAGAATTCTGATTTGATAATGTCCTAATGTGTTGTGCCTTCTCCTTGTTGGACATTGCTCTACTATTCTTCATTGGTCAATATTTCTCTACTTCAGTTGGTCTTTAGTTATACCTAATCCTCTGTTTATCATTCCCTGGGGAAGTCATGGTTAATAAGGCTTTCCATGGCAGGGGAAAGGATAAAACCCTTTCCAGTGCCCTTGACTGAATGTCTGCTAAATTTTATTGCTAGAATGTTATCATCAAGGCTGCCTGACAATCTACCATCTTTTCTTTGGAGGACAGGTGGGGAGGGGTTAGGGGAGAAAGTGGCTATGTGATTTATCTCTCACTGGCTACAGGTCACTTTCCTTCCTCCAGAATGGGCAGAAATTATTCTAGTTTAGATCATGTCTTCTCTTCAAGTTATTTTATTCTCTATGGTCCCTTCTGACTTGATTAGTTCAGTTCTCATCTGACTGAAGACCAAGAACTAATTTTAGGTCTTATTTCTTATCATACCTCCTACTTGTAGAAAATATTTCTAGGGCTCTACTTTTGCAAATGTTAAGTCTATGACCAAGCTGCTTTGAGTCTTTTCCCAACCAGTCCTTCATTGCCATGCAAATCACCAGGGTTGGGCTTGTAGCAGAAGACTGAAAAGACTGATGACCTTTGTCTCATTTACCCTAGCCACAAATCACAATAAGGTCTCTCAGGGATCTCTCAACATGTATAATGATTGTATTGAAAGGAAAAGGAAAACAAACAAACAAAAACCTCAAATCCTCATAAGATTTTTCAAAAGACGAATATTTTTGAATCATCAAAATAAAAAGGAAAAGGAAAAACATTTCATCAAATAGCTCAGAGCTGAAGAAAAATCCTAATATTCCAATATTATTATTATTTTTTCTTTATGGAACTCTAATTACTGTGTGCCAGATATGGTGCTAAGCACTTTACTGTTATTGTCTCATTTGATAGAACAACTCTGGGTCGTAGGTGTCATTAGTACCCTAATTTTACAGATGAGGACATTGAAGCAAAGAGAGGAAGTGACTTGCCCAGGGTGGCACTGCTAATATGTGTCTGAGGCCATAATTGAATTCAGGTCTTCCTGACTCCAGGCCCAGCACTCTATCCATTGTGCCACCTAGCTGCTAGTTCTCCCAGCAAAATCCCATGTGGAAAGCAGTTTACATAATATTACCTCAGTTTTTAAGACTAGGAAACTAAGCAGAGTCTCAGAGAGACTGTATTATTTGCTCAAGGAAACCAGCTATTATGTGAACATCTGGAACTAAAATCCAGGTTTTCTGATTTCAGGTCCAGATTGTGTATCTGCTATAACCCTTTTGATCCACCAAGCAAATTTATTTATATCCTGATAGCTCTGAATTTTTGTAAAATTGAAGATTTGACTGTTATCTCATAACTTTTTCTAAATTCACTTTCTGGCTCCTTATCAGGAAGGAGAAAGGAAGCTGGAACAGATTAGTTTCTGAACGGGTACTGACAGAAATGTAAGTAACTAGGAAGCAACTTTCTTTCCACCTTTCAAAATTATGTTATAACCAGGAGCTAAAAAGAAATGAGTCACACTGTGTGTATTCCTGTGGAACTGCAGGCATGTATATTGATCACCTCAGCTGTGGTTCACTTTCATCAAAGTACAATCCATAGAATAATCTATATACAGACCATAGAATAATAAGGAAGGCCACTTGGAGGAAGAGGCATTGAATGCTAAGGCTGATTTGTCTTCATAAAAACTGTTAGCCATTCTCCCCTTTTCTACCTGAAAAGAACATTTTAGAATGGATTTCACCTATTACATTTATGTGGAGGTCACAATTCTTGGTACTCTATTCCAAAAGTAACTTGTCTCAGAGTCTTTTAATGTGAAAAAGGAACTGACCTATTTGCATGTATTATTTTACATAATATCATTGAGTAATCAGGTTTCTAAAATTATACAAATAAAGCCTTTCTCCTGTACTCATATTCTATCTTTCCAAGACAAGCTGATTTCTTTTCTAGTCTTCAGTTTTCCATTTGGAATCAGAATTTTAGAAATGATAAGAATCCCTTAGAGTTATGGTGTCAAACTCAGATAGATATGAATCTCTGAGGGGCAGGTTGCTTACGGACTTAGAAAAATCACAAATTAACATTATCTGTAGAGAATTGTACTTTTATTTTGTTACACATTTTTCAATTATATTTTAATCTGCTTGCAAGCTGCACTTGGTGGTTTTGCAGGCCACCTGAGTTTGACGTTTCTGCCTGTGATCCACCCTCCTACCCCAGACCTTTGATTTTTTAGATGAAAAGTCTGAGCCTCCAGTGTGGTTAAGTAAGCTGCTCAAACTCACAGTTAGTGCCAGAGCCAGCATTAAACCCAGGGCTCCTGCCTCTTAAGTCAGTATGATTTCCACACTGCCTTTCTGTGGAGTTCCCAGCATTTCATGGTTGATCTTGACACCTACTACTTTTTTTTTTTTCCAAATCAACACAAGCTAAATATTTCATATAATTGACTGCAGTATGGTTTGGCACAGCCATGTTTTTTTGTTTGTTTCTGAAGACTGAAAACCAAAGGTAAAAGGAGAATATGTTTCTGAAAATTTAGCTTAATTCTTGAGAGCTCAAATATACTAAAACAATTTTGATGCAAATCTCTTTGCATCAAACTGCTTTTATCGGTGTTTTAATTTTTTAAAACATTCGGTCGTAGTTATAAAAGCTCTTGTCTGAGCTAAATAAACAGCATATTGGAATAGCACATAGCCAGAACCCCTTATTGCTAAGTTTACCCTTCTCCAATGCAGATAAAAAGCAGTCCATAATCCCTAAGAAAAGATATAGACTATTATATATTATGCTGAACTATAATATATTGATAAAAGGGAGTTCATGGCTGTAGAGAAATGATAAAGTTCAATAGTAACAGCTGTACCCTGTATAAATCATCAAATAAAATGTGAATCAGAAAGTATTATAATAACCAACTTGTGTGAACCCCTGATGTTTTAAATTAGCCGTGAAATGTGACTGGCTTTGTAATATTTTGGTTCCTCTTAAAACCTAGGCTTTTTATACCTATTTAGCCTTAGCCCAGCAGGTTTACAAAATGATTGATTTGCCACCACTTGCAGGGTTAGTTATTCCTTTCAGCAAACACAAAGAAGAAGAAAACATTATTAATCCCCATTTTATGGATGAAGGAACTGAGGTATAGTGCTAATAGGAGGGTTATATTTGACTATGCCTTGAGATTTTTAATATCGGAATCAAGATACTATCAAACAGATCCAAACAAATGAAAAAATAGAAGGCAATGTGAAATATCTCCTTGAAAAAACCACTGACCTGGAAAACAGATCCAGGAGAGACAATCTAAAAATTATTGGACTACCTGAAAGCCATGATCAAAAAAAGAACTTAGAAAGCATCCTTCAAGAAATTCTCAAGGAAAATTGCCCTGATATTTTAGAACCAGAGGGCAAAATAGAGCTTGAAAGAATCTACTGATCACCTCTTGAAAAAGATCCCCAAAAGAAAACTCCTAGAAATATTGTAGCCAGGTTCCAGAATCCACAGACCAAGGAGAAGGTATTGCAAGCTGCCAGGAAGAAACAATTTGAGATTTTTAAGATTGGCCTGAAGTCAAGTTAGCAACTTGGTTCAGTTTGATTCAAGTCAATTCTACAAATTTGAATTGAATGCCTACTATGTGCAAGACATGCTGAGGCAACAGGAATGTAAAGATGAAAAATGTCCCAAACTGGACCTTAAAGAAATTAACAGACCAATGGGACAATAAAACACAAACAGAAATAGGCAGAGTATGAAATGGAAAGAATAAGGGGAAAAGAGAAGCAGAGTGACCTTGCTGTGGAAAGACTGTTAGATTTGGAGTAGAGGGCACAAGTTCCAATGCTGGCTCTATCTGCTAATGACATTAATAGGGAGGAGTGGCTTACCACCCATTCAGAACCAAATAATTTTCTACATATTTAATATCTTATATCATACCCAAAATGGGACAACCAAGCTTTGTTTATTTTTATCATTGAAACTACAAACTATTTCTTAAGGAATATATTTTAAAGCATATTTAAAGCTATTTTGTTAATTCTGGGATTGCAGTGATTCTTCAGAATGTACTTTTTTTTTTCTTCACAGGAGAGATTTTCAATTCCTTTTCTTGCAAAGTTATCTATATCCCATGGAGTGATGCTGACTGATGGCATAAAGATCCTTGGGGTCAATAGGTCAGATGCTCCCTCAGTTGTCTTGCCCAACATTTTTATGTTTGACCCAGAGTGGGTAGACTCCCTTGAAGCATCCTTGACTATTGAGATGAATCATCTTTTTCAGGCTTCTCAGGTATCTACATTAACATACTAATGACTGATAATTATGGGATTGAGACTGACCTATGGTATTATTGATACAAGAGATTCCCAGATGAGGAAACTCCCTCTACCAATGCAATTTGGCAACTACTCTGCAACTTACAGTATTAGAGAGTTCCTCAGAGCACTGAGGGGTTAAGCGATTTGTCCAGGGTCAAACAGTCAGGATGTTAGAGGAGGAAGTTCAACTCAGCTTGTCCTGGCTCTGAGACCAGTTGTCTGTCCAATATTCCACACTGACTCTTACTTATATAGTTTTCCATGCTGACATTTACATAGTTGTATGATACCTTTTACATACCTTATCTCACTATCTCTTAAAAAGTAGGGAGTGTAGGTCTCTTTTTTATTTTATTTTATTTTATTTATTTTACAGATTAGGAAACCCAATACTAGAAAAATTAAGCAACTTGCCCTTGGTCATGCAGCTAATGAACATTAGAAGCAGAATTTAAAACTAGGTGTTTCCAACTCTACAGCCAACACTCTACCCACTAGCACACACTGCCTTTATTGTTACACATTTGGATTTAGTATAAAGGCTGGTGTGATTTCCCTTGGTCTTGTAATCAGGTTTGGGGAACCTGCAGTCTTGAGGCCACATGTGGCCTCTACTGGGGGCCTATTACCTAGTTCTTTCTCTCTCAAACTATGTGGAAGATTTTAGTTGAGAATAACTAATAACTCATGTTTATGTGGCACTTTAAGTTTCACCAGACGGTTCCTTTATAAGAACTATGTGAGGTAGCTAGTGCAAATGTCATTATTCCCATTTAATAGATGAGGAAACTGAAGTTCAGAGGAGCTAAGTAACTTGCCTGCAAGATTAAAATCAGCTCTGTGGCCTTGGTAGTCTGGAGCATTGCAAAAATCTTTTTTTTTTCTAGCAGAGGGGTTTTTTATTCATACACACAATACATATATACATGTACAACACACACATGTGTGAACAAGTAATCTCTGCTGACTATACCACATGTACAAACATACATATGTGTATATATGTGTATGTGTGCACAATGTGCATGTATACATGTATGTGTGATATTTACGCACACATTTATCTATGTATATAGGACTTGATTTTATGACAGAAAGGACTTCATGCTTTTACGTTATTCAGTTGTCCTATCTCTACTTCTTAATTTTTGTCAGAGGGTGGAGGTGGGATTTTCCTTGAAAGTGATTGCCCCTGGGACTTTTTGTCAAAAACCACCTTGATTCAGTGTGTGTGTGTGTGTGTGTGTGTGTGTGTGTGTGTGTGTGTGTGTGTGTGTCCATAGCATTTAATGTAGCCATTTTTGCTTTTGTCACATGTTATGTGCTTTTATTTCAACATTCCAATCCAAGAAGAATTTATTAAAGCACCTACTATTGTAAATTACTGTTCAGATGCTGGGGATTAAAAAAAAAAAGGAAAAATCATACATGATATGCATGACAAGTGAGGGAAAGGAAAGAAAGAAGCATGATTCCAAAATTTTACACCTGGATTTCTAGAAGTTTAAAGAAGCTTTGGGATAGGAGCAAAGACAATGAATTCCATTTTGAACAGGTTGGATTTGGGCCGCTAATGTCACATTAGCTGCTATCTTGAAGGAAGAAGGTAAAAGTGAGGAAGTGGGAGAGCATGCCAAGCCTGGACACAGCCAATAAAAAGGCATGAAATCAGGAAGTGAAGTTTCCTCGATGACCACAAAGGTGTTCTCTTAGAAATAAGTTGATAGATGTATCTTCTGCTTTGCGAAGTACTTGCAATATTGATTACAAATTGTTATCACTGAAGACCATGTTGTATCACTGCATTTTGTAAGGGAATAGATGTAGCCATGAATCCTGGGATGGATGAACTATGATTTTATCAGTGTGGTTATTTCCTTCAACAATGCAAGTCCTTCCCTTTCCTTGATGTAAGGATCAGTTGCTTTGGTGGCTTCTACTTGTCAAGGAAATAATAGATGATAGATATTTCAGGCATGGTTTTAGCTAGAGGGCCTCCAAGAACCTTTCAAGTCTAGGATTGCAGGAGATCTAGAACCCTTCACCAGACACCTCATGGCCTCTCTGTGGACAACTGGAATGGGGATTGGGTCTGAGCAAGGCACAGGTAATTAAGTACCTACTTTGTCCTACGCACTGTGTCAGGTGCAAGGCCTACAAAGACAAAAAATGAAACAGTCCCTGCCATCAAAGTCCAACATTCTATTGAATGTATAGATTTCTTACAACCTCTGGGCTTCAGTTTTCTCTCTGGAAAATCAAAGTGCAGGGTATATTAGATAAAAACAAATGGTCCTTCAAGGTATCAAATAGTATGATCCTGAAGGCATTCAAGAGACTTGCAGAATCACTGAATTAAAATTTGAGATGACAATTAGAGTTTGAGAGATGGAAAGGCCTTTGGTGGCCATTCAGTCCTACCCATAGATGAAAGGAAACCCCACCATAATATGCTTGACCAGAGGTCCTCTGGAAAAGGCAAGGAGAAAAGAGAAAATGGAAAATAAAAAGAGAATGAGAAGAGAGAGAAGGGGAAAGAGGGAAGAAAGAAGTCCAAAGTAGGGGAAGAATGGAGGAAACCTGTAGCATCACTCAGAGATGTTAGTGCAACAGACTGCCTAATCTAGGCTCAAAGGAATCAAACCAATAAATAACAAGATTTAGAACTAGTTTTTCTGCAGTGGAAATGATTTAACATCAGTTTGGCAGGTGCTGAGTTTCATGAATTATTCAATGGATCCCTTTGGTTGCTACCTATAGCCTTTTAGTTATATGACCCAACTGATATTCATAATGTCATTTTTGGCTAGTGGAAACCAATCAGTGCAATGAGGCACGGGTGGGGGAAGAAATGTGAAATGTAGCTTTTCTCCATCTAGAAAGTTATTTCAGTCCATAAAAAACGTCTGATATACGAACCTGCAATTCTAATATGTATGGTAGGGCACTTAGCCTATCAACTATAGTTTTGTTTACTAATGACTATAGAAGCAAGTTCTACAATCATAAAAGCTAATAAATAATAAGAATATATGTAGCTAATCTCTTTGCCAAAATGAAAATTCCTTGACCGTGTCTTATTTTTTATCGATCCATGCCCCAAATATACTATTAGAGGAAGAATAAATATGGATAGTTAATAAGACATCAGCAGAAATCAATATTTATTTATTTACTGGCTAGGTTTAATTTAAGGGGAAAAAAAGAAAGCCCATGTTGGAAAGGGTAAAGCTTCAATTTATTTGTGTGCTTCAAGAATTAGTTAGGAAGAAGAGGGGTTTGTCCAAGTTCATGTTACCTGATAGATCACTGGAGGGAGCTCTAACTTCATGACAAATCATGGTGGGATGAAATCTTCCTTTGTTCTGAAATGTCATATACAGCTGAGGAAGCTAGAAAAGGGTGGGGGAGAAAAAAATCAAATAATAAATACAAAAAATGTCTGGAGAAGAAAAAAAATGCCCTTTATTAGTCTGCTCCATAGTACATTTGCTTGCAAACAGAGCAGGCCTTACCATCCAATTCCTGCAGTGCTTAGATGAGTTTAAAAATAAGTGTTCATGTCCAGTGAGAATCTCTCTTAAGTGAGCTACTTTGCATGAAAAATAATGAAAAAGAATGGACTTTATATCCCTTCCTAGACCTTTTTTAAAATGGTAACAATGGGGAACCAAGGCAATTCTTCCTGTAATGGCCAGTTAGGAAGAGTCTAATAACAATCTGGTTCCAATTTTCACAGAATCTATGTGACAAGCCCCTGTGTGCAGTAAAGCAAGGCAGTGATTTTGTACCAGGGTGTGGAGGGAATTGGGATGTCAGCCTTGGTAACACCACTCCTGTAACTTAGTCTCATTAGCTTTATGACTACTTTGGACTTTAGAGGCAGTATGATGTATATGAAAGTACACTAATTTTCAGTATCAGGATACCTGGGTCCTAGCTTAGTTACTAATTCTTTGTATCACTTTGACTTTCTAAGCCTCAGTTACCTCTTCTGGTAAAGGAGGATATTGGGACTAGATGAGCTCAGAGACCCTTTGCAGCTCTAAAGCTCTTTGGATAGCAAATGGAATTGTAAATTCATTTTCCCCCATTGTTAGCTGGCTATAACAAAGCTTCTGATTTAGATCAGATGTTTTCTTGAACATATTAAAGGAATGGAAAGGAAAGTTTCTGCTACTTATATATACAAAAGAAAGCAGTGACAATATTACAATATAGTGGAAGATGTCTCGGTCTTTGCTCTAGATGGATTTTCATTTGGAGATGGCAGATCTACATGGTGCCTTCAGTATGGTTCCAAAAAATGCTTAATGGAATGGAAGAGGTATGTCCAGTACACCCACTGTCTCTGAGAGAGCTGAATCAAATTGCCAACTGAAAAACAACAACAATAATTTTTCGAAGCTGCTTTAAAAGTGAATGAGAGATGAAGGGGTGAGAAAGAGGAATTGCACTAGGAGAAGGAGGAAAGGAGAGGTAGACAAGAAAAAAAAGTTTCTCACATAAGAGGGGTACAAGGAAGAGTTTTTACAGTGGAGAGGAAAATCGCTTGAACTTCACTTTATTGGTTCAAAGAGGAAAGAATATATATATATATATATATATATATATATATATATAAAATACATACACACGCGCGCACACACACACACACACACACACACCAAGTTCTATCTAGAAAAAATATCTTACCCAATAGAGAAATAGGAGGGGAAGAGAAATAGAAAGAGGGAGAAAAGATAAAAGGGAAGAAGGATTAAGGAAGACACTGATCAGATGCAAAACAGATTTATTTTAAGGAAGGACACGATAAAAAGAAAGAAAAGAATAAACAGAAAAAAAAAACAGAAAATGGAATGAAAGGAAATACATAGTTAGCAGTCATAACTGTGAATGTGAATTGAATGAGCTCACCCATAAAATGAAGCAGATAGTTGAATGGATTAGAATTTAGAATCCAACAATATATTGTTTACAGGAGGTACATTTGAAATAAAGATACACAGAGTTAAAATAAAGGGCTGCATCAGACTCTAATATACTTTAGCTTAAGTAAAAAAGGCAGAGGTAGCAATCATGAACTCAATACAAGAGCAAAATTAGAATTACTTAAAAGAGATAATCAGATAAACAACATTTTACAAAGGTGAATTTTGCATACTGAAGGAATATAAAATTTATAGCAAGTTTCTCTGATAAAGATCTTATTTCTCAAGTAGATGGAGAACTGAGTCAAATTTACAAAAATAAGAACCATATCCTGATTGATAAATAATCAAAGGACATGAACAAGCAGTTTCCAGGAGAGAAAATCAAAGCCATCTATAGTTATAGGAAACAATACTTTAAATCTCTATTGATTAGAGAAATGCTAATTAGAACAACTCTGAGGTACCACCTCACACCTATCAGAAAGGAAAAATGCTGGAGAGGAGGAAGGAAAATAGATACACTAATTTATTGTTGGTGGAGTTGTGAACTAGCCCAATCATTCTGGAGAACAATTTGGAATTGTACCCAAAGGGCTATGGAACTGTGCATACCATTTGAGTCATTCCACTACTGTATCTGTACCCCAAAGAGTTCAAAGAAAAAGAAAAAGAGCTATATGTACAAAAAATATTTATAATGGCTTTTTTGTGGTGGCTAAGAATTAAAAATTAAGGAGATGTTCATTAATTGGGAAATGGCTAAACAAGTCATGGCACATTATTGTAATGAAATACTATTGTGCTTTAGGAAAATAATGAGGGGGAGTGGTTTCAGAAAAAAAAAAACAAGGCAAGACCTATATAAACTCATTGGGTAAGGGATGGAGAAGAAGGGAAGGAGAGAATTTGGAACTCAAAATTTAAAAAGAAAATAATTATAAATAAAAAATAAATTGCTCAGTGTTAAAAAAAATTGAGGGACAGTGTATGTGTATTATATATATGAGTGTGTGAGAGAGATAGAGAAACAGACAGAAAGACAGACAGAGATAGCCACAGAGATAGATACAGACAGTAATAGAGGAGAGCAGGAAGAGGAGAAGAAAAAGGAGGAGAAGGAAGGAAAGAAGACAGTTTTTAGGAATGGTAATCTATGACATGATAGGTTGGCCTATATTTTGCTTTTTTTTTTTTTGGGAGGGGGAAGGTAGGACAATTGGGATTAAGTGACTTGCCTAAGGTCACATGGCTAGGTTTTTATGTTAAGTGTCTGAGGCTGGATTTGAACTCAGGTCTTCCTGACTCCAGGAGTGGGTGCTCTATTCATTGTGCCACCTATACACCCCAGGTTGGCTTATATTTTGAGGTAAAATAATCAGGAAATAAACCAAATGATGCTGGAAAGGAGATTGGGGTGAGGTAGAAGTTGTATAATAAGTGGGGAGTGGTGAAGAGTGGTAAAGTGGAGAAAAGTAGAAATTGAAAGGATAAGGCCAAGTTCTTTGTATCTTTTAGATTATTGGATCAGAGAAAAATAAAAAGTTTCTTGTAAAGTGTATCAGGAAGTTGCAGTCAGATTGACATCAAGGCCTTCCACAGTTTAACTCTAAATTTCCAACTTATATCTCACTGCTATCTTTTATTCACCCTGTTTTGCAGGCAACCTGGACACTAGCTTACTTCTCTAAATAACTGTCATTTCATTAATTTTTTTAATTAAAAATTTTAATTTAATTTTATTTTTTCCCTCTGTTGTCTTTCTTATACTGTTTCCTCTACCTGGAATGATCTTCACCCACCATTCTATCTATTTAATCCATACCCATATATCAAGGCTAACTTGAAATATTTTCTCTTTTCTGGAAGCTTCTTCTGGCACTCCTAGTCAGAAGGAATTTTTCTATCCTTTGAACTCTTTGTACTTCTTTTTTTTTTTGGAGGGTGAAAGGTAAGGCAATTGGGGCTAAGTGACTTGCCCAAGGTCACACAGCTAGTTAAGGGTCAAGTGTCAGATCCACTTTGAACTCAAGTCCCCCTGACTTCAGGACTGGTGCTCTATTCACTGTGTCACCTAGCTGCCCTTGTACCTTTGTTTTTAACTTATGTAGTTCTTTTTAGCTTTACTAGACTATAAATTACATTAAGACAGCAACAAGGTCTTGTCTTCTTCATCTTTCTATTCCCCATATTCCTCATAGTTTCATTTCTTTCCCAATTATACTTCTAACTCTGCAGACTTCACCACTAGGACTCGACTTCTTTCTCATCCTGGGACTTCTCTCCTCCATGTCAACCTCTTCCTCCCATCAGTGAGTTCCTGCGGGGGGGCCCCCATTTTGGGATAGGCCCAGGTCAGCCAAACTGCATTTTCTTTCCAGGTGTGCTGCTGGCTCTCTGGACTTCATCACTCTGACGGCTATCTTTTCACCCTGCAACTTTTCTTAGTGCCTGGGACCTTCTTGTCCTGGAACATTCCCCTTCTCTGTCGATGAGCTTCTTCCAGACCTCTGCTTCTGAGCTCCCCCTTTCATGTTTGGTCTTCTCCTTTAGAAAGTAAACTTCTCGAGGGATGGGATTATCTTTCTTTTTGTTTGCATCTGTTTCTCCAGTGCTTAGAGGCACTTAACAAATGTCGGTTGCCCCTTCACCATAGCAGCTAGCACAATCAATCAATAAGCATTTAGTAAGTCTTAGGGTTTTTATCCTTATTACTCTGAGGGCCCTAAGACAACCAGGATACTTACCCCTCTGGCTTCTTCTCACCGAGCTCTCTCCTCGGTCTTCAGCGGCTGCTGGCTCTAGCCCCCCTTCTCCCTCGGGCTAGAGAACT
>CM053581.1:471727636-471744951 GCA_028627135.1 Pseudochirops cupreus
GCCGCCCCCGGGGCACAGCCGCGGCTTCAGGCCAGGCTGGTTTTGGTTCGCAGTGCTGATATGGTTCCTCGTAGCCGAGCTGACTTTAGTGGGAAGTATCTTTGTGTGCGTTTTGGAGTTCCAGGATTGGTTTAGAGTCCTATTTTATGGGTATTTTGGGGTGGCTATGTGAGAGCTGCGATGTGTTGCTGCTGCTACGTCGCCATCTTGGCTCCGCCCCTCAGTGTTGTTCTAAGGATTAAATGAGATATGTAAAGTTCTTTGCAAACATTAAAGCAGTTTGTATGTCTGTGTATAGATATGCATATGTATATTATATTAAAACTATTCTTATTATTTTTATCTATAGAAAAAGGAAAAGAAGACACACTGAAGACTTGGGTTCTAGACCTGGCTCTGCTATTAACCCCAAGACAAGATTCTTAGACCCTTTGTGTAGCAGTTTCTCGTCAAATGGTGGAGATAAATAACAGCTATAGGTATCTCAGAGTTGTTGGGAATATCAAATAAGATCATAGGATTATTGATGGAGAACTGAAAGGATCCCTAAGGGAGCAGCTTAGCCTGCTGATTGGGGAATGGTTAAATAAGCACTTGTAAATGAATGAAATGGAAAATTACTGGGCTAGAAAAAAAGTGAATATTATGAATACAGAGAAACTTGGAATTGACATATGAACTGATATAAAGTGAAATAAGAAGAACCAGAAAAACGAAGTACACAAGGACTCCATCCATGATAATGCGAATGTAGAGAACCACAACAAAACAATAGAAATTGAATGTCGCAAAATTTAAGAGGCCCTGAAGAAGAAATATGAGAAGATCCCTTTCTCCAATTTCAGTGTCTGATGTTTTTCATACTTTGGTTCATTTTGCTGAACCTGTTTCCTCCTTTTTAAAAATTCTCTAATATAAGAAATGGCTCTCTGGAAGGAAGGGAAGAGGGAGAGGGAAACATTGTGAAAATAGGTTACGAAGAAACGAATGATACCAACAAAATGTTATTTTAGAAGAGAATAAATGAACATTAATTCAGCACACTCATTTTGCTGCAGAGGAAATAGGTTTCATGAGGTAGTCTGACTTGCCCAAGGTCATAGAGCTATAGTAACAAAGCTGGCATTCAAACCCAGGTCCATTCATTCTAACTCCCACACACTTTTCAATAAACCACTGGGTGTGAAAAGCACTTTGAAAAAGTTAAAAGCTTTTTCAAATAGAAGGTATTACTATTTTTATGGCTAGCTTAGGAAGATCCATGCTGGGGAAATGCACAAATAGACTAGATGGCTTTGCAAGGTCCCTTCCACAGCTGAGATTCATCCATATTAAATAGCAAGACAGCAGCAGAATCTAAAATAGCCTAATATTGCTGACTTGTAAACTCTTACCATGATACCAAGTCATATACTTAGTAATTTCCTCATAAGAGTTCACAACATCAAATCTAATTAAATTCTGAACTTTCAGGAAAGGAGAATAAAAGCAGAGGATATTAAACATATGATTTTTTTTTCAACTTTCAACTCTACTTTGCACTTTGTTTCTGAGGTGTTCTCACTCACCTGAGGTTTTGCTATTGGTTATTCACCTCTAAATAACTATTTCTTTCCCCTTTCATGAATCCTTATGCAAAATTCATGCTGTCTAGCTTTGTCCCAGAAAAGATATTCACCTCTGACTTTAGATGTGATCCTCACTCTAGCAAGCCCTCAAGTTCATTGTAACCTTAAAGTAACACAAAACTTTAGGAAGCAGTTATAACTTAATATCAGGATCCACTCTAGACCCTTTTCCCCTCCAATCCAAGAATATTTATGTATCCAGATACTTAAAGAACACCCACTGCAAAGCAATTTCATTTACAATATTGTCCTCAGATATGGATCCAATGTTAGTGGTATAGTAAAAACTCCAGTATAGGTTCTTTTGCCGTAATCAAGATATCTTAACTGTGGAGACCCTTTAAGTTTCAATCTTTATTCTCCCAGTTTTTGCTATCACCACCATATAGATGACTCCCTCCTTTTTATTTTTAATTCATTTCTCAACAGATATATATATATAACAAAGTTATACACATATATGGAATAGAATATAAATAAGTTATATATAAAAGTATATACATATATTTCTAGTTACATAAACATTCCCTAGTTATCTCAAGCTCAAAAGGTTCAGACTCATTTTCCTACCCATTGCACCTTCCTCATGTGTTAATGATGCCACTTTCCTCCTCCTTCCCACAAACTTAAAAAACTAGTCTTTTTTTTAACTTATTATGCTACTTCCCCCCCCCCACATCCAATGAATATTCATTCTCCTTCCTTTGTAATGTCTCTAGAATTCCTTCTTTCTTTTTCCTTTCTAAGATTACTTCCCTGATCTAAAGTCTCATACTTCTCCTCCTACAACACTCTCATATCTCATAAGTAGTTTTCTTGCATCTAATTTCTCCCCTATTCCTTCCCACCCAAACCATCTTTTATATTTCTTCCAAATTAGTCTCCCTAAAACACTACTTTCATTACATTCTTCCTATGCTTAATAATCTGCGTTGACTCCCCATTGCTTTTTTTGGTCCAAATCCAATTTCAAGAACTGATCAAGGAGCCCCATTTTGCCTAGCCAACATTATCTTCCATTTCTCTTCAATAGGCACTCTCTGTTCTAACCCTGCATATCTTTTTTGCTGTTCTACACTTACTCTGTCATTTATTCTATCCTCCCTGGTTATAATCACTTCTTCTCTTCCCTCCACTTATTTAAATTTCAAACTTTCCAATCCTACATTCTTTGCAAAGCCTTCACTGCTCTCTACTGATCTCTAAATTTTTACCCTTCATCCTCCTCTGAATTCCTAGTGTTGATGAAACAATGCAAGATACAGTATATCTTGGTGCAAAGAAGTCTAGTCCTGCCCAGAATCAGAAAGACCTGGTTTCAAGTGCTTCCTTTGACATGTCGTCCATGGCAAGACACTAAACCTTCAGTGCCAAGAAAAGTCTCTAAGAATAAAACTAACAGACAAGTTGCTCATTTAACTTGACTGGGGAGTTTCCACACTGATGAAAGGTCCAGTCCAGACAAAAGGGGAAGAAGGGGACGCATGTCTTTTATTGTACTCTAACTTTTCCATTAATGAGACACAATCCAACTAGAGAGCAACCACCTTGAGGGAAGCAATCATGTACTTTTATCTCCTCACAGTATCTATGACTCACATGATAGACCTAGATTAATTTGAAACCATTTTCTTTCCATCATCCTCTATACCTAGCACAATGTTATTCACAAGGCAGGCTTTTTACAAATGATTATTAAAAGAATAGTGATTTTTTTTTCTAAATCAATACTGTCAGCTGTTTGTGTGTATGTGAATACAAGAAAATGGAGGCTTTTCAAGGGCAGAAATTGTTTTGTTTTTGTCTTTATGTCCTCAGGGCCTAACAAAGGTGGAGCATAGTGGGCACTTGAAAAATGTGTTGAATGTTTAATGAATGAGTTCTTCATCCTCATCTATTTTCATATTTTCCCAGTGGCACAGTTTCTTCACTACAGATGTTGGTAAGCTAACTGAACGAAGAACGTTGATCAAGTCAAGTTCTTTCTAAATGCCAGACACTTGACTAATATTGAAGATATACAGAAAGACGAAGAGTCTCTGCCCTCAAGGACCTTATTTTCTCAGCAGGGAGAGGACATATAAATTAATAGATTGTTGTTAAGTCATTTTTTTCAGTCATGTTCAACTTTCTCTCACCCCATTTGGGATTTTCTTGGCAGAGATACTGGAGTGGTATGCCCTTTCCTTCTCCAGATAATTTTACAGATGAGGAAACTGAGGCAAACAGAGTGAATTGACTTCCCCAGGGCCACACAGTAAGTGTCTGAGTCCAGATTTGAACTCATAAAGGTGAGTCTAAGACAGTTGCTTCATCCACTGTGCCACCTAGCTACCCTAAAATTAACGGCTACTTACAAGATAATACATGTTTTTGTAACTGTCAAACTTCCTGGCATTTACTCAGGATTTTTGTTTAGGGGTAACAACATTTTAATGTTGCTCTTACCCATGTGGCTCTTTCTGGGAACAGTACGATCTCATTTTTCTCTCATTTCTATGAACAAATTAAAAATCATTAAGACATGAAGCAATTTTCATTTATTTTTATTACTTCATAATTCCACCCACTTAAATACATTAAAATATTGCCCATAAATTTAAAAATTATGTGACAATAAAAGTAATTTTAAAAACAAGAGTTACAAACAATTTCAGTATCAGTTCCTTTCCAAACTTCATATGAATAGTGTCAGCAGGAAACCTGTCCAGGCTCAGGAGAATGGCTGTGATCTATTTCATGTGGGGAACTCAATGAAATGAATATGCTCGCAGAGGCTATCTTTAATAAGACAGTGATGGAGTTTGCTTTTCAAAACTGAAAATCCCGATGTGGTTGAAGAGTCCCCAGATCCATCACAGTGGGAAAGCAGCATTCACTGATTAGTCACTTTTTTTTTTATTCCAAATGCATTCTTTTCCCTAGGGTCTTCCTCAAGATTGAATATTGAATATATCAGCATGGCCTCTATTCAGACCCACGGCTAAACCATGATGGAAAGATGTTTATGAAAATCAAGAGGTTGAAGACAGGGTGAGAATACCACTCCATCAAACTTCCTCAACTCCAAAGGACTGAGATCTGACAGCCCTTTGTGAGCTTAGAAAAACGAGACCTTTACCTCATCAAAGGAAAGACGTGCTATTTCTATGTGAGTGCATGGAAAAGTCTTCAAGTATATATATATATATATATAGATAGATAGATAGATAGATAGATAGATAGATAGATAGATACATAGATACATAGATACATAGATAGATAGATAGATATAGATATATAGATAGATATAGATATATAGATAGATATAGATATAGATATAGATATAAAACTTATTTATATTCTATTCCATATATGTGTATAACTTTATATATATATATATATATATATCTGTTGAGAAATGAATTTTAAAAATATATATATATATAAAGCTTTAAAGCTTATAAGCTTTCAATGAGTGCATGTGTGTGTGCACATGTGTATGTGTGCATGCATATATACACATGTGTATATAAGCACATGTGTATATAGACACGCATATATACACATATATACATACACATATGTATAGATTCATGTGCATATCAGCATATGTATTTATAAATGCACTCATTTTCTTTTTTGCCTCCACAGCAGCAAAATATGAAGTGTTATATTAATGCAGATAAAACAAAAAAGAATAAACTTGTTCAGTATAGGCTTGTCTTACCCAGAATGTAGTCATGGTAAGTATTCATATCAAAATGTATCAGACCTTAAAATCATATATAACTCAATTTTTAAAAATTACTTTTCTTATTGAAAGGGAATCAAGCATAAGAATATCACATTTTCTCAGTGTCCCTTAGTGTTGTTGCCAACTAAAAAAACTCAGTATTCCATGATTATCCATGGCAAAAAAAATATTGTCCTGTGAGTCAAAACGTCTTGAGAGCTACTCTTCTAGAGTCAAACCCAGACCCTTTAGCACATACAAAGTGTAATACAGCATGCCACAAGTCCCCATTACCTCCATATCTCTGTCTCACAGCTTTGAAATTTCAGAAATTTTTACTTTGAGTTATTCCTTGTGGTTAAAGCATTATTTCCAGAAAGACTTAGTTAAAATGTAAATGGTCCCTTAGAAAATGAGAAAAGAAGGAATAGTGTTGGGAGAAAGTTAACATATCAATACCTTTCAGTTCTTCATATTTTCTCTCCTCTCCTAAGAAAGTGAAAAGCAGGATCTGTGGGAATTCAAAGGATCTTAAGTTTAGAACAGGAAGTGATCTTAGAGTTCATTCAGCCCACCCCATCAACTCCATTTAACAGATAAGAAAGCTAAGGTCCTCTAAAGTCACATAGATAGTAAGTAGAAGAACTGGTATGTGAACCCACATCTCAACTCTAAATTCAGAACTCTTTCCAGCATACTACCCTGCTGTATATGTTTCTTTTGGTTTTTTGCATTTTTTTTTTGAAGGGAGGAGGGGAGGGCAATTGGGGTTAAGTGACTTGCCCAAGGTAAGTGTGTCAAGTGTCTGAGGCTGGATTTGAACTCAGGTCCTCCTGACTCCAGGGCCAGTGCTCTATTCACTGCACCACCTAGCTGCCCCTGTAAGGTAAGTGTGTCAAGTGTCTGAGGCTGGATTTGAACTCAGGTCCTCCTGACTCCAGGGCCAGTGTTCTACTCACTGCACCACCTAGCTGCCCCTGTATACATTTCTTAATTGCTTATTACATACAAGAACGGAAGATAAGTTTTGATTGGAGAAGAAGAGGAAAAGGAGGAGGAAGAGAAGGAAGAAGGTAGAGGAAGAGAAGGAAGAAGGTAAAGGAAGAAGAAGAAAAGGAGGAGGAGGAGGAGGAGGAGGAAGGAAAAGTATTAATCATGAAGGCAGATACGTATAAAATTCCACAATGGGAAAGTGGAAATTTGGACAGATGCCAGGACTTTTCAGTGGAGGGTAGAAAGGAAAAAAAGAAGAAAAGAAGAAAGCAAAGAACCCTCAAAAGTTAAGATGGAGGGTTGAAAGGAAGATTTAATTTACTTTTCAAGTTTTATCTCAGGCTAAGATTCAATGTCAACATTTTTGCTCTGTGTGGTGCTGGTTATTATTAGTTTTATCCAATGCTTTTTCAGAATTAAAGGTTATTGGAGCATGTCATGTACCCAGTGGAAAACAGTATCATTATTTCCATGAACAATGCCAATCGCGATGGGTTTTGTCACACTAGGAAGGAAGCATGAATGCATTTTGTATATTCTTGTAATTTATTTAACCTTAGCTAAGAAAATAATATGATCAATTCCTAGAAATTATATCCCAAAGGATAAAAGTTTCCTTTAAAACAAAGGAACCTTCCTTTTACGGACTTGGCAATCATCGATCAGCGGCATGGATCACTGTTAACTAGAATGCTGACATTGTCAACAGTAGTCATGAACAGATGCTCAAACATGGCCCATAGCACTTGCAAAATCGGGACATTCACCATGGCTTTAAATTTAACAAATAAAGCCTGCATCCAGGCATATTTTCTTGGGTAGTTCATTAGCCCTCTCCTATACCCTAAATGTAGCTAACCCTTAACATTCTGTCTTTGGGTCCACCCTCATCTCATTTATGATAATAATAATAGCAACAGCAACACTGAGATTTATATGGTGCTTTAAGGTCTGGAAAGTACTTTACATGATATCTTACTCGATCCTCACATTAACCTTGCGGAAAATAGGATTATGTGAGGTATAGCCTAGCGTTTTCTCTATTTTGCAAATGAGCAAACTCAGACCAAGAGAGGTTAAGTGATACTTTCTCCCTTTAGGACTTCATTTGTTCCAATAGCTCCAATCATCACCATGCAGGCGACTACCAAAATGTATCTCTATCAGCACAGTTTCTCCAGTGGTTCAGACTTCTGTTGCTAATTGTTGTAAATGTCCATTTAAATGGCCTGCTTGCTCTTTCAAACTCAATTATATTCAAAATGAAATTCTTCTTCCCATCCATTCTGTTCCCTAATTTATATGTGTGTATAGATAGATACACACACATATACATACACACATTTACACATAAATATATATACATATGCATATATGCATACACATATATGTATCCTTTCTGTGCAACACTAAGCTTAAAACCATGATCTTACATTTAACTCTTTCCTGTCATTTGCTGTCCCACATCCAATTAGTTACCAAATTCTGCTAAGTGCTTCCTAACTGGTCTATCTCCCTATAGTCTATCCCAAGGGTGGGGAATTTGGAGCCTCAAGGATGCATGGAACCTTCTAGGTCAGCGATTCTCAACCTGTGGGTTGCAACCCCCTTGGGGGTCAAATAACCCTTTCATAGGGGTCACAGGGGTCACAGGGGTCACCTAAGACCTTCGGAAAACACATATTTCCGATGGTCTTAGGAACCGAGACACAGCTCCTCTATCTGTTTCCAGGCAGGCCCGCCCACATGCAGATACACCCACATACAAGTATTAAAGGGTCATGACATTAGGAAAGTTGAGAACCACTGTTCTAGGTCCTTGGGTGTGGCCTTTTGACTGAATCTAAGTTTTACGAACAAATCCTTTTATTAATAGTATTTGTTTGATGAAGTTTGGATTCTTTCATTCACTCAAAGGTCCACACTTAAGGATCTAGAGGGTTACATGTGTCTTTGAAGTTGCAGGTTCTCTACCCTTCTAATTCATCTCTTTTTTTGAGGGGGGAGAGGGAAAGAAAAGGCAGTTGAAGTTAAATGACTTTCCCAAGGTCACAGAGCTAGTAAGTGTGTCAAGTGTCTGATTTGAACTCAGGTCCTCCTGACTCCAAGGCAGTTGTTCTATTCACTCTGCCACCTAGCTGCCGCTCCAACTAATCCTTCATACCACAGGCTATATCATCTTCTTAATAAACCACCATGATCATATTGCATGCCTTCCCTGTTTCCCACTAAGAAATCAGAAAGAATTGTGATAAGAGTAACAAGATAATTGAAATGTCCTTGCCAGAACAATAATGTTGACTTGATTACTGTTGGAAAGAAGGTGAGATTGGCCATCTCTGAGCAAAATAAAGTGAAATTCTCAACAGTCAGAGTTTAGGTTCACAAGGGTGGTACCCTTTGTTCTAGACAAAAGTAGAAGTTGGAGAATAGGTAGCATGGTGTGGAGACAGTCAAGAAAATTAAAACAAATTATCAGAAAATGGAAGTTACTAGGTTATTGAAGCTTCTATCTAATAATAATATATTAAGACATTATCAATGGAGAAGACAATATAAATATATAAGTATGTGGAAAATACATCCAAAACTAACAAAAATAATTTTGGGTGGGCGATAGGAAATAGCCCACATAGAAGTTGGCTTTTGAACTGAGTTTTGAAGGAAATAAGAAATGCCAAGAGGTGATAAAGCAGTGTGTGTGTGTGTGTGTGTGTGTGTGTGTGTGTGTATGTATATATGTATATATGTATATACACATACACATATGTATGTGTGTACTGACTCTCCCTAAGAACAATGTATGCTCTTTGAAGGCAGGAACTATTTTTTCCTTGCATTCACAGCGCCTAAAACTGTGCTTTGTACATAATAGGAGCTGAAGAAATGTTTCTTGAATTCTGAAGCAAATTCAGTTAAAATTTCATTTTAATTATCTGAAGCACTGAGACAGGGGTTCCTCTAAGCAATAGGTGTCAAAAGAACCACTCCATTCCTCTTTCCTGGCAAAATTTCCATTTTCTTCAATTCAGCGCATACCGTTTGTAGAGTAAGAGGTGACAGCTGAATTTTCCTGGATTGAATTAGTGTTGAGGTTAACTGAGGGAGAGTTAGCCACAAGTGGTGTGAATCTCTGTTAGCAAAATGAAATATTTAAATTAGAATAGGTTTTCTCATTGAACATTACTTCTCTGCAAAATACCTGTGACAGCTGTCCCTGGATGTGTGCGCACTATACATCACCCCTACACAAATTGCCCATTTGTTGAAACAAATCTGCAGAAAAACAAGGAGGCAGCACAACTTTCTGCATTTTCAATTTTAAGCACTGACTTGACTGCTACAAGAAGAAAGATTTCCTTGTATTTATTCCAGGACATCAGCTTTCAGAAAAGACTGTCTATATTCCTGAAACAATTAGAAAGCAGCCTTTCCTCTGAGAGTGGCTCAGTCTTCCATGAACTTCACTCAGTTTGGGGGGTGGAGGGTAGAGAGCTCAGAGATAGAACTAGTCACCTGTTATCAGAAAGAAAGCTAAATTGCATTTTAGCATCAGCAGATTCAATCTATATCTTTTTCTTTTTTCTGTTGCTTTTATTCACGTGGTCTTTACAGCTTCACTCAAAATATGTTACCCAGTCACCAGTTCCACAAACAGGACTTTTCAAAGCTTTACAACTGCACTGTGGAAGCTTTTCTAAAAATTCAATACAGTGATGAGCAGATATATCCTTTGGGTAAAACTCTATTAGCAAGTGATGGTGCCAGAGGGTGAGGTGGAATGAGGGTTTTACTTCATTGGCTGATAGCTAGATATATGTGGAAAAGTTTTCCGGCCAAAAGGAATGAAAGGGGGGAAAAGCACTCTAAATTACTGGTGCATATAATGTACATAGATACAGAAAGTGCTTTTTCAATTATTGATGATATCACTGGAAACTTTTTCCCTTCTGATGACACAATTAAGTCCTTTGTACATCACACTCCTAAATGACAACTGTATGTATGTATTTTTCCACTTTGAAGGAATATATGTGCCTCCAGACCCAACTATCAATCCAGAATCAACAGAAGCTCTTCACCTAGTATTAAAACGTAGACATGAAGGTAGCTTGTTTCAGTATTGGAGGGGCAGCATGATGTGACGCAAAGAAAGTTGGCCTTGGGGTCAGGAATACCCAGCTTCTAGTCCTGCACCTGTCACATGCTTGCTGGGCCATCCCAGGTGGGTCTTATAACTTCTCATGACCCAAGGCAACTCTGTAAGCCTGCAAATTGCAGAAAAGGGGCCAACCTACATTGATCGAGGGAGTTCTTCATTGGTTTTTCTCTACACAAATGAAATTATGAGCCTTTATTTTTAAAGTCTCTTTTGTTAAAAAATCTCAACTTTAAACAAAATGAACATTTGCTAATAAAGAAGAGTCAAAAGACCTGAGATTTCTAGTCAATCCATAAATCAGCAAGCATGTACTAAACATCTACTGTGTAGGTAACAGGTTCTGGGAATACAATGACAAAAAGGAAGTAATATCTGCCCTCAGGGAGCTCATATCCTCCCTAGGGTTGCAGTGGAAAGGATTGGAAATTTGGAGTCAGCCAAAATCGAGGTTTAAGTTACCTCCAACTCTTACAGCATTGTGACCATGGATGAGTGAATCAATTCCTTTGAGCTGTAGTTTCCACATCTATTAAATGGAGATGATATGATATCTATCTCACATGGTTAATGAAAGCATCAAATGAGATAATAATATGCTTATTATATATATTTTATTATATATTTTATATTATTATGTATATTTTGACTATGCCAAATTTTGGAAGAAAGATGAACATATGTGGGACCAGAAATTTAAAGAACACAGTTGTCATCCAAAGTTTTCAGAATACTTAGGGGGTCTTCAGCCTCTACTTGATTTTCAAAATCTATTCATCCCTGCTTCCCAATTCTAGAGATCCTGTTCCTGGAAATTGGGTGGGGAGTGAAAGTGCATAAGCATGGAAACTAGTGATGTTTATTTTGATGACTGAAAAACCATCTCTTCTCTCTACTCCAGTGCTTCAATACTTTGTGATGTGGAGATGACCTAAGATTATTAGAAGCTATGCCAAAAGACTAGAACTTTGGTAAATTCTACCAACAGAGAAAGTCTTTGTGTATGAGTCTGCTCACAGGCTGGGTCTGCTGCCTGAGGACCAGCCTGGTTAGGTGGAGAGAGGCTGGCCCCTGGGTGATGGATTCTTTGTCAGATCAAATGGTTGACAGCAGGGATTGATTTACTTTTCTATTTATATTCACAACATGTAGGACAGTGCTTTGCATATAATAAGGGCTTAATAAATGATTTATCCAGGGTGCCAATCTGCACTGATAGAGGGTATTTCCTCAGCAAAGAGTTCCTATAACAATGCAATAATAGAACTAATGCCTATCCCTATTTTTAATCCTCAAAATACAGACAAATATACTATGCAACCTGTACCAAAAGAATTGCTTTTGTTCCCCTTATCCTGTGTTCCCCAACCTGTGTCATTCATTTCCCCATCCTGTGTCATGACAACTTTATCTTGCAAGCAACCACTTTCCTCACCTTGTTTGTCCCATCCAGTCCCTAAATCTCCAACCCCCATTAGAAACCCTAAAATCACATCACTGTCCTATAGGCTGTGTATCTTCCTTTGTACATAAGTCTGGTCCTTGTGCTATATCATAGCCTTTGTTTAGCTCCTTGCTAAGCCTCAGGCCCGCAATGCTTTTGTGTTAATAAAGCTCCCTTTGGCTAAAGAGGTCCGATTGAATTCTTTCAAAACTGAATCAGCTCTCCCTACTCTGACTTTGTCACATGGGAGTTACAGTTCAGAACTGGGTCCCCCTACAGAGGGGCTCAACTTGGTGGTTGGGGTGTCCAGTTTGTATACCTTTTCAACAGGGACTGTTATCACCCCACCATTATTTTTTCTCTAGACAAAGGAAATACCTGTTCTATCAGACCACCACCACCACCACCCCCAACCGTACTAGACCACTACCAGCCTTGGGCTATCAAGGTAAAAGAATCTGTTTCCAAGCAAGCATGAACAGAGCACACATAGAAAATGTACTAGTTGCAGGTCTATCAGACATTCTTTTAAGGCCCAGTAAGGGGAGTCATTCTGAAAGGATTTCATCAGTCTCTCAAAATAAAATAAAAAACGAAGGACAGTAACAATTGCAACACTAAGCCCTTTAATTGGGCTCTCCACTGATAAACATTACCCACCCACCCCTTAAGCAGCAATGCTTCAATAACATTTATAATTTTATTGTTGACTATATCAAATTAATAAACCAAGAGCAACTCATTATTTTTTGGATATATTTCAATGAAAATGTATCATTTTGTCATATAATGGTCCCAAAATATGGGGGCAAATAATATTCATTCCAAATTATTCAACTGCAAGAGTACACATTATAAAAAAAAAACAACCCTTAGTAATTTACATTGCCTTTTCTCAGCTCTGCAATATTAAGAGAGGAACACTCATCCAGCCAAGCTAAGATGCCCAGTGGAATTGTGAATTGTAGCCTATTTCCTCTTGCAATCTGGTAGATTTCAGTTGTAAATGAGACCCCAGTTTGAATGGATTGTTGCATTCTCTTGCTTCATGCCTATGGGAAGATCTTGGGATAATGTGGAAAATAACTCCTGCTACCACCTCCAGAACATTTGTTTAATTGACATTTGTTTGCATAAATACAAATATATATCTTGGTAGGAACAATTTAGAAATTCAACCATTTGTGACTTTCAGAAAGTGTGTTACCAGTGATGAATGCCGGGGCTACTTGGTAGCAATCTATCTAGACTACATTATTATGCTCCAAGTATAATGTTTTTCTATCACTACCTTTCTCTCTGGTGTGATTTCATGGTCCCTACAACTCTATGTAAAAATTGCTTTAATAAAATAAATGTCAGGGTGAGTTGTTATTTTTTTTCCAAAGAGGAATACACTGCATATTTATCATAATGCAACTAAACAGTAACTGGAAGAAACCATGGTGTTCATGGATTAAAACCAAACCCCCTATGTTACAGATAATTAGTGCCAGACCTAAGATTCAAACTCCAATCCTCAAACTCCAAATCCAATATTCTTTTCACTGACCCATGCTATCTTTTTTCCATCCATTATACCGGTGAAATGAGGTACAGAGTATTTCAGCTGGGGTCAAGAAGACCTGGGCCAGAAATGCAGCTGTAATGCCAGCATCCTCTTGTTTCAAGTTTGATGCTAGGATTAAATAAAGCAGATTTGTCTCCAAAGAACTTTAAAATAATGCCCCAAATCAAATTCTTGGGTAGCAGAGCCAACAAAAAGCTCAGAGTGAGTTATTTTCCAGCCCAAGATAACTAAGGCAGCCAGAAGGAAAAATCTGTGACACTGTGGTGGGTGCTGACTTGGAGCACAGATGACGGCAACACCAGCTGTGGTCCCTGGAGGTGGCAATAGCAGTAACAACAGCTTCAGAAGTGTGGAAGCCAGAGATGGTAAATAGGTCAGAAAGACATCACAAAGGACTCCCCTGCCTCTGGGCACAGGACAGTATGTTGTTTGGTTACTCCATTACTTCTACCCACTTCTAGGTCACAATTTCAGACATAAAAGAAGTCTCATGAGAGAGCAGGGGCCCTGAGGTGTAGTATGGCTCACTGTCCCAAGAGTTCAGAGGCCTTTCCTGGGCAAGGACCAAAGAGCAGACCGGAAGAGCAGTAACCACACCTCTCCCCAGATCAAACCACTTTGGAAGCACCAAAAACTTCCCAACACCAGGAACTAGTTCTGAAAACAACATTGTGAAAAACCCAAAACTTTGCCTAGTGCCCCTCCCCACCCTGACCCTGAAGAACAGATCCCAACTTTAACATAAAGTTCAAAGCAAGGAAATAGGCTTAAAAAAATGAGTAAATAACAACAACAAAAAAGAACTCAATCATAAAAAGATACTATGGTGATGGGGAATAATATCAAGACACAAACTCAGAAGACAATGATGTCAAAACAGCTACAAACAAAGCCTCAAAGATATGAGTTGGACCTAAGCCCAACAAGAATTCATGGAAGAGCTAAAAATTATTTTAAAAATCAAGTAAGAGCAGAAATAAATGGAGGAAAAAATTGGAAAGGATACAAGAATGATACAAGAAAATTATGAAAAGACAATAGCTTGGTAAGAGACCAAAAAAATATATATTGAAGAAAGTAACACATTAAAAAACAGAATTGTCCAAATGGAAAAAGAGTCACAAAAGTTCACTGAAGTGAATATTTCTTAAAAATTAGAATTGTGCAAGTGAAAGATAGTGACTCCATGAGACATCAAAAAACAATAAATCAAAGTCAAAAGGATGAAAAAATAGAAGAAAATGTAAAATAGTCCATTGGAAAAACAACTGACCTAAAAAATAAATCAAGGAGAGATAATTCAAAAATTATTGGACCAACTAAAAACCATAATCAGAGAAAGAGTTCAGAATTATATTTCATGGAATTATAAAGGAAAACTCCCTAAATATCCTAGCACAAGAGGGTAAAAGAGAAATTGAAAGAATTCATTTATCACCTCACGAGATTCCAAAATGGGATTAAATGAGGCACTCACAAGTCACTGAGCAGTTTTCACTCAGTTTACTTTGCTGTAAGACAGCAAGTATATGCAACAAGAAGATAGTGGCATTTAGCTTCTCTGGATGTGATCACCCCTCATCTTCCTGGGGAAACAAGTCTGTTAAGTAATTCATCAGGGTATGGAGATTCCAAAGGATAGGAATTTTTATGCCCCTAGATTATCAAAAGGCTGTGTCAGGGAAAGCAGGAAGTCACGGGGTCAGTTTTATTCCCCAAATTTACTGGGGTAGAGGAGGGGTGGGCAAAGAAGCTGCTTCAAGAAAGTTGCAGCTAATCAGGTCCTAGAAGTTACTTTGTCCTGTCATGATCTGAGTCCAAATTCTGCCTCTGACATTGACTGGCTTTATGACCCTCGTCAAATCACTTGATTTCTGTGTGTTCCAGCAACTCTCTGAGGCTTATTATAATCTGGTGGAGACAAATTTCACTCAAGGAATTCCAATTAAATCATAGATCCCTCCCATATTTCTATTACACATTACAAAATTAAGTAAAAGGCACATAAGGTACATTGGTGGACTTTATCTGATAGGTTTACATTACTATAATGCTAAGAGCATCTCAGTGTAAGGTCATCCCATGTTATAACCTCTCAAAACATTATTAAAGAGGTATCGGGCAGCTAGGTGGCACAGTGAATAGAGCACCAGTCCTGGAGTCAGGAGGACCTGAGTTCAAATCCAACCTCAGACAACATTTACTAGCTGTGTGACCTTGGGCAAGTCATTTAACCCCAATTGTCCTGCAAAAAAAGGCAAAAAAAAAAAAAGAAGAGGTATCTCATCTATTTATCTTACAGATAAAAAGAAATGTTTGTAATTTGCCTCTAGGTACCCCAGGTTTTCACTTTACTAAATTAGCCTTGTTTAGAGAACACTATTGTTTTGGATAAGAAGAGTTGGAAGGATTAAGGACTGCCCTTATATTTTATGGGATTTTCTTTTGATTTTTGTCAAGTAATCATTCCTAAAAAAAAATTATTGATACATTTTGTTTTATATTACCTATATTTCCTATTATATCCTTCCTTATTGCAGCAATGAGGGGGAAAAAAATGTCCTGATAACAAAGAATGAACAAAGAAGAAGAAGGAAAACTACCACATAGCAAAGCTCAGGAAGTTATCAACCAATTCTGGCATTACATGACCACCTCCCTTGAAACAAAGGGACGAAGGTGCGTTGCTCTCTCTTCTTTTTGAAAGGGAAGGGAAGTGAATAAGCATGTACATAGAGCTTCCTAAATGTCAGGTACTGTGCTAAGTGCTTTACAAATACTATCCTATCTTTTCCTCATAACTACCCTGCAAGGTGGGTGCTGCTATTACCCCCATTTTACAGTTGAGAAAGCTGAGGCAAACAGATGTTCAATGTTTTGCCTTGGGTCACCCAGCTAGTAAAACTCTGCAGCCTGAGTATTTAAAGCCTCCTACAATCTGGCTCCAACATCCCCACACATCAACTCTGTGTTCCAGCTAAACTGGACGACTAGCTGTTTCCCAGTCTTTTGGTCTTCAATTTCTGTTTCCTCAATAGCAGAACAACATTCTGAGGTGCAATAAACAATGGTGACAATGGCTATTCTGAGAGGCAGGCTCTGTTACAGAGAAAATAATGTTTTGCAAACAGCAGGGCCCAATTTACAGCTGTGACTTGCCAATGTACCATCTCTAGCTAGTGCACATAATGAGATACAGTATCAAAAAATATTCAAGCACTTTAATTGGAACTCTGAGCTGGAGTAAAAATGAGTGCCAAGGAAATCTGCCATAAAGTCATTGTACATTAATCAATGAATCCTGCCTGGGAAAATCATGGGTTTGTTGTTCTCCTATCAAAAAGAATGGTGTCATGGTTACATTTTCCTGGGGGCTTATTTTGTTGAACTTCGCCAGAAAAAAGTCTTTAATGGATAGATATAACTGGTTAGAAAGAAATTGGAGGAAAGAACAAAACAGATTATGAAATACTATGCAGTAGAGAGCTATAGCCATTTCTTTATTTTAATTATCATAGGCTGTGTCTAAGTTAAATAAAAGGCCTCTTAAACCACTGGAAAGCTGTGGAAGACATTTCAGGGTAGCTCTTTCAACATGATTCAACAAGTATTATGTACTTAGAATAGACAAAGCTCTTATTGCTTGGCATATAGTAAGGGCTTACTTGTAAGGAAAATTCCATTGCATCTACCCGGTCACAAGTCTGGGGGCGCTAACGTGGCAGCCTGGGGTCTGGGTAGAGGCCCTCGCATGTCTTGAAACCGCTGCTGTGGCAAGTTTCCAGCCGAAGGGTTGGGCTTGGCAC
>CM053581.1:471745451-471773606 GCA_028627135.1 Pseudochirops cupreus
GAGATATTTCACATTGCCTTCTCTTTTTTCACTTGTTTGGATCTGTTTAATAGTATCTTGATTTCTCACAAAGTCATTAGGTTCCATTTGCTCCAATCTTATTCTGAAGGAATTATTCTCTTCAGTGAGTTTTTGAAATTCTTTTTCCATCTGGCGAATGTGGCTTTTTAAGACATTTTTCTCCTCATTGGCTTATTGGGCCTCTTTTGCCATTTGAGTTAATCTATTTTTTAAGATGTTGTTTTCTCCAGTCAGGTTGTTGACTCTCTTTTCATGATTTTCTTGCATCATTCTCATTTCTCTTCCCAATTTTTCCTCCACTTCTCTTACTTGATTTTCAAAGTCCTTCTTGAGCTACTCCATGGCCTGTAACCAATACGTATTTTTCTTGGAAGCTTTTGGTGCAGGAGTTCTGATCTTGTTGTCTTCCTCCCATTCCATGCATTGATCCTTTTTGTCCCTCCAAAAGAAATCTGACATTTGATTGCTGCGGTTGCTTTGCTTCCTTTGCTTGCTCATGTTGCCACTCAATTACTTGACTTTTGAGCTCTTTGCCACAGTAGAACTCTGCTTCTAGAAAGGAGAGCTTTGTCCCAAATTGCTGGAGTTTTCACAACTGCTGGAGCTGTTAGTTGGGTGCCCCCTCTGAAGCCTCCAGAAGCTCTGGCACCTGGTTACACATCACCCAAGACTGCCATCCTGATCCAAGCAGGTTAAACCAAGAGCAATTATCCCCCTGAATGGTGTCTTGGTCCCCCTATGATCTGCAGGCCAGAAGCTCTGAAGCAGCCACATGGAGGTAGCTGCGTGGCTGCAGGCACACCACAGCACCTTCTGCTGCTTCTTGCTCCAGGAGCAGAGGCTGGACCTTGCTCCTAGCCCCCTCTGTTCCAGCAGAGTTCCACTGACCTTTTACTCTGTCTTTGGCATTTATGGGTTGATATTTCTGGAAACTGCCATAGCTGCTGGTGATCCACTCTTTAGAAGTCTGCTCTAGCCGCTGCTGGTCAGCACCACCCTGGGTCTAAAACCACTGGGTCATGTGGGGCTGGGCTGGGTTCCCAGTGAGCTGTGATGGACCCTTCCTGTAGGCCTGCTGGACTGCCTTCAGTGGGATATTTGTTTTTCTCTGTCATTTTGTGGGATCTGTAGCTCTAAAATTGTTTAGAGTCATATTTTATAGGTATTTGAGGTGGTTATAGGGGGAGCTCAAGGAGTTTTCCTGCTTCTACACTGCCATTTTGGCTCTTCCCCTTACCTTTCATTTCATATGGGCCCACCACGCTCCAGTGCCACATCTGGCCCAAGAAGTGAAAGTCAAGGGTGTTTTACAGTTTTCTATCTAGGTTTGTTTGCATTGATTAGTCAACCTGGGCTGTGTTGCTGAGAACCCTGTTCTGATTATAGACCACTGAATTTTTGTGAGTGAATAAATTGTCTAAGCTGGTCTATGTAGCCTTAAGATAGTCAGTGATGAGCTCTGCAGTTTTTCAGCTTAAAAAGAATTACTATTTGCATTAAAAGGTAGTAACTTCTAAATATCCTTTAAAGAGTGAGTACAAATGGAAAGAGCTTATAAATGTTTTTGATAGAAAAAAGAATAGGATTTATCCATCTGAAGAGGGATGAAGAAAGAACCATTGTCAAGCAATAAGTACAGAAACAGGTATGTGTGTGTATGTGTGTGTGTGTGTGTGTGTGTGTGTGTGTGAGAGAGAGAGAGAGAATATTCTTCTGAATAGACCAGGAACATTAAAGCCTACAGTTCCTACAGGATCCAAATTGTGAACATGGGCTAAGAACATGGACGTTCCTATCATATGCTTCCTTGCTAGGTTCCTATAAGTATAAATCCATACTTCATTATAGATATTGAGTGCATTGTTTGGAAAATATGACCTAGAACCTAAGTGCTTTATTATCTCCTTTACTCTCCACAACAACTTTGGGGGGGTAGATCCTTTTATCACCCCCACATTACAGATGAAGAAATGGGAGGCAGGCAGTAGTTAAGTGACTTCTCTCAAGTCACACAGCTAGAGGCATCTGATGCTAATTTGAACTTGATCTTCTTGATTCTAGGCTCAGTACTCTATCTATTACTGTCTAGTAGCCTGTGGGCAGCTACAAAGGGAAAAAGTGAACAATCTTGTCCTCAAAGAGCCTATAGTCTTATGGGAGGAAAAAACACATCCATATGAGTACTGAAATTAGGTGGAGTAGCTGGTAAAAAACTGGCCTTAGAGTCAGGAAAATCTGAGATGAACCCTGTCTTAGAAACTGAATTGACTGAATGACAGTGAACATGTTGCTTAATTTCCCATGGCATCAGTTTATCAGTTTTTCCATTTATAAAATGGAAATAATAGCACCTACTTCACAGAATAGTCATGAGGATCAAATTATGTGTATATACATATAAGTATCCTATAGGGTCAGCTAGGGAGCTCAGTGGATAGAGTGCCAGGATTGGAGTCAAGATGATCTGAGTTCAAATACAGCCTCAAAAACTCACTAGCTGAGTGATCCTGGAAAAGTCACTTAATCTTGTTTGCCTCAGTTTCTTCATTTGTAAAGTGAGCTGAAGAAGGAAATGGCAAACCACTCCAATATCAGTACCAGAAAAAATCACACAGAGGGTTGTGAAGAATTGGACAAGACTGAAATAACTGAATGACAGCAATGTGATATACACACACACACACACACACATGCACACACACACTGTATATGCAATCAATCCTCATTATTTACAGGGTCACCTACTTGATAGAATTTATTTTTAACTCCCAAATGAGTACTTGTGCTGCTTTTGTGATTATTTATGAACATGCTAAGAATGGTGAAAATTTGAGTTACCCAGTACACATGTTCCCAACTGAGGGTTAAACAAGATGCCTTCTTATTTTAATTCTCATACTGTAAACAAGTGTCCTTTTCATGGACTATTTAGTATCACAATTGTTTTTTCTTTTTTGTGCCTTTTGTTGGTGATTTCATTGTTTAAAATGACCCCCAAGTATAAGACTGAAGTGCTGTCTAGTGTTCCTAAGTGCAAGAAGGCTGTAATGTGCATTATGGAGAAAACACAGATGTTAGATAAGCTTTGTTCAGGCATGAGTTACAGTGCTATTGGCCATGAATTCAATATTAATGGATCAACAAAATGGTACATCCAGAAAAAGGAAGAGGAAACTCACCAATCTGCTTTTGAAGATGCTCCAGAAAGTACTAGAGTAATTGTTGTGACCAAAGGCTCATAGGAACCTAACCCTTTATTTCCTCTAGGATCAATGATTTGATATTTGCTAATTTGGTATTCACAAGGACTACTTCATAGAACATAAGTACCATGAATGAGCATCAACTGTATTATATGAAAGTGCTTTGCAAGCCCTAAGGCATTATTTAAATATTATGACTATGAGCTATAAACATAGTACATACAAGATAAATACAAAATGGTTTGGGGAGGCAGGGCTCTAGTAAATGGGAGATGAGGAAAGGTTTCTAATGGAAATATCAAAGTAAATATATTCTTCTCCATGAACTGGAATGATAGTTAGCTTCAGTTTATATTGAGTTCCACTGAGAACTTCTTTGAACCCCAACCTTACTGGGCCACTTGTTAAGTGATCACAATACTTGTTATAGAAAAGTGCTGCCCCCTCACCTACTGCATTTTCTCAAAGAAGTCAGGCTGATTTAACCCTTAATCCCCTTTCCTATGATACAAAAATGAGGAGTTAGAGGCTTTTTAATTTACTCCCTTTCCCATCTGAAAGAAGACGATCCTGTTATGAACAAATCATATGCCATTGCCAAAAAACTTTTGTACATTTCTGGAAATCTTCTATAGGACCCAAGGGTTCCAGAGAACACAGTTTAATATTCACTGCACTGGAGCAAATAGAGATATTTAAACCTGGAAGAAAGACTGATGTCACTCTAGTCATGGTCCTAATGAGTAGCCCAGAGTAAGGGTTTTAATGGAGATTTTTATTATCGTTCTTAATTAGAATGAGCACCTCTGGGGAGATTCTCCCTTCTGCCCTAGATTCATTTTAGTGAGAACTGTGAGAGTCTTCAGAGAAGCTTCAATTGGAACATTGCACTTGTAAAGAGCTCATGTTTGCAAAAACTTAGTTAACTTGGCTCAGGAAACTCACTTAAACCACCCTTTCTGTCATTGTCTCACTCTTGTGTTTCCAAGGCCAGCTCTGGCAAGTAGATGAAGTTTGTGTTTTATATCCCTGTAGTCCTATGAACATTCCCTCTTTGGCGCCAGGAGTCCTCCCAATGCTCTCTGGTAGCCCAGCAACTCTACTGTGCAGCAACCCATCCAGAGTGACTTTTTTTTGGGACAATCAACCAATAAGCATTTTTAAAGGGCCTACCATGAGCTTGTTGTTGGGTATACAAAACAAAAATGGAGGCATTAATGACGACAGCAGTGGCATTGCTTTCTTAAACGGTTTCATGAAATCTTCTATGGTTGGCTCAATGGAGAGGAGGAGTCAGCCAAACCTCACAGGTTACTGTGTCTCTTGCAACTGGTCATTGAAATTGTTAGTCATTAGCAAACTATTCAACTCCAGATATGGTTTAAAGAAAGGCTTTTTGGTCTGATTCTAATTAGGAGCTCACCCTGCTCCTGGCAGACATTGGTGGACAGAGGAAGAAATGGTCTTCTCCCTCTAAAACTTTCTGTTTCTCACACACTATACACCATCTCCCCTCTTCATGCCTTTGCACTTACTACACCTAATGCCTGGAATGCCATCATCAAGATGTCTGCCTCTTGGGACCCCTCATTTCCTTCAGCCTTCAACTTAAGCTCTACTTACTGTGAAAGGTCTTTCCTTTTTGCTTTGTCTTCCAAGCTTATCCTTGTATTCTATTCTCTATGTACATCCTCTCTCCCTCATTAGAATGCAAACTTCTTGAGGACAGGTACTGTTTTACATTTGTCCCTGTATTATCAGTGCTTAGCACTGTGTATGGCACATTGCAGATGCTTAATAAGTTTTCCTTGACTGATTTGGAGGTCTCATAACTATGGGATCTCATTAGTACACAATATCTCCATATGGTCCTGGGAAAAATGCCTTCAAGTGATAAAAAACTAAACATTTCCTTGTGAGTAAATGGTATAATATTATTTGTCAAAGCTTGTCAAGGATTTTGGTATACTAGGAAAATTTAGATGTTCAATGACCCTTGAATACAAAGTTCTCAGAGGCTGGTGAGTGTTTTGTTTTGGAGCATATTGGGCTCCAAATTAAACATGTAGGAATTTATTTTCATAATTAGAAATCAGCATTTTTTCTTCTACTGTTTGGTTTGAGAATTTTTAAATGTAAGATTTTTAAATTTACATAGCAAAAATCACATTAATTACTCTACGACAATGGATTGGTTTAGGGAGTTTTCCTTTTTCTCTCACGTGACAAATTCGTTACTGAAAGGCAAAATTGCATTTAGACTGATCACTGAAAAATGAGTAGCAAAGCTTTCTGTGGCTGAGATATGAATCACATGTTAATTTTATAGAGCTTTATGCTACATACAATAATGCTTTATTAGCAAGAACAGAATTATCTTTGGAGTCAAGTCCTTCCACTTAAACATAACTGGAGGAAATTTCCAAGGAGTACAAAGAAGAAAAAATGGCTCATGAAATGTAGTTCATTTGACCATTAAATGTAGTGAGCCCTTGTTAAAATAGTAGAATTCCTAGCTCTTCTATGTATGTATTCCTTACATATACATGTAAGAATTAGGAATTTTACTATGTTAACTGATAAATACACATATATAAGTATATGGTTCCCCCTGCCCCCCCCCCCCACAGTAGACATAGCATGGTGTAGTCGATGGAGTGCTAAAAGACATGGGATTCAAGTCCTGTGGCTGACATAAGCCGTGATCCTGGCTGAGTCACTTAACCTTTATGGGTCTTAGGCAATGCCACCTATTTGCTAGATGGATTTTAAGAATTTCCCCTCAGTGTGAAAATCTCATGTTTTGGCCCAAATCTGGTTTCATTAAAATCAAGAACTCTTGGTGAGGATCTCTACTGCACCAGTGATTATTGTCAACTATTCTATAACTTATAGTCTTGGCTCCATGCTTTGTATGTAACAATTTGAATTTGAGTAAGAACCAGAGAGCTGTTATGGTAATGGGAATTTGAAGATCTTCCCTGCTTCTTAAGAGGCCAAACGTAATCACATAGAGCCTTTGGTGGGAAGAGCTTACTGAAAGGGTGGAGCAAGAAATGAATCAGAGCAATTAGAGTGGAGGGACAGAGAGGGAGAGTACAGGCAAGCAGACAGCTAGGATTAGTGTTTGTTTGTGGGAAGGCCTAAGTAGGGGGAAGGCTTTGTCACGGTGTTGCTTCCTGCAGTGATAATGTGTTTTAACTTCTTTGTTGCTATGATAGATTCAGTTTTCTGGTGTTGGGATTTGGCTTTCTGGTGTCAGAATAAATATTTTGGTTCTGTCTTCTAAGTGGAGAATCTGTTATATTTTGCAATTCAGAACTATACTGGCATATTCATAGTTGCTGTTGGTGTTATGAATATTGCCTTGGCAATACAAGAACTTAGTACAAAGCTTCTTATTTAACTGTTGTTATTAAAACATCTCATTATGGCCTTCTCATTGGTTTTGTTTATAATAGAAGTAGGGTAGTGTGTGGCTACCCTAGAGATTCAGAAATATTTCAGAAGCTTATAGTCTTAGTGGGTTGCTTGCAGATGCTTCAATGAACTTGTCCAGGGTCATACAGCCAGTATGTGTCACAGGCAGATTTCAGGCTCTTTTTTTACTACTTTCCCTCTATTTGGCAGCTAGGTGGTATAGTAGACAGAACACTCACTCTGAAGTCAGGAAGACTAGAGTTCAAATCTTGTCTCAAATACTTCCTAGGGGTATGACCCTGAGCAAGTCACTTAACTTCTATCTGCCTTAGTTCCCTCATCTAAAAAATGGGGCTAATAATGCACCAGCCTCCCAGGATTGTTGTGAGGGTGAAATGAGAAAATATTTATTAATCACTTTGAAAACATTAAGGGCCTATATGAATCAGGCCCATAAATAGCCTACCAAAGGATTTCAGGCAGCCCAGGAAAAATGTAGGGTCACCATGGTGCACTCTCTCCTGTTTGTCATGTGACCTATGGTAACCAACCATCGTCAGACTGTCTCTAGTCTAATCTATCTTTGACCCAAAGAGGTTTAGCCTATTTTAATTCTGGCCCCTAGTTACTGCCAAGTTGTGCAGGTTTGATATAAAGGTTAGTATTATGATTATCTATCACGATTTTTATCAGTTTCCTCATTTGTAAAATTAACTAGAGAAGGAAAAGGCAAACCGCTTCAATATCTTTACTAAGAAAATTCCAAACAGGGTCATGAAAAGTTAGACATGACCGAACAACTCAACAACAGCAATTACTATCATCATCTTTGTCTCTGTTTATATCCCATGCATGTCAAAAAGGATTTGAAGTTACTGCCATATTAACCAATAGAAAATAGGACAAAAGAAGATAAATGCGGAACATGCTGCGTAAACACAGGCTTCATGGTCTCCAAGAGAGGCTACAAGGTTTCTAAGCTTTCGCAATTACTTGAATATCCCTCTTTCTGTTGTTGATATTCACTGACCATTTAGAACTGACTATCACTGATAGGGACGCAGTGAGAGTCATTGGGTTTAGAAACAGAAGGTCTTGGGTCAGATATGTCAGTCAACCTTTGAGTTTAATTTTACTCCTATTTAAGGCATAGACTCTTTAGTCCCTTCCAACTGTATAAACGCCTGATCTTATGACCATAGAGAACAGTGAGGACAGAAGAAGAAGAGAGGAAAGAGCCTGCAGGTTGAGCTGGAGGAAGAAGCCGGCCAAGAGCATTCTGGCATACGTGGGACGTGAACTCTCATAAAATAATTTAATGTGGAAAACCACGAGAACTCTGTCCAGTGTGATTCTCTTCTGGTTGCCTCAGTACTTAATAATTCTAAACAACCTCAGACTTTTCCTTTCATTATATCTGGTGTAATCATTGTTTGGACCTGACTATTCCTTCAGATACAACAGAGGACTTTGGGTGCTTTATTTCCATGATCCATCTTTCTAGTAACAGATCTTAACTAGTTCTCCTGGTAAGTATGCTTCCCCCCTACCCAGAGATTTTCCAGATGTGACCTCTCAGTTTCTACCCCAAGAGGGCATCAATCAGAGTCTTAGACCCTGCATACACCAATATTAGGGATGGGGCAGGGTGGAGCGGGGCAAAGGGAGGGGGGGCCACTGTTGGGAACTAAAGGAAAGAGAAATTTGTTGGCTTACATATTTTGATTTTCTGACTAAGAAAGCAAACAAATGTATCTCCAGAGACAAATGTTTCCCTGGAATTTATCATGGACAAAGGACATTGGGTGACAAAGAAGATGCTATCTCTAAAAAGACACAGAAATGGAGTATTCTTGCATTGGTCCAGATTCACTCAATTCAGTGCATTGCAAGGAACATTTATTAAATGCCTACTATGTGCCAATTAATGGTGGTGGAGCTAGGGCACAATCCATGGATAAGGAACCTGAGGCCTGGAGGTCTTCTGGGTCCTCAAGTGCAGCCCTTTGATTGAATCCAAACTTCACAGAACAAATCCCCTTAATAAAAGAATTTGTTCTGTAAAGCTTGGATTCAGTCATAAGTTCACACCCAAGGACTATATTATACTATAATTTTACATTCCAGGCCTCTTTGATCTCATAAATGAGGGTATTCCCTTCAAAGATGCAAATAGCAACTCATGCATCTTCCCAACTGTGTGTGACTCTTAACTACATCTTCCCCCAAGTTCACCACAGAAGTATTTCCTGGAGTTCTCTTGACACTGGGAGGATATCATTGGAGGATGTGGGCTGTCCTGTGGGTAGGGAGAGTGATGCGTTTGAATACCTCCTCCTGCTTTCTCAACTCTTCTCCCCCTTCTCTCTCTTTCAGTTGAGCTAGCTTTAGCTGAGATTTTATGAATAATAACCCTAAATTGCTCTTTTCCATTAAGAAGTTACTGACCATTGACCTAGGGTAATTATGAGTCAATCACAGGAAAGATTATTGTACAAAGAATTCAGCTTACACACATATTTATTAAGTTCCTGTCATACATAGAGATTATGTAGAGCAATGCATTATAATAATAAGACTAATAACTAACATATAGAATTTTAAGGTTTGCAAAGCACTTTAATTATGTCACCTTATCTGATCCTTACAATTCAATCCTTTCAACAACCTGGTGAATAGACGTAATTATTATCCTACTTTATAGAGGAGGAAAACGAAGCAGGACCACCTCATGATCACAGAGCTAGTACTAGCTACTAAGTTCATTTTACAGATGAGGTAGCATTCACAATCAGGTCTCATTGACTCTAGCTACTTAATAAGTATTTATTATGTGCCTGATGTGTACCAAGCACTCTGCTAAATTCTGGGGATACAAAGGAAGGCAAAAAGACAGACCTTGGCTGTAGGAAAGCTCACAGTCTAGTGGAGGAGAGTTCAAGCAAACAACCATACATGCACACACAAGCTATATATAGGATAAATAGGAAAATTCAACAGAGGGAAGACCCTGGAATTAAGGACTGGGAAAAGTTTCTTGTATAAGGCAGGGTTCCATCTGGGATTAGAAACAATCCAGAAAAACCAGGAGGCAGAGATGAGGGTGGAGAGCAAGGGAGACAGCCAGTATAAGTGGCTGGAGTCAGGAGGTAGAGTTTCTTGTTCAAGGGACAACTGTCACTAAATCTGAAAGTAAGTAGTGTCGGTGTGTGTGTGGGGGGGTGAGGGGCAGGGTGGGGGTGATGGTGATGTGGATGTAAAGTGTAACACAATTAGAAAGGTCACAGTGGGGTGCTAGGTTATTAAAAGCTTTGAATGCCTAACAGAGGATTTTCTATTTAATCCTGGAGGTGCTAGGGAGTTGCTAGAATTTGTTGAAAAGAGCAATGGCATGGTCCTTCCCTTTAGAAGAATCACTTTGGCAACTGAATAGAACGAAGTGGGGAGAGACTTGTGGCAGGCAGACCAACCAGTAGGTTATCACGATAGTACAGGTGTGAGGAAATAAGGGCTTGTATCAGCTCGGTGGCAATATCAGAGGAGAGAAGGGGGTGTCACTTATATGACCACATGTAGAAAAAGTGCTAGATCTAGAATCAAGGGAACTGTTTGAATTTATGTCTTGGATGATGCCCTATCTGTATGATTCTGGCAAGTCACTTCATCCCTAGAACTTCAGTTTCCTTATCTGTAAAACGGGTGTGATGAGAATGACAACACCTACCTCAATGAACTGTGTTTCTGAAATTACTTTGTAAACTTTAAATTATTGTAGAAACATACGCATTCTCATTCTGCTTAGCCACCATTTGTTCTTTCTGCTATTATGGGATTCAAAATATAAGATTGTAGATTTTGGTAGAAAGGGCCTTTAACAAAGATGCCCCTTTTATATCTCTGTCAGAAAAGCATGCACTTGGAAATGCTTTTTCCCTTTATCTAGTAGTGTTGTGATTTCGTCTGAGCCATCCTGGATTTCTTACCTTGTCCTCAATGTAACTAATAGTGAACATTTGTGAGACAGTTGGTTGCATTCTGTCTGTGAACAGAATTTCTCTGTATGAAACCAAATGGCCCATGAGGGGATAGAATGAGGGTGAAACATTCATCTATACATTTAGAATTGACCTTCAGAGTTAAAGTTCTCTCTGGTGATTATATTCTCCAGGCAGAGAGTCTGTGGTAAAAAGAGATAAATACAGAAGAATGAGGGAATCATAGTGGAAGAGGTTTTTTGAACTGAAACTTTCAAGAATGCAACTAACAATTTCTTTCTGCTTCTTACCCCGGGGCTATGGAATGCCCTCTCTTTCCAATTGAGGACAATCACTGAATTAGTCCCCTTTTATGTTCTGTGAAACTCTTTTATTTCAAAAGGCCTTTGGCACGGTACAGTGATTTTATGTTTGATTTTTATTACGGATTCTAATTGCTCTTGCCATCCTATATATTTTTAATCCTTTAAGTTAGATTGTTCCTTGTAAGATACCTGGGGTACTTTCTAAGAGACAGAATATTTTATAAATTACATTATTCCTCTAATCAAAGTGTACTTGTTGTTAGGACACTTATGTTAGACTTTCTAGAATTTGAGGGCAAATGAAAAATAGGTCATATTGGCTTTCAGGAAATTAATTTCACAATACCTTCCTTCAAATATTTGTATTCACAGAATTGAACTGAAATAAAAGCAAATAAAAATATTTTATTAATCACATTTACAGCTTCCTGATTGCCTTTGACAAATCTTTTTTTTTATTTTTCAGTCTCTATACCATTTGTTCTCCCCTTCCTACCCTGACACCCCCATCCCCTATTCACATCTCTTAACACTTGCTTTTACTCTTTTGGATAATATGAAATGTTTGTAAGTTACTTTTTTTTTTAATGTGTGGATTACAAATGCAAAGTTTAAAATTCTCTGCTGCCCAATAAACCCAGCAATTAATTTAACTACACGTCTAAATGGAGTCATTTTATTTACAACGGGATGTAAAAATTTCAGTTTTGATTGACCAGATTTGGCTTTCCAGGAGAGGCATTTTTTAAAATATACAATTAATCTAATTGTTTAGGAAGTTTTTTAGAGATGTAATGTGTATATCTGTAGCCAAATCAACAACAATAATAAATGTGGTAGATTCAATTGTCTACAGCTTGATAATCATTAGAGGCCTCCTTTAATAGCCTATAGCAGTATTTCCATTGCTCTCTGGACTGAATAGACAACTTGTAACCCAAACCTGAAATTTATTAGACACATTTGATTTTGCTTTAGCTGCTCAGACAGGGCTACAAGATCATTGTCCTAGTTATTTTTCTTTTAATTTTTATTTTTTACAAGTGAATGAAGTGATGCATGGATTTGATGACTTCAATTACTATAATTAAAAATTATGCATTTATATGGATTGTTAAGCTTGCCTTTTGCTCTTAGATCTCTGGAACTGAATTTTCTGTGTGTTCAATTCAACAAACATTTACTACTGTATGCAAGGCCTACCTTAAGTAAACTCTATGGAAAGAACCTTCTCCATTGCCAGAGTCCTTATATTTACATGCCCATTCTGAATTCTTCACCGTTGATCTTTTGGGGGTTTTTTTGTTTCTTTTTTTTTTTTAAGGAGATAAGAGCGAGTAATTGCTGTCTGAGGGTATTTCAAGCAACTGGAGAGTGATTTCTTGAGAGAAATCTCTGAGTCTTTCTTCAATTAAATACGGTTGGTATGTTAAATTATTTGAAGTTTTATATGTTGAAAAGTTGGTTACTAAGGTCTGTAGTATGAAATTAGGACTAGATAAAATAATGAATCTTGTTACCTCCGGCTACATTATTCTATTCATCCTACATTACACTCTGAAAGTTCTGTTCTAGAGAAATTACTCAAATTATTTACAAAAATTGATTCTACTTTTGCAAGCTTGAAACACACACAAATTTAGATTATTTATGTCTCCATAAAAACTCTATGGGGCAGCCAATCCTTGTGTTATCCTTAGGGCCTTAGGTATTACAATTAAGAATTAATTTTTCTCTATTACCATTAGGAGCAAATCGTAAACCCTTTCCAAATTTGCAGAGTACATTTATGTGACATTACTCAGTGTATTCACTTAACACTAAAATGTAATGAGCTGCATTTGCATATTTTTCATTAGCTAAAGTTCTTATATTTCTCCAGAGCTGTCTTAAAATGATTACTGATGTGTGTGATCCCTCTACTCCCTTGATTTCAGAGGCATAGAATTTATGGATTTGTAAAGAACTTTTCTTCTATGCATTTATTCATATGATTTCTGAGGTCACTGAAACACTCATTGAATCATAGATTGGTAAGAGACCTCCTAATTGCCAACTGCAGTGGCCTTTTCTCAGCTAATATTCTCCTTGACCTATCTGCCATATTTAACACTGCTGAGTGCTGCTTCTGTGAAATTCTCTCCTTTTTGGCTTTCCATGGTGCCATATGTTAGCTCCTCTTGTGTTTTGGATGCTTACTCTCTGTATCCCTTGTAAATCCACTCCATTCTTCTTATCTCTTAAATTTAGCTGTATCCTAAGATTCAGTCATCATCCCTTAACTCTGCTCTTTTTTCTCTCTATACTTTCTCAGCTAGTGTCAACATGCAACAGTTTTCTCCTGCCCATATCATAGGAAATGTATTTAATTTGATTTCTTTCATTCTTGAAGCTTTGGAATCTGCGTTAAATTATATTTGGTGTATTATTCTATCTTTATAAATATCTAGTGGCGAAGAGATTATAAATGCCTTTTGCTTTGCATTGTAAGGAAATGAGGAATCGCTGTTGATTTCTATCACAAACTTTCTGGTGACCATTAGGTTAATAATGAAGAGGAAGGGAGAACTTTGTACTTCATCAGTCAATTATGTGATCAGTCAACAAGCATTTATTAAGAACTTACTAGCAGCTAGACCCTGACCCAAGTTCTAGGGATAAGAAGAGAAATTCGAACAGTTCCTTTCTTCAAGGGGCTCCTCACTATCAGGTAGTTTGGTGGTAGAATGGAGACAGCACTAAAGGCTGGAGTCAGGGAGACAAAGTTCAAATCCAGCCTCAGGAGCTTACTAGCTGAGTGACTCTGGGAAAGTCACTTAGCCTTTTTTTGCCTCAGTTTCTTCATATGTAAAATGAATTGTTCTAAGGATCGAATGAGAAAATAATTGTAAATCACTTAGCATAATGCCTGGCACATATTTCTTTGGCCTCTTCCTCTTCTGGGGAAATGATATGTATGTATAGAAGACAGAAAGTAGATAAAAGATGATTTGATGACAGATTTTTCAGGCCACTGCTAATCCCTCATTTTCTTCATTTGTAAAATAGTGATTACTAATGGTATTAATACTTGTGCTACCTATCTTACAGGATGATCATGAAGAAATTTCTTTATAAGCTTAACATGTTATATAAAACATTTCTAGTACCTTGTCATGTTTCCCAACATTACCCTCACATAAATATATGTGAAAATTCCAAGTTAAAAAAAAATTCCAAGTTGATTATTTATTGCAAATAGCTTATTCACTTTACAAATGTGCTTACAGGGTAACTTTAAATATTAATCCTTTCTGGAACAAGGAAGTGCTTATTTACTGACCATTAACTCTTTGATAATTGAGAAAGCAAGGCAGGAAGGGGGGAAAACAAAAGGGGAAGAGGAGCTTAAAGCAAAAGTGTGAGGAACAATTGGCAATTGAAAATCAATCATCTTTAAAATTACAATGCAAATTAAGGCAAAATATTATTTAATTTACAAAAGGTCAATATGCATACAATTATAAAGAACACAATGAGGCAAGGAATTCAAGTGTGATTCATTTTAATGACTTCTCTGCCCATTTTATTAGAATTTGCTAATTGACCATTGTTTAAATAAGTCTCATCAGTGAATGTTACATAGTCATATGCACTGGGTACTAAGCTTCAGTGAGAATCCATGGGTTGTCATTGTGTGAATACCCTGAGAGTTTCGGGGGACCTCAATTGCCAAATCAAGGGCTATAAAAAGGGCTTGGATTTCATATTTTAATCCCTTTAAAATAGTGGTTCTCAACCTTCCTAATGCCACCACCCTTTAATACTTGTATCTGTATGTGGGCGTACCCGCCTGGAGATGGATAGAGGAGCGGTATCTTGGTTCCTAAATACATGTTTTCCGATGGTCTTAGGAGAACCCATTCGACCCCCAAAGGGGTCGCGACCCACAGGTTGAGAACCACTGCTTTAAAACAACTTGCTGGAATTAGGAGCTTTAGGTTTATCAGTTGAATTATGTACAGAGAAACACAGATGAATAGAGAAATAGAATCTGGTTGCTTTATCTGTGGGCAGGTCTTCTGACACAAAACTAACTGACATGCAGGTCAATTTAGTCACAGCATGATAGATTAGGTATGGGAGAGACATGGGAGGTCATGTAATCCAGTCCCCACATTTTTCAGATGAAGGCATAAAGGCTAAAGAGTTTACCCAAACATCACATCAGGACAGAAAGGAAATTGGAAGCCAAGTGCTCTGTTGACTGACAGACAATTGCCTCTCAACTGCTTGAGGTATAAAATTTTGTGGTCCTGATTTCTGTGCCCTTTCTTCTTCATTCAACTGATTCTGTGAAACAGGTTTTGTTGAGAAGGGAGCAGTAATCAGGACATTTATATTTGGTTTTCAGGTTTGCCAAAAAGCAGCCTCACGACAGGGATGGTTCCATTTTAAAGATATTGAACCTGATTCTGGAAAGAGTTAGTGACTTGCCCATGGTCACAGAGGTAGTGTATGGGATAAGTGAAAACTTCTCAATTTGGGCTGGTTAACTTTTCTTTCTTCCTCCTCCAGAGCTTCTGTCAATCACTTTTGTATGAAGATTCCCCAGGGACAGGAAGAGAATGAGAGGCAGCTAAGGGGAGGAGAGGGGTTTCTCGGAGGAAATGCAAACTGGGGAAACCCCTTATCTTGTTCTTTGTTTTCCCCTCAGTAGGATTAAGTCTATCTCTCTATACCAATGAGGATGGGAGGGTACCTCCCACATCACAGTGTGTGCTCCATCCTCTGCACAAGCAGAGATTAGGGGCAGCAAGGCAGGGCAGTCTGAGACCTCTTTGTTTTAATTCTCGCCTAAACAAGACTCTGCCCTTTCCCCAATGAGAGTTGAAGGTGGTCCTAGAACTCACTCTCAGCCCTTTGTCCTCTTCCCTCGCTGAGCTTGTAACCCCATTCACAACCAATAGAAGTCAGGAACAATGAAAGAAGGTATCTTTACGACACTCAGGTTATAAAAGCTCAACCCTTGAAGGGTTGAGCAGCCTCCTTTTCTGATCTGCTTTGGGAAAGGACGCCCCCATTCCCGGGAATTGGTAATAAAATATTCCTGTTCACCGCAAGTATTCCTCTGATTTTTCTTTCTTTAATTGGGTAAATAGTTTTCTAACCCACACAATAGTAAGTGCCTAAGGTAAGATTTGGGCCCAAGATTCCTGACTCCAAGTCAGATTCTCTGTTCCCTACATAGCACCCAGAAAGCAGACATGATGATGACAATATAGTATAGTATCTATTAGTATAGCATATGTATCTATTGTCTTTATGCACTGGGCACTTAACTTCAGTGAGGAGCCACCACACTGTGGGCTTTCATTGTGTAATTACCCTGGGAGTTTCATGGACCTCAATTGTCAAATTGAGGGCTAAAAAAGGTCTTGGATTTCATGTTTTACATCTCTTTAAAACAGCAACTTATTGGGATGATGAGTTTTAGGTTTATCAATTGATTTGTATATGGGGAAACAAAGGATTAGAACCTGATTGCTGAATCTGATTGATGCATTTGAACACGTTGAACACTAAAACACATGCCCCAAAATACAAGGTGGCTTTACAAAGCAATGGGCAAAAGCAACAAGGAGAAAAGTACATCCTGATTTATTTGTAGTAGGAGGAAAGATAGCCAGCAAATCATTTAAACTCCAAATCTTTCGCTTGAGGAGATGAGATGTCCCAAGAGATGTCTATTAGAGACCTAGACATTCGGGAGGTAAAGGAGATGTTGAAGCTTTTGTCGTTTCTAGATTCTCTAATATTTCCTCAAGATGATAGAACTCTTTGAGAATTAGAGCAGAAATAGCCCCTGGCTTCCTGAGCCTCAAATGTCTAATGTGCTTTCAAACAAGAATGCCAACTACAAATTCAATTGTAATAGTTATTCTCTGGGGCATCCAGTTCTGCCATTGCCACTTATTACCTGTATAATTTCAGACAAGTCACTTAATGTTTCTGGGCCTCTCTTTCCTCATCTATGAAATGAAGGGGTCATACTGGATGACCTCTTAAGTTCCTTCCACTTCTAAATATATGAGTCTCTTTTATGATCCAAAGTAATCACTCTCTGAGCTATTGAGTTATATAATCTTGTGGCCCTTAGGAGAAGCTTGGAAATAACATTCCACATCTGTGCCAAGGTGTCAGTCAGTCAGTTCTTAAAGCACTTACTATGTGCCAGGTCGTGGGCAAAAAAGAAAGGCAAAAAAGACAGTCCCTGATCTTCAGAAGCTCCCAATCAAATGGGAGGAGACAAACTGCAATTAACTATATATATAAATAAATTATATACAGCATAAATTAGAAATAATCAGCAGAGAGAAGGCACTTGAGTTAAGGAGGATTTGGAAAGGCTTCCTATAAAAGGTGGGATTTTACCTGGGATTTGAAGGAAGCCTGGGAAGCCAAAAGACATGAGGGCAGCATCACTGGACCATAATGTGTGTGTACACTCGTGTGTGTGTGTGTGTGTGTGTGTGTGTAAGGTATAAGAAGTCTAGGAGGGGTGGGGGAGATTATAAAGGACTTTGAATGCTGGAGGATTTTACATTTGGTCCTGGAAATGATAGGGAGCCACTGGAGTTTATTGAGTAGAGATGAGGAAGTGACTTGGTCAGACCTCCACTTTGGAAAGATCACTTTGGCAGTGAAATAGGAGATGGATTGGAATAAAGAGAGAATCATTGTGGGGAGACCAGCCAACAGGCTTTTGTAGTAGTTGAAGTGTAAGGTGATGAGTGTCTATGCCTGGCAGTGAAAGAAGAAAGAAGATGCCTTCTATCTATATAGTACAAACTTAATAGATATTCATTGAATTGAATTAAAGCTGATAATCCTTCAAGTCCGAGGTATCTCTTGGTAGTGGGAACTGGGTAAGACAGTACTGAGAGAAAGTAAGAAATAGATTAACTTGCTCTTTTTGACTGAGACCTATGATTTCATCATTTTAGGGAACTCTCTGTATGGAAAGTCTCTTTCCTTAAGCAGCCAGACAAAGTTGCTTGGGGCCCTGAGTCTTGGTCTTATTGACATTCAGGGTGACTTCCCATCTCTTTCTGAAAGCCTTCTCAACATGCTACTTTTTCTTAATAAAATAAAAGAAATAAAAGTCTTCCCCCCTTTTTTTTCATCATCTAAATATATTCATTGGATTCAGGCTAGCATCTTTGTTTTGGAAATCTCCATTTAATCTTTGTACGGCTAATTTATTTCCCTTTATTTGAGGGGGGGAAAGTAATAATTGTAGGATGCCTATCTAGCTAGATAATGTGCTTTTCCTTCCAGGAGTTCAGAGTTAGTGAGTAAATAAATAAGGCAGAGTTTTCTAAGTAACATTGACACCTAAGAGAGATAAGCTGGTACAATTAAAAGGAGCACAGATAAGATTTCATATAACAAGGTAATATTGCGGTGTGTACTATGGCTTCCAAATTTGTGTTCAGGGATAAGAAAGATACTAAAAAGACCTGCAGCTTGGATGCCCCAAATCCATTCAGACTCTGCTATTTCTAAACAAATTGTTATGTTTTCCTTTTCTCTTGTGGAGAAGAGAATTTGCTCTAATACAAGTTTCATTTTGACTTTATTGACAACATAGAGATAATTCTCTATCTGTGACTTATTTATGACATTATTTATACCCTCTAATCTAATATTCTATGCTTAAGAAGATTATTGTTCTCTTGGAAAAGTGCTACAAAGGTCCATTTGCCTATCCTTAATTCCCGGATCTCCTTCTGGACTTTTGGCCCAGGGGCCTTCTTCTCTCTGGAGTCTCCTCCTCTGATTGGTGAATTTATAGCAGACTTTCCATTGGAGGAAGCACCCACCAGTCAAGTTCACTCCCAACCTGATTGAGCCCAAGGCTCTTCTCTCTGGGCTCCTTCCAAAACTCCCCCCACCCCCACCTCCTCTTCCCCTTTCTTCTTCTTTTTACCTCCTTTTCATTTGTTATCTTCCCCCATTAGAACATAGCATCCTTGAGGCAGGGACTGCCATTTTTTTGGTATCTGTTTTTACATTTCCAATGCTTAGCACAGTGCCTGGCACATAGTAAGCAGTAAGCATGCTCAATAAATGCTTTTCTGTCTCTGTCCTCTTCTTCTTCTCCCTCTCCCTCTCCCTCTCCCTCTCCCTCTCCCTTTTCTTCTCCTTCTCCCTCTCCTTCTCCTTCTCCTTCTCCTTCTCCTCCTTCTCCCTCCCCCTCTTCCTCCCCCTCCTCCTGCTCTTCTTCCCCCCCAATCACCTTAGGGTGAAAAAGATCATAAATCTAGCATGGAAAGATTCTCAGAGGCCATCTAATCCAACATTTTCATTTTACAGGGAGCCTAAAGTCATTCATTGTATGGTAAGCAGTTGGGGTGGGATTTGACCCCAGGTCCTTTGACTGCTTTGCCAATGACTTTTTTTTTTTCCACCATAGCACCCTCCAGTAAGAACCAGCACCTGGCTCTTATGTACTGTTGGTTAATGTCTCAGTCTATCCAACTATCTAAGTTCATTGAAGTTGTCCAGTTCTTTGTACTGACATGTGGTTGCAGTGTGACTGTCTGGTATGACCATGATATCTGAATATCACCATCAGCATCATCATCCCTACTACTACAAAAACTCCTGTTACCTGCCTAAATTTTATATAATGTTTTAGGCTTTATAGAGTATTTTACATATATTATCTCACTTGATTCCCACAACAATTCTGTCAGGTAGATGCTATTATTATCCCCATTTACAGATAAGGAAACTAAATCTGAGAAAGGGTAAGGGACTTGATGCAGAGCACACAGCTAGGAAGTCTCTGGGTCAGGATCCACGTTGATCTTACTGACTCTACATCCAGCACTCTGTCCACTATGTCCCCTAGCTCTAACTCTGATCCTTGATTATATGGGTTTCATGTGCCCTTGCCAAGGTTGGGCAACTCAGCCATTGGTTCAGGATAGGACTGTCTCATTGTTTATGTGCTCTGTTGTTGGTTAGGTGATTATCAGGGGAATTTGGTTATCTAAGCTCAGCAGTTTGTGCTGAGGTTTGGTTCAGATTCTTATCTGAGACTGATGTGTTAACCTCCTATTTTTCAAAATAGATGGGAGTTCATCAAGGAAGGGAACTAATCAAAGTAAATACTGAACATTGAGATAAAACCTGGAAAAAAAAATCTTTCAATCATTGGCTTTGGTTATTTGCATAGCCAAGCTTCTTTAAAAATAGACACCTAATTCACAGAATTGTCTTATTCTTAGGCTTATTGTAAGTTTCAAACCAGATACGTTAAGTCTTTGTAAACTGTAAAGCACAATTCAAAGTGTCATTATTCCTATGGTAATTTTTTATCATTACTCACATATTTAGGCATTTCTGAATAATTATATGACTTTTTCAATTTCTATCCATGTTTGGCACTGTAAAATAGGACCTTAGTTTGATACTGATTAAAGAAAGATTGCACTTAAAAAATAATTGTGTCTTACCAGAAAGTCATTTCTCATGCAAATGTGTACTCTCATTAATTGATGATGATAATGGTGCCATTATTCAAAATAATTCTTGTGTATTTTCTTGGAACCTCCCTCTAGACACAGTGCCAAATTGGAGTTGAAAAGTACCCTTGATCAACTAGGCATCAGGGCTCTGGTGGTCGAACTCTCAGCATTGCGAATTGTAGAATGATGGCTCTGGAAAATTACAGAGTTGAATTCTAAAATCACTTAGCTGGAAATGTCTTCTTGAACCTAGCAGAATAAAGAGAGGGAAGTGAATCATCTGGGAAGAAGAGCCATTTTTTCCTAAGTATGGAGAGGCAAGTGTTCATCCTATAAATGCAACCAGCTCTGCATTAATTTCCTTTGTTCACAGAAAGAGATGAGTCCCTGCTGTTTGAATGAGCACACTGTCAAAAACACGGTGATGACCGGAACCAAGTGACTGTGCACCTATTGTCCAAAAGCACATCAGAGATTTGCCAGGCAACTTTGGGAGTCCTTTTGGGACACATGAATTCTTGTTAAATAACACATCCATCTCTCAATGATGATCTCTGGACAGGTGTAAGCCAAAGATAGAATTATAGAATCATATAGGGAAAAGGCTAAACCCCTTAACCTAGATTCAAGAGTACCCATCATCCTTTAAAGATGACTTCAACTCTGAAACTCACACAGTACCCTTAGTTCCTGGGTTTCCTCCCTCTCTCTGATTAGAAATAATGGGACAATGGACAGTGGAGAGTTTGCCCCAGCTCATCCACCATCTAAGGAGTATACCCAGAGAAGTCATTTCATCATTTCCCACCCTGGCTACAGGACTTCATCATACCTGGTCCCTTCCCCTCCCACTTTTTTTTTTTAATATGTTTCTTCTGCCGTGAGATAGTGACTTCTTTGAGAATAGGAACTGCCTACTAAGAATTTGCCTTTCTTTATATCCCCAGCACTTATCACAATGCCTGATACAGACCAGATGCTAAATAAATATTCTTTGCCTTTTGACCATTTAATAACACCTAATGTTTATATAGCGCTATCAAGTTTGTAAAGCCCTTTTTGTATGTTATCCTCACAATAACTCTGACTAGTGCCTGCTACTATTATTCCCATTTTACAGATGAGAAAACTGAATCTGAGAGAGTAATAGACTTGCCCAGGGTTCAACTACTTAGTGTCTGCTATAGGAGCTAAAGTTAGGCCTTCCTGATTCCAAGTCTAACACTTTATTCACTAAAGCTCCTATCCTCTTAACTGCCATTTAATCTGCATAGTATTATTATTTAACTTTTTACATGTGTGTCTCTCATCTTGCCAACTAGATTATAAACTCTATGAGGAGGATGTCTTAGATGTCTTCTTTCTCCCAAATAGCCTAAGATAATGCTATATCCATAGCAGGTCCTTAGTAAATATCTGTTGAATGAACAAAGAAACTCATGTTACATATTGCACTGTTAGCTATTCTTTGCGTGTGAATGTTGTACATAAAACAGTCTTTGGTTTGTGGCTCAGATTAGGTATGGAGGAAGATAATTGGTTCCTTCATTTTCTGAAAGAGTAATTGTTACTTCTGAAATTCAAAAAGCCATATATGTGAACATAAAAGAAGACACTGAAGATTTCAGTACTTTATTTTTATGTCTCATTCAAGACTAGAGGAATAGGCTGGAAACTAGAAGTCTCATTGATTGGTAATTTCTCCTAAATCATGGAACTATTGATCACTTAATGAGATTAAGTAGAAATCATGATTCAAACTGTCCTCCATACTTTCCACATACCAAGCCAGAATAGTGAATTGTTTAGCTATTTTTGTTCCCCATTCTATTTGTGTATTTCATGGACTTTCCTCCATCCCAACAAATAAAAATATATTTAGTATATCTTGTTCATTAAGTCTTTGGTAAGCTCTGCTAATACAGGAGGCAAAAATTGGCATAGGCAGTACACAAGAAATAATCTAGAAATCTTTTATATTTGGTTTTTCGCATGTACAGGAGCAAATACTAAGGTACAAAATCACTTTTTCTTCTCATCCCCTCCAAATGTACATACAAACCAAGCCTGGCTTTCTCTGAGTTCTGGTTCACTACTAGACTCTTAATCGACCATTTATTTTAAGATGATCAGGAATGGAGAAATCTTTAGGTCTGTAGTTGAGTGATATATAAGAATGCCTAAGGGCAGAAGGTTTCTAACTCTAACACTCTCTAATTCTATGGATATTCTGAATGTGTGAACTCAATTCACTTTACTTTTATATCTATCCAACATTTAATGTTCAGTATCTTTCTTTTGGCTCATTAGGAAGGAAAGGTTAAAAGAGCAGACTGGGAAATTCAATCCATATTATAGTAATGTTACTATATGGAGTCTTTTTTGCCAAGATATATGATGTCAGTCCATAGCATGAGACATTAATAAGCAAATTTTTTCATCCAGTGTTGTATAATGGTGCTTTTGAAGATGTTATATTAGCAATAACATGTAAAAGAGTTATATTCATCTGTGGAACAAATTTCTCAGGGAATTTAAATAATTTTTAGTAGTACAAAAAAGCTATAGTCTATATTTTAGCTATTTAAAAAAAATATTAACCATGAAAGCTTACAGTGATGTGTGAAATGCTTAAGGAAATTGATAATTTGCTACAGTTAGATTTTTCTGTTTTGTTTTTGATAGCAACAGTCATTTGTGTATGCTTTTACAAAGGTGTTTAGTTTGTGTAGTGGCTAGAGCATTGGGCCTGGAGTCATCACGTTCAGGAATGTGGAGGCACTGACTTGGTGCTTTCCAGAAAAGCAGAGACTCTGGACTGGGATTTCATTTGTCTTCATAAACATTTCAAAGGGAACTGGGAAGCTGGCTACATACAGTTGTTGAGATTAAGTAGAGAAAGTGATACTGCTGAGAATTTGTCCCAGAATAAGTACATTTGCTCCTTGTTGAAGAATATGGTACTAGGGTGCATCTTATCTTTATTCTATTAGTATTGCATACTGGGGAAAGAAAAGTGCCCCAATAGTGCCCCAAAAGCATCTGCAGTGTCTGTTCAGGATTAGGTTAAGAATAATGTATGAAGCGTCTAGTACGTTATAACTAACTCTAAACTGTGATAAGATCTACCAATGAGAACTGACATCCCAGAAGACAGTGAACCCATTTGATTTTTTTTTTGTATCCACAAAATTTCAAGAAATCTATAGGAAAGACCCATGACAGGGTGGCAGGGAATGGGCAAGAATTGCACATTAGAAAAAAGCATGGATGGATTGTAATCTGTATTTCTGGAGAGAAAGATTTCATCAGTGAGATCACAGGGCTCATGTTGATGTGTCAAGGCTGTCCTGACAATGGATTGGCTCGTAGTACTTTTATATATTCCTGCTGTTACTAACTTAATGAGGCAATTATTGGGGGGAAAGAATCCACCTTAATTTCTGGTCAGATATCTCTCTGACGATATCATGAATTTAGATGGAAAAAAACTCCTCGATTTGTACTTACCTCTAACATAAAATTATCATTTTCTTTGATTAAAAAACATTCCGAGAAGGGGACTATATGCATCACCAATCTGCCAAAAGCATCCATGACATGAGGAAAAATATAACCCTTGATCTGGAGGGGATCCCTCTTTGATTTGAATTCTATTCTGGATTTCCCTCATGACAATTACAGTTAACTTTATCAAGAGCATGATTTCCTGTTTTGTGCCATTCATAATATTAAATGTTAGAGGGCCATTGAGAAAATTTCTCTGTTAAATCATTTTTTTTCAAGGAACACTGTGTTTTAAGTGTATGCGTATGAGACATATTGTTGGAAGAGAGTAAAGAGTTGTTTTTCTCGAACAAATCAAATGCTTTTCTCACAGTCAATAAAAGCATAAGGACAGAAACTTGCTTCCTCTAGTCTACACCTTTTATTTATTTGACTGTAAAGATGTGGTTTGACATTAATCTTATTTATAAAATTCTGACTATTCCTTTGCCATATCTTCATCTTGGATGCCCTGGATAAATATGAAAAGAATTCCCATAGTGATTTTATAGAATTGGAAAGGCAGCTATAAGCCTCTGCAGTTATTGACATTCTCTTCATTACTTTTCTCTGTAATTATCCCTGTTTTGGATACCACAACATACTGCTGACTCATATTGATCTAGCAGTACCCTAGATATTTTTTAAAACAATTCTGAGTTGACCTTAACTTTCCCATCTTGTACTTTGGAAGTTGATTTTTGATACACAAGTATAAGACGTTATGCTTATCTTTATTGAATTTCTTTTCATGAAATTTAGTCCAACGCTAAGAAAACCTCTTTTGAATTCTGACTCAATCATTCAAGTTTGATGAGCATAACATCTAATCCTTTTTAAAATCATTTACCAAAATATATTAAACAAAACAGAACCAAGAACAGATGCTGGAGATACTTCACCAAAGACTTTGTGCTGTGTTGATGTTGAATTATTAAGAATTACTAGTTAGGTCTAGTGGCTAATGATTGTTAATGGGAAGTATATTGGTGGGGACTTGTGAGTTACAGAGTTAGGAGTATAATCCCACAGAGTACCCTAGAATGTGAGTGAGTCATCTCTCAGGACCCAACCCAGGAGGGAAAGTATAGATGGGGAGAGTATCCCACATGCTCCCAGTTGGGGTATTCTTTGAATCCAGCCATCTAGACAGTTTTGAATCTGTAAATGATGTTATCTGGTCAATGTCTCTCTATCTTCTCCAAATAAAGAATTTATCAGATAGTTTATTAAAAACTTTGCTAAAATCTAGGTAATCTATAGCTGTAGCATTTCCTTTCTCTCCATTTAGTTCCCCTGTGAAAAAGTCAACGAAATTAACTTGGCATGGCCTGTTCTTATGGTGGATCTTTATAATCACTGCTTTCCTTTCTAGACGCATGTTAACCATCTCTTTAATGATGTTTTCTAGAATTTTCCCAGGAATTAAAGTGAAGCTCACTGGCTTTTAGTCTGAAGACTGTTCTTTTACTTTTTTTTTTTTAATTCAGTACATTTGCCCTTGTCTAATCTTTTATGCCTTTCCCATTTTTTTCTGCTGTCAATAGCTTGTTTAAATAGGTCAGCTTGGGGTTGGTTCAATTACATGCAATATCCTTTTTCTCATTTTTATTCTTTCTTCTAATTTAATATTGACTTTGCTCTTAGTTCTAACAAGTTGATGGTCCAACTGTAAAACATAGAGTTGTTTCAGAAATGACACCTGGCCAGTAACCAGTTTACTTTATGTTAAAATATGCTCCATTTCCTTTTGTGTAATGTTATTTTTGCTTATTATGTCCAGCATCTATTGAGCCTCTTCTTTAAGAAACATTTTATTGATTTGCCTTCTTTTTACAGCATGGTCATTTTTATACATAAACCCTCCTTCCTCAAAAGAAAATGAGGACTCTCCCTAAGGAAAACAGTTGAGCAAAAAACTACCGAGAGTTATTGACTCTGAAAGGAAAAAGGCACTTCCTCATCTCTTTTAGTTTTCCAAGACTGGTCCTAAAAACAACTCGGAATTTGTCTCTTTTATTATTCTTGTTTCCCTTTACATTATTGTAATCATATTATTCTCCTGCTCCTGCTTACTTCGGTCTGTTTCGTTTCACACAAGTCTTTAACTGTGTGACATCTTCTCTGAGATATTCCCCAAATTTACACTTGCACTCAGGGGTTGGGCACCTCAGAATGACTCCTTCAGATACTGAAGTATCCTATGTCCTCTGGACACTACATCATGAGTCCCCACCAATGCGCTTCCCATTAAGAGTGAACAACTAGACCCAACTAGCTCTTACCAAAGATATTTGTTAAGAAGGTATAGTATAAACACTCGGTAGAAAGCCCAGAAACCTGAGCTTTACTCTCCTACACAGTCTGCTAGGCAAGTTGTTTGGTCCATAGGGAGCACACCTCTTCGTAGTGAGTTCTCTTTTTGTTTCCAAATGTTTCACTCTCTGAGGCTATTTTCTTTCTCAGGTCACTGATTTTTATGTGTCCATCTGGAATATGTGTCTTTGTTACCTCAACTGTGCCTTGAACTCTCTCAAACCAATGAATTCTCAAACTATAGGATGAAGTATTTTAACTGGGCAAGTTGCTGCTAGATGCCATGGCCAGTGGGGGAGGAGGAAAGAGAATTCTCCTTCTTCCTTCCTTCAGGGGTCTCCTCCACAGAGTATTTCTGAACCTGAACTCCCTTGGATCTCCCTCTAAAACTGTAAAGGTGTGGCCAATTTTTCTTATCTAGTGAGGTTGCTCTGTCTAATCCCTTCTCCTCTCCCCCTGAAAGAGGTAACCACTTCTTAAAGGGATCATTGGATGTGGTCACAATTTTGTGATGAGTTTGCTAAGTGTAATAGCTTTTAGGACATTTTAATCTCATCATCTGTGGCCAAATACTATGATTACATCAACTATCTGGGGGGGGGGGGGAAGAATCACATGTTCCCTTCTTTCTATTCCCCTCCTAGTTATACTCCCCTCCACATGTCACAGTGTACAATCTGGAAATTAATGTCCTTCTACAAGGTAGAGCTTAGCTCTTGGGCCTAGGTTATTATATACATTCTGAAATACATTGGTGATACAATTTAATAAATACCATTTAACCAGACTTTTACTTGTCTTGGTACTTGTAAAGATTTTCCCCAACCCAAAGACAACAGAAAAAGGGAAACAAATATCAGATTCTCTTTTCATATGGAAAGTTTGATCCTTACAGAGCTTTTAGGACTCAAGAAGCTATCTTCACAGGTCTTAGTGACCTAGGGTCAACTGGAACTCACCTTTTTGGATGTGGATGAAAACATGAACCACTTTACTTTGATGCTCTCTTGCCCAGGTGTGGGCAGGTTGGGTTTGGGGATACCTAATTTGGATATTTGTTCTCTCTCCTTCTCCCAGTGAGGTGCCCCTATTCTCTGGGTGTAATTGCATGGTTGGGAATGAAATTGGGGGGAGAAGGATATGATCTAGGGAAGAGGCACCAACACAGTCAGTGGGGTCAGAATCAGATTAAAATGGAATTGGGAAATATTTAGCAAAATAAAAATAAAAAAATATAGATAATATTACATTTTGAAACTAAGTCAGTATGCCATTTAAAGGACCCTTAGTACAGTTTAGTCACCCCAAATTTAGTGGAGTATGACACCACTGGTCTAGGGCACTTATTCTCTCTCCTACCCTACTCTATCCTAAAGTAATTAAATTTGCAAAAATGTTATTGTTGCACAGCTTGTCCACAACAGATTTATTCCAAATAGTACGTAATGTCATTGAGTAAAACATTATTTTAAGCATTTCTATAACAGCTTACTTAATTTGTTCATCTTTCCTATAAACTGCACAAGTACATTTTGTATTTTTCTAAATGCATTTTCTTGATATTTTTCTTTACCCAACCCCTAGGTTTCCCACAGAATATCTCTTTGTTGCCACAAACCTTCTAAGAGTGCCAACACTTATCACAAAGTTTATACAACTAAATTTCCATTAATTTAAAAAAAAATTAAGGCGGAGCCAAGATGGCGGCGTAGAAGCAGCAACACATCGCAGCTCTCACATAGCCACCCCAAAATACCCATAAAATAGGACTCTAAACCAATCCTGGAACTCCAAAACGCACACAAAGATACTTCCCACTAAAGTCAGCTCG
>CM053581.1:471774106-471802594 GCA_028627135.1 Pseudochirops cupreus
CTTGAGATACACAGGCACTGCAGTTGGGAGATCCATCCTGCCCTACCAAAAAGTGACATAGGAGAGAATAGACTGGGGGAGGGGGGAAATACTGGGATGGCTGTTTTGGGGTGGTGGGCGGGGGAAAGACGGGGAGAAAAAGATGTAACTCAAAAAAATTTAATAAAGAATTTAATTAAAAAAAAAATTAAAAACAAAGTAGAAAAGAGAAAAAAAGAAAAAAAAGAGAAAAAAAATAAAATTAACAAATTTATCAAACAAGTATCCCATTATATGTAATACTGTGCAAAGACATTCTCTGCATTCGCCTTCTCATGTTTCTTCTTTGGGGCCAACCTTGGTCATTATAATTTCATAGCATTCATTTGCTGCTGCTGTTGTTGCTCATTGTTACAACCATATTCATTCCTCGCTCAGCTTATGTCTCTCTCTACTTTTTTTAAAGGATGTATTTTTTTTTCTGAAATGTTTTTCAAGCTTCAAGACATGAAGGTAGAAATAATAAATGAAAGTATTCTTTTTAATAATAATCATAACTTATTTTTGCTAGAATGAATTGGTTTCTTTTTTTCCCTTTATTTTAAACATCTTTTAAGCTACTGAATCAGGGCAACAAAACATACATTTTCTAGATTAATTCATTACTTAGATCTGCATCCCTGGGAGTAGGACGACTGCTTTCTGCAATGCCTGTCCAAGATAATGATGAACTAATTCAATAGGCTGCCTACCCAACTGTGTTTTATAATCTGGGCAACATGAATTCTTTATCTACTTGGTTTTCTCATGTGTGAATTGCTAAACTGATCTTTTTTCTTCCTCTTCTTTTTCTGTTCGAGTAGCCATAGATCTCATTGGGGAGGCCACATAGTATTCTAGGACTTGGTGCAATCAATTCAATGTCACTGGAAAAAAAAGACTATTTGAAGGACTTCATCATCTATAATGTATACTTTTCCCAATAGGTTCAAAGTCAGTTTAAAGCTAGATGCTCATAAATTTTGAGTTTTTAATCTAAATTTTTTCCTTTAAACTTTAATTCCTAATGCTCAATATTTATTTTTGAGCAAAATTTAATCTTATTTATTATTAGTAGATTCTGCATTCAGGTAAAATTTTATTTTGAGTTGATATATGTTCATTGGGTTGAGGAGATATATTAGCACCCTGCACTGGTCTTTCCTGTTTTCTTTATTTGTTTTTCTCAATTATATTTTCTGGGCTAGGCCAAACAAGAACAAGATTCCGTCAAAGATCCAGAGAAGACCTATAAATGATACCAAACTTCAGGATACAAAAGTTACTAGAGGGTACACAGAGGGTAGGATAAGAGTTTTTGCTTGATATCTTTCTCAAGAAACTTTCTGGGGTGCCATCCCTGCTGTTATCTTTCACAAACAACTTAGCTTCTCCCTAAACCTATGCTTTCTTCAAACTTCCCTGTTTCTGTTGAGAGCACTATGGTACTTCTATTCACCTAGCAATGAATTCTTAGACTTCTTGATGATTCCCTTTCCCTCACCAATCCTCCCTCTCAACATTTCATTGATTGCTAAATCTTGTGGATTATTTCTTCATGATGTATTTTGCATCCTTGTTCTTACCTCTGCTTTTCCACAGTTACTTCCCTAGTCTGTGCCTCATTATCTCTTGTGCATAATAACATAATATTGTTATTGTCTCCTAACAGGTCTCCCTGCTTCCCTAACTAATCCTCTAATTCTCCATTCTATCTCAAAATAATCCTCCTAATTTATGCATCTGGCCATGGTATACCCCTCCTCAAAAATCTTTATTTGTTGTTAAATAAAAATAAATAAAATAAAAATTAAAAAAAATAAATAAAAACCTCTTTTTTTTCTGGCACTTAATTCCCTCAACAGTTTTGTTCCATCCTACTTCCATTGCCTTCTCGTGTGACTTCCCTTCATACGTTCTCCATTCTAGCCAAAGTGAACTTTGCCTACCTCCTTGTATTTGCACCTGGAATGGAATGGCATGTTCCTCCCCTTTCCATCTCTACCTTCTAAAATCCTTATGATTCCTTAAGGGCACCATAATTATCATTATTGTCTGGATGCCAAAGAATCTTGTTTGACCTTGGGAGACTCTCAGCTGGAAGGGAGTTTTTTTTTTTTCTTTAAGGTTTCATCTTCTTCTATCAAATTATATGTTAAAAAAAATCAACAATCAAAAATACAGTTATATCCCATTTTCTCCAATAAATTGTGTGATTATAAAGGGGAAAAGAGGAGGGAACAAACATTTATTAAGTGCCTTCCATATGCCAGGCTCTGTATTAAATACTTTGGAAATATCTCATCTGATCCTCACAACAACTATTGGTGCTGTTATTATCTTCATTTTACAGAGGAGGTAAGACAGAGGTTAAATTACTTGTCCTGGGTCACTCAAGTAGACTTTGATTCCTGGGAAAATTCTCAAATAGATCATTAAAGAGATGGTTGTTAAACATCTAGAAAGGGAAGAAGTGAATAGGAAAAGCAACCTTTTTATTGCAAGTCTCTTAGATTGCTTTATATTAGGTGTATCACTATAGCTTCCATTCCTCTATAATCAGATCTGCCAGAGGAAACTGGGACCATATGTAGATGTTTCATGCAACTCAAATACAGCAAGGATTTTTTTTTAAACTAGGAAGCTGATTGATGTGAAGTTTGGGATGAAATAATGACCTCTGTCTTAGCTGTCTACACTGTCAACACAAGGTGACATCCTTGGGAACATGATTTCCTTTTATTTCCTAAATAGTATCTGTATCCAGTCCCCCAAGCTCTGCCTGTCCCCCAGACCTGCTCTTCCTGGCTAGTTAGGCATTCTTTATTATATATCCAAGTCAGTTTCAAGATGAAGGCATTACAGGCTAGTTCTGCTAGCCATCAAGTAACAAGTGACTCTTAAGGGGGTTTCTGGTCCCTGATTCAGGCAGGGCTGTACCCTGCTCCGTTCTCTTGGGGAATCCCAAATCATGGCTCTTCAGCTTTCAAGGAACTCTGTCAACTGAGTCGCTCCCCTCTCACTGTCCTTTTGTCGTGTAGTTTAGTCATTTTTCAGTCACGTCCGGCTCTCTGTGACCCTGTCTGGGGTTTTCTTGGCAGACACTCTAGCGCTTTGCCATCTCCTTCTCCAGCTCACTCCACAGATGAGGACACTGAGCCATTCAAGCTTAAGTGACTTGTTAGTCACAGAGCAAGTAAATGTCTGAGGCCAGATTTGAACTCGGGAAGAGGAGCCTTCCTGACTTCAGGCCCGGCACTCTATCCATTGTGCCAGCTAGACATGTCATATTTTATATATTATTCTACGTGACATGGTACATGCTCTGTCTAGCTACCCTCCTGTTTATCATTTATCTATTTCTTATTTATCATTTCTTGCTTCCCACCTAAATACTCTCCTACATCCGTTGTTGTTGTAGTTCAATCATTCACGCATGACCAATGCTACAATGACCTCATAAAATCCACAGCTTTTAAAATTTTTTTGCAAAGGTACTGGAGTGGTTTGCCTTTCCCTGCTCCAGTGTGTCCCCATTTTATAGATGAGGAAATGAGACAAATAGGGGTCAAGTAACTGGCTCAGGGTGTCTGAGGCTATATTTGAATTCAGAACTTCCCAGATTCCCAGCCTAGTGCTCTAACCACTGTACCACCTAGTTGCCCATACTCTTACTCACATGGTATTCAGTGTTCATTATATGCAATCACATCATTACAGTTCAGGTAATTTGATTATCCAATTTTTAATGTCCATGGAAGGTAGTATTTGCAGCGAAGGAAACGGGAGCTGGACTCATGAGTTTGGGAGAGTTGTCCTTAGCGGAGACATGAGGAACTACAGCTGAAAACTACAATCCCCTATCAGTATCACTGCGCCTTGCTAGTATCGGAGTGCTTTTGAATCTGACTAGGAAATCAGATGACTGCTAAGTGGGTACAAAAGTAGCCATTGAGGAAATGAATATATTTTTACATATACTTGATTGGCTTATGGTTCAGCCTGATGAATATCTACCGTACACTGCAGAACAGATGTTTTTAGCAACTGGATACTTCTGTTCTTCAAGTAAGAACTGCCTGCTCGTTAGCATGTACAGATGATCTTGGGTGAGTCACTTAATTTTTCTGGGCCTCAGATTTTAGTACAAGAAGTTGTTATAAATGTCCTCTGGGATCCCTTCCGACTTTTAGCTCTGTTATCACTGAGAGCAGCAGTGTTACATAGTGATGGACCTGGAATCACTGAGATCTGGATTCAAATATTTTTTTCAGGGATTTATTGAGCTGTATAATTATGGGTTGGTCAGAGGACATCTCTGAGCCTCAATTTTCTCACCTGTCAAGCAAAGATGAGCACTTTTGAACTACTATCTGGCTCATAGGGCCACAGCCAGGAGAGTCTTTGGTAAACTTCAAAGTGCTATATAAAGTGTGAGTTATTTTTATTTTTATATCCTTGGGTGGTTCATAAACTGGCTCTGGAAGCAGTTGTAAAAGAAGAGTCCTGATAAGCCTCTGAGTAATGGCTACATTGTCAGTATAAGCGTATAGCCTTCCAAGGGACACATTAATCTGGATGTTTAAGTTCTGGTATGTTTGTTAAAAAGTCAGTCACACCTTTTTATGATTACACTTTGTAGGTACATAAAACAAGAGATGATGTAAGGCAGTCCGTGATTAATTACGCAAATGAACAGTGTTCATTTATACATAATAAATGCTATAGATGTTTAGTGAAAGGGAACGTCATCCTGCACTGGAGTGGCTTAATGAAAAGGAGGGGGTTCGTCATTATATTAAAGAATAGAAAGAGTTTGAAATGGCCAAGAATGGTGCAAAGTACAGAGAGCCATGTTTTGTTTTGTTTTGTTTTGTTCTTCCTGTTTTACAGAAAGCGTGATGGTATAAATTTTGCTATTTCTGTAATAATGTCTACCTAAAGATATTTGCATTCTGTTATAATTACTCAATATACCTAAATCATATCAACTAAGTTCAATAACATATGTTGAATGAACGAATATTTAATATTCGCAATCACAAGAACGCAGCACGGCACAAGGCATTATGAAGTAATATTTAATTGGCTGTCCTAGATCTGAACAGCAGAGAGTAAATATTAAGAATGTTCATTATTTTACTATGCGAGTGGGAAATTTGAGAAATAAATGATCCCTTTTTAGAAGAATCTTAACTTATTGATTATAGTTGGAAATAAACCCACTGTAATAAAGATTGACTTGAGAAACATGTTTCTTCCCCTCACATAAAGCTATTTTGTACAAGATTATTAATGGTGATATGGACAAGAATTTGCATGGCCAGAAGGGAGTCTATATTACTGGAAGTATTCATGACTATATGCTGAATTTGGCCAAAGGATCATAGATTCAGAAGTCAAAGGGACCTCAGAGGCCATCTAGTTTAACCCTTCATCTTACAGATGAGGAAGCTGACTGAAAGCCCTGATTTGACCAGGATCATAGAGACAGCACGTATCAGTTACGTCCCAAAGAGAACACATTTCTCTCCCTCTCAACCCCCACCAGAAGGATCCCTTTTCAAACTTCTCTATTTCCGTAAAGTGTACCACTATGCTCCCAGTCACGCATACTCATAACCTCAGTATCATCCCCCATTCCTCACTCATATCCCTCCACATATTCATTTTGTTGCCAATCTTATCATTTCTACTTTTATGATGTCTTCTATAGGCATCCCCTTCTTTCCTATTTGCCTCCTAGATTTGGTTGGAGCTTATGAACTGGTAAAGGATTGCCTGGTTTGGGGCAAGTTACCAACCAGGTTACTAGTTATTTTAATTTAATCATATATCTATTTTTAAAAATCAGTTGTTATGAGTAAAAACTGTGTATACAGAAATCATGCATGTTTGGTTGACTCCATTTCGCCTTGCTTACAACTCAGGTTTATTTAAATTAGTAGACATAAGAATGAAGATGAGATTTTCCTGATTTGTCAGGGCAGGGTTTGAATCAAGATTCTGATTAGATTAAAATCATGAGCAGGTGCCATGCATAAAGAGGCAGGGCTAAGAGTTAAAGGATATATCTGTGAGAATCATAGAAAGCTTGGAAACCTGACACGGAGTGTCTAGTTCTGGGTGAAGTCCATGATTGCTAGGGTAATGTGGGACTTCTAAGTTATTAACTCTTAACGGGAATTGGATTAAACTAGTGACTAATAGTGCCACTTGGTGAATAAATACAAACACACACACAGACATAAAATATGGATATATTTTATTTTATTGTAATCTAGTAAATTTACTAGATCTTTATTAAAGTTTTTGACATGATTGATTCTTTGCAATTAAGTAAGCTATTTAAAATTATATTAAAAAAATAAGTTATATAAATAGAAAGGCTTAATGATACAATGAAATAATATGAGATTTCAAATCAAGTCTAACATGACTTTAAAATGGGTTTAAATGTAAGTTCTGGTTTTTACTACTAATGTTATGTCAGGTAAGAAGTATAACCTCTTCATACCTTTGTTTCTCTCTCCGTCTAATGATGACAGTAGCCTAGATTATCTCTAGGGTTAAACATTATGATCATATTATTCAATAGTCTGCTGGTAAATGTGAAAAACAAAGCAAAATGTAACCATGGTGCACACTTTTAAATTTAACTCACATTATTCGTATTCATTCCATTATTTTCTTAAGTTTTAATCCATAAACAGTATTGCTTAACAATTTTTACACTGAAAATTTAACAATTAACTCTTGTGAGCCAATTCAAACTAGCTGTAGCATACTACTATTATTCATATCATTATTACCTCAAATAAAAAAAAACAATAAGATAGGTTCCTAAATAAAGTGGATATTTTTAAATATAGTAATATTGATCCCCTTTGTGACAGTTTTTTCTAGTTTTCATTCTGAAGCTTGAGTATCAAGGGCAAGTTTACTGATATAAGGGACATAGAGGACAATTCATGCACTTTACCTGAATATTTTTTGTTTTAAGCATTTCTTTTGAGTGGAGTAAATAAATTACTGTCCTATACCTAATTTACATTAAATTCCTCACTCCTTTCTTTTGAGGAGGCCCTTAACATGAAGCAAACAATCTTTAAGTGACTTTCCTCTTTAGGGGTCCAAGTTTCCCCAGGGATAAAGTTGATCTAAGTTTAACCCCAAACTGGGGCCCTTTAGTATGAGAGGTCAGTTTCCATACCCCCTTAGGGTTCTAGTTATCTATCATATTTCACATTCTCACTAAAGTACAAAAATGAAAATATGATGACAGAAATTACCACTAGATCTTCAGGAAATTTTTCAATATAACTTTTGCTCCTAATGTTTAAAAGCAGTTAAGTCCACACAGTGGTTCTCAACCTGTGGGTTATGTTCAATTTGTAACAATGAAAATACATCCTGCATATCAGATAGATTCATAACAGTAGCAAAATTATAGTTATGAAGTAGCAACGAAAATAATTTTATGGTTGGGGGTCACCACAACATGAGGAACTGTATTAAAGGGTTGCAGCATTAGGAAGGTTGACAACCCTAAGAGGATGGATGTATCCTGTCCATGGTTCATATGTTTCTCAACTCTGTTGATATGCATGTCTAGAATAAAATTTTAGATGTCTAAATGACAACCATTTTAAAATTTTGTTTCATTTATTGACTTGTTTCAAATTGCTGATTAAATAATAACATGGTGGAAGAGACTGTCTTATGTTCTCAGCAATCCAGATTGACATATTTGCTTACTTATATGAAAATACACTTGTTAGATAATTATATGACAGTTTGTAATCTCAGAAAGTAGGAGTGCAGATTTCAGGATGAGATGAGAAGTAAAATATAAGGACTTGAAAATCACGAGAAAGGGTAAATAACAGAAGAGGAATCCTTTTCACTAAATTGTTTTTATTAACTCTTCAGCTCTTTTCTCATTTGCATTCAGTGTTATTGTTGACCCCTTGGAAGATACAGTTTGTTAAATGAAGAGATTTTGCTTTAATTTGCATAATGTAAGCCAGTCAGGTTTTAAAATTTAATTGTAATATAGATCACATGAAAAGCAAGGAGACTGGCTAATACTTTGTAGCAAGTCATTACTTGGCTAAAAAATATAGCCAGAGTAACAGGGCATTAAATAAGGCTAATTGCTTTTGGGTGGCAAACAGTTTGAAAGAGAGGAAAAGAACATCCATCTCTTCCAAAGATTGCTGGGACGTAGTAATTACCGTGTGTGTAGGATCCTGCATATCATTAGTAGGGTAGCTCCCTGAATATAGCTTTTGAAGAAAGTCACAAAGTCCATGCCAAAAGGAGGGCAGAATTGCCTGTCTGCTATGTCTTGTCTCCAGAATGAGACCATTGGACTCATGGAGGGAGCGTGGAATGTACATGCTGGAGACCATAGTAGGACAGATTTAGTGCTGAAGAGGACCTCAGAGGGCATCTAGTCTAACTAACCCTCTCCTTTTAGAAGTGAGGAAACTGGACCTAGGGAAGTGAAGAGACAGATGATGAGCATTAGAGATAGGATATAAATTAAGGTCCTTTGATTCAGAGTTAATGATCTTTTCCCAGTGCTGCCCTGCCTTCCTTTATTGTAGGTATGCCTTTGCTTACCAGTAAGTGGTCTGCCTCTAAGAAAAAAAAATTACTTCCGTTTTCTGGCCTTGGTTTCCTCACTTGTAAGAAGAAAGTGATATTAAATGATCTCTCAGATAGTTTCTGCTTTATGGTTCAAAATTAGGAGGAGCTATGGCAGGGAATTTAATTTTGCTTTTTGAAAACACTGTCATAGTGTAGGACAAAAACACTTTTCATGCTTTGGTAAAGCTCTTTTGATTGATTTACACAAAATTTAGGTACTGTTTTAAGAGTATATAAATGGGAGAAGTAGGTCACCTCAGTTCAACAAGGATTTATTAAGGACTTATATGTGGAAGACAATGTTGGGGATACAAAAATAAATATGACATAGATGGTGATTTCCAGAAGTGTACAATCAAATAAAGAGGATAAAGGCATGTTGAGAAAATGATGAGTTGGACCTGGGAAGATGGGAGGGACTTTGGCAGATGGAGGTGGGGTTGTCCTCTGTGTGGGATCAACGTGGTTGCAATGGAAAGGAGGGGCCAGATGAGGGATACATTGTAGAAGCAGGAGTATTAGGACTTGGCAAAGGATTGGATGCAGATGATGTGGGAAAGAGAAGAATTAAAGATAATTTCCAAGGTTCAAGTCTGGGTGAATGAGAGGAACGTAATATGGTGCCATTAATAGAAATGAATTAATATTAACAACAAAATCAATGACAGCAGCTAACATTTTTATAATTCTTTAAGATTTACAAATTAATATATATGTATATATGCATATATACACACATACATATATAAATAGGTATATGTGTATATATACATGTGTGTGTATATAAGTATATATACATATATGCGTATATGTGTGTATACACACACACACACATATATGTCATTTGATCCATAACAACCCTCTGAGGTTGGTACTATTATTAATCCCATTTTACAGAAGAGAGAAAGGGCTGAGAGGGTTTAAAGTGACTTGGTTAGGGTCACATAACTAGAAAATGTCTGAGGAAGGATTTGAACAGAAGTCTTCCTGACTCTCTATTCAGCATCCTATTCCTTCTGCCACCTCACTGCCACATGAGGAGTAGCAGCATATTTTGGGGTTCAGGTGGATAGGACAGAATAACAAAACAAAAACTTCCCCTTTGAACAGAACAGCATTCTTGGTGCTGGGTAAGATACAAAGTTTAAATAAGGGCTTATAGTCTATTAGGGCAAAAAGGCTGAACAACTAATTATAATACACACTGTACAGTAACCAAAAACACATTTATACACTGTTTTAAAGCTTGCCAAGCAATCTACAAATCTTATCTGATTTGATTTTTTATCAATTAATCAATTAACAGACATATATTAAGTGTTTATTATGTAGCAGGCAGTGCTTTAAGCATTCTGGACATAGCATTAAAATAAAAAGCAGTTCCTGCTCTCAATGAATTTATGTTCTAATGGAAGACAAGATTTATATGGATAAATATATACATGATATATATGATATAACAGAGTAGATGGAAAGTAAGTCTAGAGGAGAATGCACTAGCAGGATTATGATGGGTTGGGAGAGGAAGTACTGAAAAAGACCACATGAAAGTTGCCCCTGATGTTGTTGTCATTTGTTTTCCAAGAAGATCATGACATCAGGGAGCTGATGACATGACTTGCAAGTGAAATAAATTTAAGTGAGGGAGGGCTGTGCAAAGTCATCAGCCTCACTGTTCTCTGGAGCCATCTGGTCCAGTGACAAGATACAGATCAGGATGACTAGAAATGACTCTGGATCTAGGTGGAGACCTTGGTCTTTTTAAGCTAAGGTCTTTCCTAGGTCTTAGTTTGACTGAGGCAATACCTATTCAGTAACTTAAGTCTCAAAGGAAGACAGAAATTTAAAGATGTGGATGGCAGCTCCAGGCTAATGTAAAAGCAGGTAGAGGGAAGATTGAATGCTTTGAATGAAGAATAACACATAGTCAGTTGTAGATTGTGGAGTGCATGAAGAAAAGTAATATATAATCAGGCTAGAAAGATAGGAAGTAACTTATTTATGACAAATTTTAAATGCCAGTTTATATTTATCCAGGAGGTAATAGGGAGCCATTAGAATTTTTGGGGGTGTTGGTGAGTTGACCTATACATTAGGAAAAATCACTTTGTTAGCTGTGTGGAGAATGGATTGAAGGGGTGAGAGACTTGAAGTAGGGATTCCAATTAGAAGGCTATTACAGTGTTCCAGGTAAGAGGTTATAAGGACTTCAAGAAGAATGATGACTATGTGACTGGGTAGAAGGAAACATATCCAAAGGACATTGTAGTAAAAGAAATTATAAGTCTAAGGCACTGATTTGGATATGAAAGTTAGGAGTTGAAGATGAAAGCAAAGTTGTAAAACTGGGTTCCTGGAAGGAGGACTGTGCCCTTGGCAATGATAGGAAAATTCAAAAGAATGGTGGGTTTGTGGGAAAAGACAGAGTTCTGTTTTAGAGATACTTGTGGAACATACACTTCAAGAAACCCAATACACAATTTTGTTATCTGATTGAATCTTAGGAACTGACTAGGACTGGATACATAAATCTAAGAGCCATAGAGAAGATAGTTGCACAGGTGGGGGCTGATGAGATTACCAAGTGAAAGAGTATATAGAGAGAAAGCCCAAGATAGAACCTACAGGAACAAGTTGAGTGGGTTTAACATAAGTGGAAAGGCAAAGGAGGCTGATAAGGAGCAGTGAGACAGGTAGGAGGAGACCTGTAAGAGAAGAGGAATGGTATCTCAAAAACTGAGAGGACAGAGTTTTCAAGAGAAGAAAGTAGTTAAGATTTTCAAATATGCTACAGAGAAGTCAAGAAGGATGAGGATTGAAGGGAAAAAAGCCCAATAAATTAGATACAGCAATTTAGAGATCATTGGTAACTTTGGAGAGGGTAGCTTCAATTGAATGATTAAGTTGGAATTCAGATTGCAGATCGAAGATGTATAAATGGCTTGTTCTAAGTGTGGTAGAAATATAGGGCAATATCTATTATTTACAGTAGGTTCAATTAAGAATTTTTAAAGCTATGGGAGATATGGACGTGTTAGAGGTAGTAGGGAAGGAACTAGTAGATAGGGAGAGATTGAAAATTAGAGAGAAAATGGGAATGGTAGTGGGACTAATTTGATGGAGAAAATGGGAGGGAATAGAATCAAGGGTAAAAGTAGTGTGCTTGGTCCTGGCAAGAAGAGCTGCTTCTTAATCATAGAAATGAAGGGGGAGAGTAGGGATAATGTTAAAAGGATGTGTGATGAGGAGAAAACAGAGATCTTAGTGAATGACCTTAAGTTTTTTCAGTGAAATATGAGTGAAGTTGAGGGGGCTGGGGGTATCAGCTGAGAAAATGGAAGAAAGGATAATGTAGGAGGCTTAAGGAGAGAAAAGAATATATGTGACAGTTGACAAGTTGAGAGTAACTGATGAGGAAGGAGTAGAATTATTGCCTTCCTGTAGTGATAGGCCAGTAGAGATTATATAGCATAAATTTGTGATGCATCCATCAAGACATTTTTGTATCTTCCTCCAGCTTTTTGCAACAGCATGGAAATACAAGTAAAGGGGGTAGACGGTGGGAATAATTCAGGTTTGGGGTTTGGCAAGACAGCTGATATTGAAGAAGAAGCTCTCTTCTTTAGCATCACAGTGGTTCAAAAATCACTTGGATGGGGGAGAACTAAAGGGGGTGGGATTATACTAACCATTGAGAAATGAGTACCGGCAGAGTATCATTGAATGGGGAGAGGTCCCATGGGTAAGTGATGAGATGATTCAAGGTCTTCCCTAAGGTTTGAGCATAACTCTCAACTGCCCTGCCTTGGAACATGCCATGTTGATATGTTCTAAGAGATGTTTGGAAGCTCTGCTCACAGTAGCAAGAGCAAGGGAGGTTTTTTTTGTTTGTTTGTTTGTTTGTTTTTCTGGCCAGGAGAGAGGAGTTCCTATCACCTTGTATTGACTGGCAATATAGTGACTCTGGGACCTCCAGGAGACTCCAGGGAGGCAAGAAGTGGTATGTCCTAGGGTCATGACTCACAGCAACCACTAACAGGGCCAGGAAAGTAGGTTCTACTATTATCTCCCTTTTACAAATGAAGAAAGGATGACAAAGGTTAAGTCAACTGATTTTTAAAAAAATGCTTAAATGTTGAAATATGTTAAATAGCATTCAAGAGTGGCTAATATAGCTGGAAAAATATTTCTTAAATATTTGCTTCAGAACTTCCACTTCCTTCCCTGGCTCCAGAAACTCACCCAACATCGAGCTTCTCTTATCTTGATCACTCTTCTACTCCTTCAGCCTATCCCTCCCTTATCTCCCCAAGCCCTCCCCACAGGTAATGCAGAAGAAAGTGAATCAAAAATCAGGGTATATACCACATTCATCATTGTAGACTTGGGTTATACAAGATTAGAGAAGTTCTTCCTACTATTTCTTTCTGTCCTTTCCCTTACTCTGCACCCCCCCCCCTTCCCGCCCCCAGCCTTGCATCTTTATGAGAAACTTGTTTCTAAGTAAAAACACTGAGTTCGGCAAGTATGAGCTCTAAAACGAACACTATAACTCTGCATTCCACGAATAAAGAGAAAGAACAAAGGACAAGTGCCTAAGGCCAAAAGCTGTTGGTGTGTGCCCACATTGTCCCTTAGAAGTCAATAAAAGGAATAAAGGTAACTGTCAGAGGGAGAATTTAAAACTAAGTATCTGCAGGAAAATTGCAACTTTAAAATAATGAATGATGAGTTCATTTGATAGATTCCACCACATCACCATCCATATTCCGTTGCTATAATCACAGTTTTATTTGATTTTCAAAGAGCTATTTCACAAAGAGTGCTGCTATAGGACCACTATAAATGCAGCAACGATATTGCAGTTCTTTATGAAATGATTTAGAGATTGTATGTCCAATATCTTAAACCCTTATAAAACTTCATTGCTTTAAATAACATGTCACATCATTCTGAATAATTATTATTGATTTTACTCGATCAGTTGATATTTCAATTTTTCTTTTATTTTGAAAAATAGCCAAATTTTAACAGATATTGTGCAACAGGATGACATTTACTGAATTTTTGTCCTTTCATGTTTTTTCCTATTACAGTAGTTTATTTTCATACTTTTGAGAAATTATTTTATCTTTATTATTAAAATGCTGATTATACTATATTCTTATGCCTGGGAGGTAGTATATTGTAGTGAATAGAGTGCTGGCCTTGGAGTCAGGAAAATATAGGTTCAAATCTAAACTCAAATATATATTAGCTCTGTGATCCTGGTCAAATCACTTAATTTTTATGAGCCACAGTTTTTCCAACTGTAAAATTGGGAAATTACCTTAAAAGATTTTGAAGACCAAAGGAGATCATGTATGTAAAGGATTTTGGAAATCTTAATCTGTTAATATGCTCTAATTATAATTTCCATGTTTTTACAGGTTTATGGACATTTAATCCTTGTAATAATAATGGCATATCATATCTTATGTTTTCAAAGTGGTTCCCTCACAATAACTCTGTGAGGCAGATCATGAAATATGATTAAACCTATTTTATCAATGAGGAAAATGAAACTTCAGGAAGCAAAGTGGCTTAACTAGTCAAAATGTTAGCGAATGGTGGAGCTAATAGTCAGCCTTTTATCCCCTATTTAAATATTTTCAGTTTTAAGCTCTAGTAAATGTGTAGAAATTTCATACAAATCATGTCAAAAAAGTCTATTGAGCCAAGAATTGTCAATTGCATTTTTGTTTCAGATTTTACCATATGGAATGTATTACAAATATTACTACTGAATAACAGCTCCAGGAGTGGATATTTAAAGTTTGAAGCCATCACTTTCAGAGTGAAAGTTCCAGTGCATGTTTAGTGACTTTTGCCAATTTCTGTTAGCTCTTTTGTACTCTCTTAATGTACAGTAGCCTTTTTATGCCCCTGCATTTTTATAATACCTGACATACTTGAAACTGACAAGTGGGATATTATCAGCTGCCTAAGATGTGCATAATACACATGTCTGGAAATGGAAATGATTAGACTATAGGGCATTTCTATTGCAAAATGTACGAGTTATTCACCAGTCATGAAAATGAAGAACGAAGCTTCCTTTTGGGCAGAGTGTTGGCAGGTGTCATGAAAGCTTCTCTAAACAAGACTGTTAATTTATGACCTATTCCCCCTGTTGCCATTGTGCTGGTACCTTCTTAAGCAATAGGGTGCCAAGGAAGACAGCCAGACCTTCAAATTATACAGCTGGTGTAAAGGACACAGCAACTCCCTCTCACACTCCTACCCTCAAACTTAAACTAATAGAGCCCCTGAAAGGCGGGTGTCAATCTTTCCCTGTCATTACTCTCTAACACTTCATGAATGATTTTTGTTCCACTGCATTCACCTTAAAACTCAAGTTACTCCAAGTATCTGTTGACAGCTCAAGGAGGTACACACATGAGTATATGTACAATATATATATTCATTTGCAAACATATACTTTTCCTTACAAAAACTGCAGATTTTCCTGAGTTATGGTGGGGAAGGGACTGATAAGTGAAATGCTTGTTTGGGAATCACTTGGAGATCATTACTGAGAATTGATTAGGGCATCTAGATAAAAGGGTGAAATATGGAAGAGAATTTAATAGTGGCCACTTGTGTTTGAATATGCAACTCCACTGCTTAGAAATTTTGCTTCTCCCCATTGACTAATAAGAAAATTTTATGTTCAATTGCTTGGTATTGAAGGCCATAATTTGGCAGCACAAATTTACGAGTTTATATTTTCTAGTTCTCTTTGTATGCTCCAGTGAGACTAGACTCTTTTGTCCTCTGAGAACACCTTGTACTTTCCCACCTCTATGCTTTTGCTTCGGCTGTTCCCTATACCTAAAATAGCTTTCTTCTCATTCTTCACTTATGGATTCATTCCTTTCCTTTATATAATGAATGAGCAAAAAACCCCAACATTTATTAAGTATCTCCTGTGCCAAGCATTGGGGAGACAAAAAAGTAAGACACCTTGTATCATAAGGAGCTCACATTCTAATGGGGAAACAATATATAATAAAGGTTACAGCTGTTAGGCAGGTGGAAAGGTGCCATGATCCGTGGTGAAGCAGATAACAATGTTTCTTGTTTAGTACCATTTCCATGGGTAAAATCATGCCAGTTTCTGATGTTGAAAAGTGTACTTTGTTGGCAAGAACTTTCTTTTTCTAGTCCTCAGTAACTATGGCTATAGTGCCTGAAGGAACATTTATTAGGCTGTCTCTCCATTGGAGTTGGTTCCCAGGATGATTCCTACAGTTACTGCAATGGGAAATGATGCTATTTCCAAGACTCTTGGATTCAACAACCTCGGCTGTTTCAGCAAGTGTAAAGGGAGATGGTGTTCAAGGTGGTGGTAGTTTGACTTGCCTGACATGTACTTCTTCCTGGCTATCTCTCTCAGAGTGTGTTGCTGCTTCAGTCAGGCTAACTTGCCTGACATGTGGGTGGCAGTTGGTGGGAATTACTGGCCCCAGATACATAGGAGTTGTTTAACCTGGATGATGACTGTGAGGGCTGGACTGGAAGGAGGAAGTGTTGATTGATGAAGGGGAAGTCTGTTTTGCTACTCACAGGGAACCTTCGACCAATTCAAATGCTATTTCTTTCAAAAAGTCTTTCCTGATCTTTACCCTTACTTCTTTGTTCCTTATTGTGAAGAGTTATTTTGAATTTTGACTACAATAAAGACATAAATTAAAAATAAAGGACTTATAAAAAGAGACACTATCTACATCCAGAGGAAGAACTGATAAATAGAAGTATGTATAGAATAATTTTACACACACACACACACACATATATATATATATATACACATGTGTGTATGTGTGTATATATGTGTGTATATATATGTATATATGTGTATATATATATATGCATATACATATGCCTATTTATGTCTAACAGTAGACATCTCTATGGTGGAGGGAGGGAACAAAGGGAAAAAAGAAATTACATGAGAACCTTGTATATTTGGAGGGAATAATAAGTTGTTCATGGTATATTTGCACTTTCATATGCAATCATCTTTTTCTTTATTGTACTGAATTATGGAAATACTTGTTTTGTTCTCTGAAGTGAAAATAAATTAAAAAAATAAAATAAGCAAACATGACAATGGTACGTGATAAGCAAATACATATCATGTTTTATTCTGCATTATAGGAGACTCTGGAAAAGGAGAAATGAATGATGGGAATTGAAGTTCCATGAGTACCTCTTGAATTGAGATCAGGAAATATGCATTGGGACTATGAGGGAGAGAGGCCACTGAAATGAGGCATTGGGGCCTGAGGTTTGTTTTAGTTTCATAGGAAGAGGAAATATGGCAGCAGCAGCATGATGGTAGACTAGGATGTGGCTATGGCTAGAATTTTCTCCCTTTCTCCTTTCAGCCTATTCTAACCTCTGAGAATGAATGTATAGCTGGAATATAGTAAAACCAATGACTAACTTATCCTGGAGAACTGTGAAAAAGCCAGTTTAGTGCTTTAGCTCCCCCATACCACCTACAGAAGGCAACCCAGAGGACAAAGGAAAATACAAAATGGTCTTCAATCTATCACTCAAAAGTATTTAGCTTAATGGTCATAAAATGGGCAGAAATGGATAAAAAAAGGCTGTTATGATTCAGTCAATGCAGTCATTCTTTCAATCAATCAACAGGCATTTATTATGTATCAAGTACTTTGCTAAGTACTAGGGAAAATATATTAAAATAAGATAGTTCCTCTATTCAAATTCTCCTGGGGAATATAAAGGATTACATGGATTTGGATGAACAATCTATAGATTTCATGTATCAGTGTACGTATCTTGGACTGAATACAAATGGACAGCAAGTTTGTACCAAAATTGAACAAGAAAAGGAAAATTGGCTGAATCGACTTCAGGAAATTGAAAAATTCTTTTAATTACTCTGTTTCTCACAGACACAAAAACCCATCTTCTTAATACCAATATTTTACCAGTGTTGTTACATAGCTATTCAATCATGAAACATTACTGTCTTCTAGGATTTTTTTAAAATGAGTATCATAGAAAGGAACACTTGATGAAGCTACAGCATACTATATAAAGAACTATAATGTGGTGGTGTTGTTCAGTTGATTCAGTGATGTCCAACTCTTCATGACCGCCTGAACAATATTGTTCGTGGGGTTTTCTTGGCAAAGATACTGAGTGATTTGTCATTTCCTTTTCCAGGGGATTAAGGTAAACAGAAGTTAAGTAATTTGCCAAGGTTCATACAGTAAGCATCTGAGATTGGGCTTGAAGTGAAATCTTCCTGACTCCAGGACCAACACTCTATCCACTGGGCCACCTAGCTGCCTCTAGTATAATGTATAAGAAGAACCAAAGTAAAAAATCCCAGATTGAAAAGGTGTAAGAAAAAAATATGTACTTGTTATGTGGGAAGAGTGAGAGATTACCAATGGACAGTCCATGCCCTCTACTGGCACATTTTTGATGTAAGAAAAAAAAAAGTCCATCAGTACTTTGGGTACTCCACATCTGCCACCCAGCTATACCAGTAGCATCACAACATTGGGCAAATAGATAACTAACTCAAAGGTCCTATTGCTCTTTGCTGGGTTTCCCGGAAACATGGAAAGCAATAATGAATTCATTATGAAGCTCTCCCAATGGTTTCATCACGAACTTTTGCAAGCAAAGTAAAGATGGCCACTTTCCAAACAGTAGCCCCTTTACACACTGTAAGGTAATATGCCCAGATTGAAATAGAAAGCAGATATCTAAGGCACCTAAAGGAAAACGACTCCCATCTGTTATCTTTTTTTCTTGCTTCTTTCTCAAAGGCAGAGTTCACTAAACAGCCACACCAAATTCCTTGTTTATTTTTTTTTTGATAGAATAATACTGATTAAACATTAACCACCTGTGGTTCAAATTGCCAAGCATTGAATAGTGAACTGAAATGTGTCTATCATTTATTCCTATGTAGTGAATAATAGCTGAAGCATGCACACAAGTACTCCAATAATGCATTAATATGTAAAGAAGTGCCCCATGAGTAGGTGTGCAGCAAAAATTCTCACCCATTATCTTCCAAAAGGTAAACTGCTTAGTTCTTCCTTTGGGAAGCTCGTCCCCGACAAATACTTTTCCCATGTTGCAGCTCAGGCAACACGAGTTTCCTCTCTAATACAACCCTATCTTCGCAGTGGACAAAGGTGTAGTAGCTCTGGATAACTTCCGGCTCCATTGAAGGAAGAAAGAAACTGTTTGAGTCAGTTGGAAAGTCAATAAGAATTTATTGAGTCCCCAATGTGCACTTGGTCTTTTTACTCATACATGGGAGAGCATAAAAGAGGGCATTACTAATGTTGCCTGCTGAGTTTTAGCTTTTCCTGTCACTCTGGATAAGTGTGGCCTTGGCCTTTCCTTTATGGAAAAACCGGCATTCTCTGACCTTTGCCAATTAATTTGACCTTGATCTTGACTCTTGATGTGGTTTCTGCCTTCTGCTTTTTGTGAAGAAGGAAAATCTCAAGAGTAGCAGCAGCAGCAAGGTAAAATAAGGAAGATAGATCTCATTATATAACTGGTTTTCTTCTCGTGTCCTTGTGTTTGTGTCTAATCTGCTTTGTTTGCAAAGTATATTAAGACTCACCCTTCAAGTGGGGCCCAAAAGATTAGCAAATAGGGAAGTATTAGGGAATATCTGGAGAACAGTAGCAAGGTAAAAGGAGCAGCCTAGGTTTCTTTAGTTTCAAGTCTTAAAAGTAATTTGCTACTGTGGATAGCCTCAAAGTAGGACTCCTGGAAGGATAAAACATTGAGCTAAATGAAATAAAATTAAATTTAACAAGGATAATTATAGAATTTTATATTTAGATTAAAAATTCAAATTCAGAAGTATAGGATGGGGTGGACATGGATGGAAAATATTTCCTATGGAGAAGGGAAATATTTGAACTTTTGATGGATAACTTAATGGATAATGGATAACTTAATGCAACTTCATTATGTGAGTTACTAAATCTAAAGTTACTCTAGGTTGAATTAAACTAGGCAGAATATCCATAAAGAAAGAGATGATAGTTCCCCTACACTGTTCCCTTATCCTAGAATTATATTTTCAATTATGGACACATTTTAGGGAAGATATAGATAAGCTGGAGCATGTCCAAAAAAAGATTAACTAGGATGGTGAGAATGCTGGACAATGAACAAGGGTCAGTTGAATTAACCTGAGGTATTTAGCCTGTAGAACACAAGACAAACGGAGGACATGATAGTTTTCCTCCAGCACACAAAAGACTGTCATATGGAATAGTGAATAGACTTTTTTTTTTTCTGCTTGAAGTAAGAGGGCAGAATAGAGAGTGATGAGTGAAAATTGAAGAGGTGGATTTAGGCTCCACATATCGACAATTTTCCTAACAATTCAAACTGTCTGAAAATGGACTGGGATTCCTTAGACAGGAAGTGGGTTACCATTCACTGGAAGTCTTTGAGTAGGAGTTTTAAAAAAGCCCCAATGTATTAGAGATATTTTAGAGCAAATTCTTTCAGATACATGTGAAGCTGATGGACATCTAAGGTCTTTTTCCTATTTGGAGATGTCTCTAGGTGGGGAAGTAGATAGAGTTCTGGACCTAGAGTGAGGATGCCCTAAGATCAAATTCTGTGCAAAACATTTACTAGCTGTGAGACTCTGAACAAGTCACTTGACCTAAGTCTCAGTTTACTTCTCTGTAAAATGGGGATAATAAGAGCACCTATTTCACAGAGTTTTTGTGTGGATTAAGTCAAATGTTAGCTTTATAAAATTTAAAGTGTAATGTAAATGCTAGATTATTATTATTGCTATGGCTTCTACTACTATTGCTACTACTGCTATGAGTATTACTATCTATTTACACCTATTACTACTACTGCTACTACTCCTGCTGCTACTACTATTGCCACCTACTACTATTATATTACTACTTTATTATCCCGTTGTCCATTGTAACCTTGAACAGGTCCACAGCTTAAATATGCCTGAGGAGGCAGTCAGACATATTGTAAAACTTATTACCTACATGACCTTGGCCATGTCACTTACTTTCCTTGGCTTCAGTTTCTCCAAGTATAAAATAAAGAGGTTGGACTAGATGACCTCTGAAGGGAGCAGGTTGTCCTTTTAGTCCTATCTGTGAACTATTTATGGACAGTGAACATGATGCCCATTACTATGCAGATTTAGTGGGGAGTGGTGGTGGAAATGCCATTCCTTTTCTCTCTACCTCTGAAAAAATGGAAAGGTATAGATGATGCATTGGCTTTGCTAAGCAAATGATCAAGTCTCTTGTGGGATTGTTTTGATTTTAGTAGCTTCTTTTTCTCCTTTTCTTTCTCAGAGAAAAGGCTGATATCCCTGGTTGCCAAACTAGAATATTGTCTTCTGGAATTTTTATCCTTTATTTATTCATTTATAACCCTGATCAATTAATATCATTCCCTTCTTTGATGAATTAATGGTAGGTGTTCTATAGTTATGTGATGTTAAGAATTTGCAATATAATGATAGGAAATTGATTTTTTTTTCCGGACAACACAATCTTAAGAAAGTCTTTGTTAAAGGAGCAGTAGGTTGTGTAATTTGAGAAAACTTTAACATCCCCATCTCTGTTTTTTTTTCTTGGTCTCTTAAACTCTGCCATTAGAAAACCAATTCTTTGGATTAAAATTGTACATTGATATTCATCAATATAACTTAGGACGAACTTTTCAGATTCCTCTCCCCTTTCCATAATGATATCCAGTTTAGGTCAGAAAACTACAGGAAAGAAACTATGGGGTCTTTTATTGTTACTGAGACTTTATTGAACAAAGAAAGTAGTCTTTTCTAAGCCCACTTAATGCTAGTGCCTTCTCACTAATATCTTAGTACACAGTTGTTTGCATATTCTCCCCCATTAGATTGTGAACTCCTTCAGAACAGAGACTATCTTTTGTCTTTATATCTCCAGTTCTGAACACAGTGCCTCACACATAATAGGTGCTGAATAAATAAATGCTTGTTGACTTGATTTGCTATAAGGATAAAGACTTGGAAAGAACAGGTATGGGACAGTCTTGGTGGAGCTCTAGGCATTTTACTAGGTTAATCATTTTCAGGCCATGCCAGAGATTTTACAAGGTCTTTCTTCCCTCTGGACTATAAATTTTTTGGGGGGGGGGAAATTGTTTCATATTTATTTAGAAGAGCTGAAGGGGTGGCTGAAGCAAACTTATAATAGAAGAATTCCTGTCTTGAAAGGCTTTGTGTTGTGGTTTCAGTCATGTCTGACTTTGGGGTTTTCTTGACAAAGATACTGGAGTGGTTTACCATTTCCTTTTTTGGCTCATTTAACAGATAAAGAAACTGAGGCAAACAAGGTTAAGTGACTTGCCTAGGGTCACAGAGCTAGTAAGTGTCTGAGGCCAGAGGTGAACTCAGAAAGATTAGTGTTCCTGATTTCAAGCCCAGTGCTCTGTCCGCTGTACCACCTAGCTGCCCCATACACTGTATGTATGTTATGTATACCCATTTCAGAGGTTTATGTCTCAGAGATCTATTGTTCCATTCTACCCAGATGAGAATTCAGCTATATTTGTATCCACTGAAAAATGGATATGAGGATTTCGAGGTGAATTTTCCCATTTCTAATTTTTATAATCCATTTCATTAATAAATGAATCAAAAAATATTTGCTAAGTGCCTACTATGTGTTAGACATTATTTATTGTCTATATATATATATATATATATATACACACACACATACACATATGTACATACATATGTGAATATCCAATAAAACACAATGCACTCGCATATATATGTGCATATATATACATATACATAAAATGCATATATGTATATATCAGTAAGCACTTAATAAGTATCAGCTATGTGTCCTGCTTTGTGTTTTAGATATGTAGATAGGTCCCAATTAGTTTGAATAATGAACTTCAGATATTCTCACGTATTCAAATTTGACCTGTTCAAAGTTATAATTCACGTAAACTATGGCAATTAGTTCCAGAACAATGGAAATATACAGCGTGAATTCAAATAATGTGGCTACTTCTAGGGATTCAGTATCGATACTAATAAGAACATAATGTATATACACACCTATTCCCTGTGTATGTGTACATGTACATATTCATAATATATGCATGTGTATAACTATACAGATGCATGTATACAGATACATTAGATATCTCTCTACCTATATGCAGATATTCAAAACATTTTATTTGGGTAGACTGGGATAATAACAACTGCATGAATAAAGAAAGCTTTCTTGAAGGAGATGGTAGCTGACCAGAGATTTGAAGGAATCCAAGGTTTTGAAGAGATGGAGATGAGGAGGTTTGGGAGAAAGGTTGTATCAAGGTGTAGTGCTGGGTATAGGGGACCACAAGTATGACAGTTTGACAGGAGCAAAGAATGAAGAGAAAGTAATGTATAATCAGCTGGCAAAGATAGACTGGAACAAGACTGGGAAGACCTTTGAAGCCAAGTAGAGGAATTTTAACAATTCATACACTTTCTATGTTATGCTAGTAAATTTCAAAATAATTTGTCCCTCCTTTGGTTTAATACCCCAATTCAATTTCCAGAAAAATTGAATTGGAGTATTAAACCAAAGGAGGGACAAATGACCTTCAATATATCCAACTTTGAACTCATGTGATCACAGAATTGAGGGGACCCACAGGCTACATTACTATCAAAAGACATTCCTGAGTCCTCATTGACACACATTTAGGATGAGTAGTTTTTTCTTCAGGTAGCCTCTGAACAATATGATGGCACTGGGCATCTGGGCAAAGAGGTGTTAGAATGGGAGAGAAGAATGTTAAAGGAGAAAGTGCATTGATAGCAAAACTGAAGTTTATTGTGTTCACAGTTCTGTCCTAGGTCAGGATGGGTACTTTCATCTGTGCACTTGTGAGACCAAGACATTTTAGAACCCTCTTTCTATAAGATTTCCCCCCCTCCCCAACATACCTACCCCCTTCCTCTTTTAATATGTTTCCCTTTCCTTAACTAACAGCTTATTCCTGAATTTCAAGCAAAACTGACATGACACCTGGGATGAATACCACAGCATTGTCTGACTAGTCTTCTGGTTACCCTTTTAGCCCTTGGTTAACCAGAGAGTTGATTGAATGGATGCATGCCCTGAGGGTCCAACAACCCTTTATAGGTTAAGGTTGGAAAAGGGACCACCAGGCTTACAGAATGTACAGGGAGGGGAATGCCCCCAAAGTGTCACATAAATCAGCATGAAATCATCAGAAGGCATTTATTACATATCCATTTGCATATAGTGCTGTACTAGATGCTATAGAAATGAAGTTAAGAGACCCAGTTCCTTCATCCAGAAACATTTCTGTGAAGGTCATATAACCGTGCAGCTGTTCCATTGCTTGATCCAATATTTGGCTCTATTAGTAGTCAGTTTCCACACAATTGATTGGTCTGGCCAAATTGGCTGCTCAAACTGACCCAGTAATGAAGCTGGGCCATAGGTCAGTTATTTTTGTCACAGATACACAGAGCCCTAAGAATGACAGAAACTAACGTGGACAGATAGGCATTTCTGGTTGTTTAGTGTTCAGTGGGGGAAAAATAGTCACATTTTTTTCCCTTAGGGGGAGAAATGACATTAAACATCAATTCAGGGTAGAGATTATATATAATCACTTTGAAGTGCTCATGTTGATGGCTATAAATCCCCATGAATATGTCCTATTTCAGAGTGAAAGCTATCTGCTTTAGAATTCCTTGGTGCTGCTACTTTTCTCTGTCAAGGATTATTTTCCTGTCTTTATCTTTACAGCTTATTACATATCAAGATTGTCCTTCTCTGTGGTTCGCTTTCTTTTCAAGTGGCATTTTTAAGAGGCCTGAGAATGAAACTGCAGATGAAGGAAATGGAATTGACATTAGAACCGAAAAGCAAAAGTCAGATTGATTGCTGTTCTGAGAACTTAAACACACACACACACACACACACACACACACACACACACACACACCCTTCAACATGTAAATTAAAAAAAAGTCCAACTTCACAGTTATCAACAAAAGGATAATTATGGAAGAACTCAGTATTTCCTTATTCCACTTCAATAGTTACTGAAGGTTATATGTTGTCAAATAGACCCAAAGAAGAATATGGTGGGTGGTACAAAGATCACTGCATTTGGAGCACTGCCACTATTCACTTCTATAACCACAGCCAAGTCTCTTAACTTCTTTGGGCTCCACCTTCTTCATTTGTAAAATGAGGCGATTGGACCAGTTGCTCTCCACCTATGGTCCTATATTTTGCTTCACTGGATTATTTTTTTAATTATCTTCTAAGGTATAGCAATGTAGATATTTACTTATCCAACCAATTCAGCAAAGACAAAGGGAATAGCAAGTGTGGTGGTATAGTTTGATACTCAAATGTAACTATGATTTCATCTCCTTGGATATTTTCTCTAATTGTGCAGACCATCAGCCACCTATTCCATCCTTTGGGATTTTTAAATTTAGACCTTAAGGACATTAAATATTACCCAGCCCAATGCATTGATTTTGAGTGTGTGTGTGTGTGTGTGTGTGTGTGTGTGTGTGTGTGTGTGTGTACGGTGGAATAACAAAGCATCTGAAGTATGTACACCAGCTTGCAGAAAAAGTTTAAGTTCATGAAAATGCTTTAATAATACAGAATAATTACATATACATACATATATACATATACACATTATATCTGTCTATCTATCTATCTATCTATCTATCTATGTCTATCTATGAAACAAATTCAGAATTAAAACTCTTTTAACATTCCATTCTTCAGTCTTAATATACACTAATGCCACGATGGGAAGAAAAAGGACTATAGGGTCCAAAGAGATCAAAGTTGTAACAGTGTTACTTTTAAATTATATCAATTATATTTACCAATCTATGAAGTCGAAGAAGGTGGAATGATATAGAATGAGTAATTCTACCATTCTTACCAGAATGAGTAAGGCTGGCAGGAGACTTAGCTTTTTAACTTTAAAAACATATAAAGTATTTAGCAAAAGCTACAGGAAACAGACCAAATATGCAAGTTTATTTTGTTAGAAAATTCACTTTGATCCTGGAAGACAATATGCTCATGTCTCCAGAATGACTGCCTCCCCTCTGATGCTCTGATTTTGCAGATGAAGAAACAGAGGCACAGAAAACTTAACTGACTTCTTGTCCAAGGTGACAGCTTGGATTTGGTATTTAAGAGTGAGTTATCCTAGATCTGTGTTCTTCTTTTGCATAGTCTAAGCATCTCTCTATATAATAGGCTCCTAGATCTGGAGGTGGAAGGGATTTCTACAGCACTGTGATACTAGTGTGGAGAGGGGAAGGGAGGCAAGGACCAGACATTTTGAAAGGAAGAGGATTTCTTCCCCCTCTCCAACATTTTAGCTCTACCTTCAGGAAATTCATATACGAAAAAAAAGTTTTCTTTTCCCCTACTCCAAATATTTTTAGCCCTGTATAGTGACTGTGTTTCTTTAATTACACCACAGCAAAATTAGACAGATCAAACAATTCAGTGGGCATTATTTCCTGTGACCTCTCTTCATAAAGCTTGAAGGGTAGTGGTGAAGTGAGTACTCATTTGTGAGCCACAGAAAAGCCGACACATAGAATCTTTTGGTCAATTTGATTCTGCTACAGTTGTAAAGGTCTGTCTCAGCAGGGAATCTGGAAATTCAGTTGTGTGTCCTTGTGCCTGCCCCTAAAACATGGCATACAATTATACCAGGAAGACATAATAGAGCTGGAAAATATTCAAGAAAGGGCATCAGAAATAATCATGGGTAATAAAGAAAAGGGTCTTCTTTATGATGATGGGCTAAAAATTTATGCTTTTCTGAAAAGACAAAAATAGAAAAGGGAATATGACTAGAATTTATAAAATAATGAAAGATTTAGAGAGAATGATCTTGAAGTGACTCATCACTACTCGGAAAACTAGCATGCTTGGAAAACACAGAAGCAACTTCTACAAATTTAAAAATTACATAGCTTTAGATGAAATTTTTAAAAAAATAGTACTTTACATAGAGTGTAGTAAACTCACCCATTGATATGAAAATAGAAATGGATTCAAAAAAATTTTAGCTGCATTTATGGAAGATACCACCACAATGGAATATTAAGGAAAGTTGGACATTTTTGGGGGGAGATCCTGGAGGTAGAAAGTGAACTTTCTTAACCTCTTGAAATTGATACAATAAAGTGTTCTTCTACAAAATGTCCCTGGGTACCACTCTCAGAGGTGGAACACTGGTCTGGGTGCCCAGTGGCCTGACCCATTTTCTTCATTCTTATGTAAGGGAACACCAATGCCTATCTGGGGGCTTGAATACAGTTTTAATAGCTTCTCCCCTCTTCATACTTTCCCTAATCCCCAGGGTAAAGCCTGGTTCTTCCATCCTTGGAAATTAACTTTCCAAAAGGCAGACTTTAACAATGTGCAACCACCCTTCCATGTTTGCTTAGAATTCCTCTACTGAAAAACTGCTAGTGTTTCTTTACTCAGTCTGAGTTTTCTCTGCAAACGTCTAAGACTTTTTCTCTGCTCTTTTAATTTCAAAAGAAGAGATTAATGAAACGGCTTCTTGAAATTCTTGACCATTCTATCCACACCGCCCCATGCTCTCCCTGCTTTCTGTCCCCCCACCCTTAGAACATGCTAAGTGAAATCCCTGAGGAAGTAGACAAAAGTAAAAACCACCCACAACTAAAAGGGAAAACACAATTATGTGCCTGTGTGTGTGTGCATGTGTTTCTAAATCTAGTTTCCTAAGAGTAGCATTACTAATGACCTTGAATAAATTAATGAATCCTAATAAAATTACTAATACCATTTAATATCTTCTGATAACTAAATATTAGATGACTATATGGAAAATACGTAATTTTTATTATATATCTATTTCACAACACCTGAGCACTTTCAGTTGAAGACATTCTATATTGTCATGCTAAATGCTTGTAGGCTCTGATCCTGTTAGGTAATTACGATATCTACCATAGCATTAAGGCTTACTGCATGAGCTAATGCTGTGATATGGAATTAATCAAATTTGAATGAAAAGGTCATTAGAAAGTTAAATTATTTTTACTGATATCAACCCAACACTACATAAGCAAGAATTACTCTCAATTGTGAAATAATGCATCCAGTGATTCAGTCATTAGTTTTCTCTCGCCTGAAACACCAAATTACTGATCTGGTTAATTACATAAGAACATTGACCACTGTTTAGCATTTCATTACTTCCACTTTTTAGCACTTTTCAAAAACTCAGTTGTACAACATTTACCAGCACATTACTTCCATTTCAAGGAAACAGATTACTTGCAGTGAATTAACTCAGAACTGCAGATACCATTGGATTTTTTTTTAATTTTATTATAGTTTGCATCATTCATTTCCACAAGATTTTGAGTTACATATTTTCTCCCCATCTTTGCTCCACCCACCGCCCCAAAACAGCCATCCCAGTGTGTCCCCCCTCCCCCAGTCTATTCTCTCCTATGTCACTTTTTGGTAGGGCAGGATGGATCTCCTAACCACAGTGCCTGTGTATCTCAAGTTCCAGTTGGATGTAGTCAATAATAATAATAATAATAATAATAATTGCATATATATATAGATAGATAGATAGATACATAGATACACATTCATAACATTTGATTATGGAACTCCAGATTCCAGATTC
>CM053581.1:471803094-471853875 GCA_028627135.1 Pseudochirops cupreus
GTTTTGAAAATCTTTCTTCAGCTCATCTCTAGCTTTAAGGCATTCTTCATGTTTATTGGAGGCCTCTGGTGGGGGCGCTCTGGCTGTGCTCTCCTCCTCCCTCTCTCTCCCATGATCTTTCTTTTCCCCAAAGAAGGAATCAAGGGTTTGGGAGCTGTTCTTACTTTGCTTCTTATGCTTATTCTTACTCATGGTTCTTGAGACCATGATTTTTTTTTTAAATCTCTGTGGGGCTCTGCTTCCAGAAGGGAAAGCTCTGTCCCAAATTGCTGGGGTACTCCCAGCTGCCGTAGCTCTTAGGAAAAGGCTGGGACTCTTCCTAATTACTTCTGGCTGACTGGATAGCGAGGACTCTAAGACCGAGGCCCAAGATGGCGATCTGGATCCAGGCCACTCAACGCGAGAGCTCTGGCCTGAGAACAATCGCTCAGTCCCCCTGCTGCCTGCAGGCCGCGGGCAGGAAGCTGCAACGTGGAGGCGGGTGCAAAACCTCTGCCTTTCGTTTTTCTGCTCTGGACACCTTCTGGCCGGACTGCTTATCTCCCCCTTTCACAAATCCCACTCGCAGCTGCTGCTAATTTGCTCACCTGAGAGGCTCCTCAGCTCCTCCCGTCCAGCCACCCCCGGGCACAGCCATGGCTTCAGGGCAGGCTGGTTTCGGTTCACAGTGCTGATATGGTTCCTCGTAGCTGAGCTGACTTTTGTGGGAAGTATCTTTGTGTGCGTTTTGGAGTTCTAGGATTGGTTTAGAGTCCTGTTTTATGGGTATTTTGGGGTGGCTATGTGAGAGCTGCGATATGTTGCTGCTGCTTCACCGCCATCTTGGCTCCGCCCCCCCCAAATATTCTTTAAGTGTTAATGCATTACATAAACTTGAAGTGTTGTTTAAAAAGCACAATCAAGCTATAGCATATTTTGAACAGCAGACTACCCACGAAAAGGAATGTAAGATGTGTCATCTAGGAAACATATAGTAGAAAGGGAGGTGGACTCATACCTAAGAAATGTGAAACATACCTTAAGAAAGACTTCTAGAATATGGAAAATAATTATACAGGAAGAGGCCATCTGGCTGGATTGCAGTCTGTCCTCGAAGGGGGTACTACTAACATTGAGTATATCAGAAATCTACTGAAATATTGAAGTATAATATACCAAAAGACTGTTCTGTGACTTAAAGTAGTAAGGTTGGTTTATTGGTTGTCTCATAAACTGGTTACAAAGATGATTTCACAAGGAGTATTTCCAAATTATTTTGAGTAAATGCAGCCTAATTTGAATGGACATTGCCTCTCAATGGGACAATGTTGAACACTGATTTGGATGTACATGTTCTGGTTATGGCTGTTAGGAAGCCAGCTTTGTTACTTTATCATCACACATATTAAATCTTTACAACATCTTTTAAAATGACTGATAAAAGGTAAAAAGCAGAACTCTAGTGACAGCTGGCATTCTCTATTATGAAGCAGCATGCAGGACCTGGAGCTGAGATGGGAATAATAATAATAATAATAAAAAAAACCTTTTGATTTTGTAGACTTGAAATCAAACTTAGCACCATGTACCTTTGAGTTTGGCCACTATTCAAGTCAAGGCTTTGAGGCCTTTTTCATATTATGAAGCAATATTGTCAGTGAGGGATCAAAGCGTGAGAAATTTAGTGTGAAAAAGCATTGCTTCATGAGGAAAGGCAACTTAATATAATGGAAGGAACATTATTCTCAGAGGCAGAAAAGCTAAGGTCTAGTCCTGCCTTCTTTACTTGGGAGCTGGGTAACCCCACACAAATCATTTAATCTCTTAGTCTCTCAGTATCTGTGAAAGTCTATCAGTAGGTGTACTAATGTTCTCACATGGGCCATTGTCTGTAAAGTTCTTTGTAAACTATAAAATATTATATATATGTGTGTGGGTGTGTGTGTGTGTAAGTATATAAATCTGTCATAACTGTTCCAAAGGATGATATTATTCTTTTTACAACATGAAGACATGTAAACTATAGCAAAAAGCCAATTCTTCCTCAGGCGCTGACAAACAGCGACTGGTTTGACATTAGCTGTATGATATAATAATATAAAAATAAAACTGGCATCTCTAGATGAATTTCACCAAATATTGTAATGGTTGATTTGTTTGACCACATATATTTTAAAGGTAGGGGTGGAGTAGAAATGGTAGGTAGTGATAGATATGAACAAAGAGCATCGATAATGTATTGAATGGCATCTATCCACTCATCCATTTATCTATGTGTCAATGTACATTTCTGTGTTTGTATATCTGTCCATCCATCTATGCAAATACCTACCTATTTCTATCTCCACATCTACCTTTCTCTCTAACTCTCCACATTTTTCTCTTTACATACGTACATACACACATACATACATATATACATACATACATACATACATACATGCATGCATGGTCTTTTCAAAAAAGGTGCCTCCTCCACATGTTAAAACTATAAAAATGACAAATGCAACTATAGATAAGTTTTTTCAACAACCAAAGCCTACTAAAATTAAGTGAGGTATAAAACAGAACTAATACACTGATCAAAAGTATTCTCCAGTCTTATGGCATGCATTCTACATGTTGTCCAAATAGGTTTCCCTATTGAAATTCCTGTTTTCAGATGATATCATATTAATTTTTAAAGACCTAGGACACTAGTAAGCCAGACATCTACTGTCATTAGAAAATGGAAAAAAAAGTAGATGAAAAATGCACATTGCCCAGATTATACTATACCATTTGAAGGATGATTTATTGGATTATCTTATCAGTACATATGCATTTTAGGTATTTCAGATGCACAGGGAAGATTTGGATTAGGAGGACAAGATGGACTAGAATGGATTTGGGAAACTGTGCAGTACTTACAATGGCACTTTACTATCTAGAAATAAAAAAGGCCACTTAAATGCTAATTTAAAGCTAACATTATTTTTTAACGATATTATATGACTGCATATATTTTGAAAATCTGATCAGAAGGACTGCATTTACAGATGAGCTGAAGATCAATAGAAAGACACACACTGAGTGGTTGTTTGCAGGCTGCATTTTATTAACAGAGGTGACTTGTGTTCAAGAAGTAACATAGACTACATTATTAAGGATCTGTCTTATTTTTAAAAGGATGTGGGCCATTCATGACACACTATGAGTTAGTAACCTGATGTGACAGTAAACAAAGATAATACGTTCTGATGGCCTTTGCTCAGTTGTCATCCTTTTTGACCTTTCTGCAGATTTTGACACTGTTAATCACCCTCTTCGTTGTGCTCTCTTATCTCTAGGTTCTCCTCCTACCTTTGTTGGGTCTTCATTCAGATCTCACTCTTCTTCCTCTATATTTTTTCACTTCATGATTTCATCAGTTTTCATGGATTCAGTTGACATCTCTATGCATGTGATTCTCAGATTTATTTTTTCTAGCCCTAACCTTTCTCCTGATCTCCAGTTTTTCTTCTCCAGCTACCCAACAAATATCTTGAACTATTTGTGTATCTACATCTATATCTATATAAGATATCTATATGTCTAAAATATAGATATAGATAGATAGATAAATAGATATAGATAGATACACACACATGCATACAAGTACATATACACACATTCCCTTCTCTTCTCGGACACTGCCACCATTCTGGTGCAGGCCTTCTTCAGCTCACAGCTGGACTGTTGCCATAGTTCCTGGTTGGTCTTCATGTCTCAATTCCTTTCTCACTTAGTCAGTCCTCACTTAGTTATTAAACTGATTTTTTCAAGTCTGACTATTTCATTCCCCCCTCCTCCATACCCCTTCCCTCCAGGGTACACACCAGTGAAGCCTAGCGGCTCCCTTCAGAATGAAATGTAAAATCCTCTGTTTGGTTTTTAAAGCCTTCTATAACCTGGTCTTTTTCTCCCTTCCCAGTCATCTTAAACTTTAATCAACCTTATCCCCTTCCTCTCCCTAACCCCAACATGAACTCAGCAATCCTATCTGGTAATTGTGGCCCCCTTGTTGCTCCTCCCATATAATATTCCCCTTGACTCCAGGGATTTTGATTGTCTATCCCCTGCTTCTATCCTGTGTCCTTAAAGTCCTACCTTCTGTTAGAAGCTGTCCTTAGCCTCATGAAACTTACTACTTTCCCTCCAAAATTATCTCCAAATTTACCCTGCATTTTGTTTGCACAGGTTTTTTTTTTTTCCACATTGTCTTCCCCTGTCAGTGCAGCTAGGAGTTGTAATCCAATTCAAATCCAGGGCAGTCGCTTACTTATTATAGCTATGGGGAAAAAGTCATTTAACTTTTCTTTTCCTCAGTTTTCCCAACTTTAAAATGGGGATAATAATAGTACCTGCCTCCTAGGGTCGTTGTGAGGATCCAGTGGGTTGATATTTGTGAAGCACTTAGTCCAGAACCTGGCAAGTAGTAGGCACTCTGCTACCTAGTGAGGCAGTATTAGAATTTGAGGTCCCTGAGAGCAGTCACTCATCTTTTTTGTTTTCATCTCCCCATGACTTTCCACCTTGAGGATGCTTAATAAAGGTTTGTTGCCTTGACTTATTCCCATTTTAGAAATAGGAACTAAAACAGAGCAAAATTAAGATAGCTTGATCAAAGGTATGTGGCTAGGAAAGTCACAGGGGTATAAAGGTCACTGATTTAGAACTAGGAGGAGCCTTATAAGTTGTCCAGATGAGGAAACTGAGGCCCATGGAGGTTGTGCTATGCCCATTGTTATATAGGTAGTAAATATAAGAGGTAAAATTTGATTACAGGTGATCTAATTTCAAATCCAGCAATTTCCTCACTGTATTACAAACTACTTTGTAGTGAAACAAAAGGAATGGTTTCATTTCTGGAATGACTGGGATCACAACCTTCTGTTGCAGATTTGTAGCTAGATTTTTTTTTGAGAGGTTTAGTTACTGTGGGGTATTAAATATGAAGAAAAGAATTGAACTAAGAAGTGACTAAATAGAAGAAATATGTCCTGGGATTGAGAAGCTAACGTATTGTTCTTGGCTCTCCTGCTGACTCATTGAGTGTTTAGGGGCATGAACATTAATCTCTCTCAGTGCAAAAAGAAGGTAATTATCATCTAGTTATCTCAAGGGATATGGTGAGGTCTTAGGTGGAAAAAAAATGCTGTATAAACTTCAAATAGCCTAAAATGTATTCTTCTTTTAATTGTTGGAAATTTCTTGGGCAACATAAGCCCTCTGCCCCCAATGTATGCAACAAGTGGCTTACACAGTTAGACTGATCAAGATTAAAGGCAACTTGATAGCCCTTGGTGGGGGGGGATTTATATTTGCCTGATTTTAGGCATGCACATGTGTTTAGATTTCTCAGTTCTCTGTCTTTTCGGTTTTTGAAATAAAAAAAATAGATTTGGAGAAATCATCAAAACAAATAATCTGTTAATCAAGAAACATTTATTATGTGTTATTATGTATGTACCAGTCTCTGTGCTTGATAACAGAGCAGCTGATGGCAAAGTCGAAAGAATCTCTGCATCCAAGGAGTTTACATTCTATTGGGAGAGACAAATGTACATTTAATAAGCTTATCGGAGTAAATTTATCATAAAGCCACATAAATACAAAACAGATATATTTAAAACTGAAATCAGACTCTACTAGCTGTTGGTGTAGGTTGGGGAGATGTATCACCATGTTGTCATCTTTGAAAGATTGTGGAGAATGGAAAAGAACTGAAGACTGCCAGCATCCATAGACTCATTAACTGTCGAGTGTGTCCTGCAAGGTAGATTAAGAGTCCTTTTTTCCTCTTTGGGTGCCCTCATCAGCTCCCATAATTCTGTTTTCATCTCTATGTAGATGTATCCCAGATCATTAAATTCAGTTTTAATCTCCCTCCTGAGCCCCAGTCTCACAGCTCAAATCGCCTAGCGAGTATTTCAAATGGTATCCCCCATAGACAACTCAAACTCAACATGTCCAAAGGGATCATGGTTTTTGTTCCCTGAAATGGATTCTTTTCCCAAGATTTCCTTTTATCATTAAGGACACCACCATCCTTCCAGTCATCTGGGTTCACAACTTGAATATCATCTACTGCTCCTCAGACTCACTTACCCTACAATCAATCTGGCATTGTATCTGTAACATCTCTTGTATGTGTCTCTTTTCTACTTTAAGAGACTGTTTAAGCCCTCATTAGCTAAACAACATTTACTCTATTTTTTCACAAGCTCTCATCTCAGGTTGGTCTTGTGACAAACAGCTGAACTCAGATAGCAGAAGATTCTCAGTTAAATGAGAAATGCTGAGTTCTGGATAACATGAAATATGGGGCCATAACCCAAACCACAGTGTCTGAGGCAGCTGCATTCTTTTTACCGACAAGGCCTTTGCCCATCCCTGCTAAGAAAGCATTTAGGGGATGTGTGTTTCTAGTGGACAATTGCTGCAAGTGGCTCTTATACCCCACCTTGCTGTAACCAAATTCCATACCCCATAGAACACAATGCCTGGAATGCTATCCCCCTTCTCTCTCCTTTTGGAAGATTCTTCTCAAGTGCCATCTTTTTCAGGACTTTTTCTAGGTCCCCAAACTATTAGTGTCACCTCTTATGTTACCAGATTTTTATCTAAGTTCGTCATATATGTATCTAAGAGTATAGTTTTGATTACCTCCATTTTTAAGCTCTTTCAAGGCAAGGTCATTCTTGCCTTTGTCTTTGTGTTTCAAACAGTTCACAAAGTAGAATCTAATTTATTGAATTTTTAATAGATTGATTAATATAAAAGTGAGCTTGACTTTGATTACAAGCAATATTCTAGGAGATGTTAATAATAGCTAGTGTTTCTATATGGCATCTATTACGTGCCAGCCACTGTGCTAAGCACTTTTTACAAATTTCTCTTTTGTTCTTCACAACAACTCTATGAGATAGGCAATATTATGACCTCCACTTTACAGCTGAAGAAACTGAGGCAGACAGGTTAAGAAACTTGCTCGGGGTCATATAGCCAGAAAAGTCTGAAGTCAGATTTAAACTCGGTCTTCCTGATTCTAAGACCAGTGCTCTATGTCCTATGCCACTTAACTTAATGGATTCCCATTAATGGTCCTTTGTTCCTCATACCTTTCAAAGCTCACAAGATTGCAGTCTTCTCCAATAGTTCATCTAAAAGTAGGGAAGAAAATAAACACCAAAAAGCAATGCAAAGAAGGCCACAACTTGGTTGAATGGTAGAGCCCAAGTTCTCTCTCCCCACTGGAGGTTTACAGAATGGCTTCCCTCTATCTTAGTCAGGAAAGAATGGGTGATAGGAAAACAACAACAACAACAAAACAGCCAAGTGTAATTGGGCAAGGGGAACAGCCAAAGAAAGGCCTCAAGAAACGACATCAACAGAAATGATGTCCTTGCATACAGCTTTTGCTCACTTCTTATCCTTAATGTTTTTTTTTAACCTTGTAGTAGTTCTTTCTACTTGGGCCCTCTTTATTTTGATCCCTAAAATTCTTTTCTCAAGCCATTTACAAAAACATTCAAACTAATGGAAGAATAGACAATGAGATTGTAGGTCACCCTGAACTCTCAAAGGTGGTGTCTTGAGATCAGAAATTCAAATACCATGAAAAACTTCATGTATGGGGACAAATATCATCTTCATCTTAAGAGAATCAGCCTTTACTACATTCTGAGAGGCTCATCACCAAAAGGTCAACCTTCTATCTAGGTGATGGATATATTATTATTTTTATTAATTATTTTAATTATTACTATTTTATCATGCCAAAGCAACTCATGAAACTGCTTTGTTGAAGACTGAGATTTGTGTCAGTAAAGGGGATAAGTAAACAGATGAAATAATAGATTTTAAAGATATCAGTTTTTGATTGAATAAATTAGAGCTTTTTGTAATTTATTTTCTGTTCTAATTTTTCTTTGTTGTCCAAGTTTTAATGTTTAACCAATATATTTTCTGAAACCAATAAGGTTCCTCTTTTTCACATTATCTGGAGATTTTTCCCTCTAATATTTTCTGTCTATTTTCAAGTTAGTTAAATTTAACAAACATCTATTAAGCACCTACTGTGTGTAAGACTGAATAAGTGCTGAATACATAAAGAAAAGAAAAAAAAAACCACCATGCATTCAGAGAGTATGCCTTCCAGCAGTGGAAGAAAATGTATAGATAGGTATTATATAGATGCAATATATATACACAATAATTATAAGTAAGAAAATCAGGGAAGGTCCTGGCATCTGAATTATGTCTTAAAGAAAGGCAGCAATTCTAAGAGGTAGAGTCAAGGCTAATATATGCTCTAGACATGGAAGAACACCAATAGTGAGGAAGGGAGGTTGGAGATAGAAGAGTATTATTAGAGAATGGCTTTTTGGCAAGTGCGAATGTGATGGAGAGTGCTTAAGAGAGAATGACATGACAAAAACTTGGAAAGATCAAAGGAAGCCATTTTGTAGAGGGCTTTCAATGCCAGGCTGAGAATCATATATTTTATTTTAAAAGCAATAGGATGTCCTGAAGAATTTTGAGTACAGGAATGACCTAGTCAGGTCTGTGTTGAAGGATTCCAATTAGGAGGCAACTAAAATAGTCTAGTTGAGAGGTAATGAAAGTCTAAAGTAGAATATAGGGTGTGTTAATGAAAAGGAAGAGATAGATCTGCAAATATTGGTGACGTTTAATGGATAAGATGATCACTGATAGAAGATGGAGTAAAAGGGAAGAGTAAAGGCTCTCTGAAGTTGGGAATCTGAGTGACTTGAAAGTTGATAGTCTCTTCAGAAGAAATAGGGAAATTTGGAGGAGAGGTTTTGGGGAAATTTATAATGAATCCTGTTTCAAACATGTTGAATTTGAGATGGCTATGGGGCATCCATGAGGAAATCCGATTTCTAGGCACACCTGGACTACATTTTTTCCTTATCTTTCTCTTCTATATTTTTTCTCTTTTCCTTTCTTCTCCTTAATTTTTTTTTGATTGAATTAATTGAAATTGAATTAAGAATGTTGGTAGATAGTTCTAAACTTTTGTAATTAGCACTGAATAAAGTTTGAAATCCTTATTGGTTGAAATACCTTAAAAACTCGACTTTGCATATAGTAATATCTGAAAGAAATTTAAACACTGCAGTAGTATTAAAACTTCAGCTTTCTAGTGTACCAAAATGCCTTCAACTTGTTTTAACGTTATTTTACTTGTTTGCAATTATATACACCATATAATTTTCTTTGGTTTAGTCACCTGATTTATATTTTTTTAATTGTGTGTACTTATCACATTCTAAAATGAAAACAAGATAAGTTCAGTTACAGACATTGTGCTCATTTGTAGTCTAATTCTAGATATTGTGATTGTACTTTAAACACTGACATGCCAGGCATTATAGAAGCATTACATTATAGGATGCAGGCAGGATACAAATGTAAGGAGAATAATCTGCTTAGGGATACTGACATATGAGGAAAGGTAATTTGGAACCAAACAAGACACAAGTAGAGAGCGGATGGTTTAAGCTATAACTTTTAAAATATGATATCAAAACAATCAGGCCATGTAGTGTAAGTCAACAAATAAGTCAAACTGTTCGTGATCTAGAAGGAATTTTTCCTTTTTCCAACCAGCTGGTTTGTGATGTTATAGGCATAGTCTAACTCTAAACTTTGACCCACTCTGACTTAAAAAACTTTGTATGCATTTTTATCTACTTATCTCAGTTCTTTCCTTCCAATACATTACAAACTCCCTGAGGGCAGGATCTGTTGGCAATTTGCTCTTTGTATCTTCAATGCTTAGAAGAAGACCTTGCACATAGTGAGTTCTTAATAATTGCTTATTAAGTTGAACTACATGGAAGTTGCTGGATAAAAATCATATGACCAAAGAGAGCTCCCTTAAAAAGCTTAGAAGAGGAAGACTTTCTGGTGAGGGGTGGACCACAGAAAATGATAAAGAGAAAGAGGGAGAACTACCAAGAGACAATGAAAGGTCAGGTGCAAAAAAAAACTCTAAAACAAAACTCTTTTTACTAGGAAAGGGCAGTCGCAGTAGTTTAGGATATAAATAAAGTTACAGATGATTAAATGATGTAAAATAACAAAGATCATGCATACTTTTTTTTAAAGAAACATATTTGTCTTTATTAAAATTTATCCAGTCTTCCTGCAGGCATTTTATGCATCTTAATTCAAGCCAGCTTATAAAGGAATAGACTATGTAGAAATATACACAATTTTAACTTGACTTGTCCTCCATTTCCTGGGCTAGAGGTGTTTGAAAAATTGTACCTCAGTTTAATCTGGTTGATCTTTGACAATGACAGCATGCTTTAGAAAGACTGTTTTATTTTGGTTCATGGCCTACCTTTTCTCAGAGCTCAGCTGGAGTCCCTTGACAGTTTTCTAATAATCACAGTGAAACATAGAACGTACTTCCTAGAATATGTGCTAATTGTCCTGCACCAGTGAGAACAGATAAAATGAGCTCCTGTTCCTTTGAGATCAGGAACATCTTTGAGGGTCATTTTTTTTTAAAGCATGATTAGACAGGAAACCAGGAAAGTGGCTTAAATAAAATAGACTGACTCATAGAGAATAACTTTTCAGTTAATAGGCATTATTAATTATAGATGCTGAAATTGCTTGTAATATTTGCACATAAGAAATGCTTTTAAATGGGCCCTCTCTGATCTCTACTGGTTCCTGGTTTCATCAGCAATACAGAAAATGACTTTTTGCTATTGCCTAAAGAAGCAAATAATTCTGAATTCCAAGCCTCTATGCACATGATTATATACTAAAATGGATAATTATAAATGGCTAAAGTTATGTTTTGGTTCAATATATATCAATTTCTATGTTTTTTTAATTCATGAACCTCTAGACTCCTATTTTGCAGTAGCAAAGCAAAAGGGCTCAAGCAATCATTTTCTTGTTGAGTGCACCTAATTATTTACTGGGCATGTAAATAGGTTTAGAAAAAAGTTACCTGCATAGTGAATTGCTATAACTAGGCACCTCTAAACATTCATCATCAAAATGGAACTAAACAAATGTTTTAGAAATGTAAGATGTCAAATATGCAAAGTGTGACCTTTAATTTCTGAGCTGTGAATTCAGATACCTTCACTGGGTCACAAACATAAACCCACAATGACAACCCCATCACTCTAATTTCTGATATCTAAAGTGACAGATGGCAAGCCTGCATGAACATGAATGTTGTTAAGTTCACTTAGAAGCATACACACTTAAATCCTAATTTTCTTTTTATTCAGATGGAGCTTTACTGACATTGGGCAAGGCTTTCTCAGCTGCCCCTGATATAACCTCATCCCTCCTTCTTACTCTAAGGAAACCTACAGAAATGGGAGCATCTAGCATGAAGGTTAAAGGATGGGAGCTGCAGGAAGGTCCTGATGTATGAGATGCTGAGCCAACAGTCTGACATAAAAGCAAGGGGGTGGTGGTGAAAATATCAAAAATTTAAGCTGAACTATTAGAAAAAGAGTGTTGAGCACCAGGAAAATGATAGTTCTACTATTCCCGAGACCCTAATCAGATCATGTCTGGAGTATTGAGCTGTAATTGACGTGAATTGGTTGAAGGAGATGACATAGCTGTGTCTTCAGTTATTTGAAAGACTCTTACATGGAAGAAAATAAAATAATTAGACTTGTTCTGCTTTGTCCTAGGAGGCAGAACTAGGAGCATTGGGTAGAATTCAGTCAAATTTGGATGGCTTAATAGACCAAGCTCCATACTTGGCCATGAAATAACATTTCTCTTTGTTTTCTTTTGTTAATGAGAATGAATGATGTGAAAGGGGTGAGAGGCAGTTAAGACCAAGTCTGATCTATACATAGAGACAGAATGTTTCTTCTCTCATCATTTTATTTCAAAAAGCACTAAAAAGAGCTTTATTATTTCCTTTTTTAAATCTAAAGATAGACATTAATTTTTCATGTACTTTATATACATTTCTATCAAGGGAGATTGAGTTATGATAGGAAATTATTGTTTTAAGTGGAAATTGAAAAATACATTCCTAAATCTGCAGTAGCAGATGTGGTAGGAACATGAATTACTATGCAGAGAGAACTGGATATGTAATTCAAGATAAGCATCAGCTAGAGCTATAACTAGGGTGGGGCAATCAAGACTTTGAAGCAGAGTGCCAAAATGTAGATGGAAATTGTACTACTTCAGTAGATAGAAACAACTGGAAAGGCTCCTAGTTAGTAAGAGTAATTGATCAAAATCAGAAGCTACTATATGAGGTTTCCTTCCCCTAGTAACAGAAGCATTTCCCGACTCCATATCTTTCCACTTGCTCTCCTCTAGGCTTGGAATGCTACTCTACCCCCTTCACTTTCATTTCTCACTATTCTTAGCTTCCTTTAAGACTCAGTTGAAATTCCACTTTCTGTAGAAGGTCTATCAGGTCTCCCTCATTGCTATTACTTTCCTTCTGACATTTTTTTTATGACTATATGTAATCTATCTATCTATCTATCTATCTATACCTCTATACATACATATATATAATACACACATGTGTATATTGCAAGTGTATATAGATACATACATGCTGTGTGTGTGTGTGTGTGTGTGTGTGTGTGTGTGTGTCTGTGTATGGATTCTGGATTTGGAATTCAGAAAGAATTCTGGGATTTTTAGATCAAAAGAACAGAAACTCAGGCAAATCCTACCTATCCAAAAAGCCTTCCCATGCAGGGCCCCAGTGATAGATGACACTTGTCTTAACTGAAGATCAGTCTAGTTAAGTTTAGAGAGTCTCCAGGTGATGAGTTTTTCAGTTGCAGAAATTCTCAAAGACTATTTTCTAAATTTTGGAGGGATTGAAGTGTGAGTGGGTGAAGAGAACACATAGCTCTTTGATGTTTTGAAGTATGCTTCATTCTCATCTTTGAAATCTGAAGGCAATTCTCTTTTGTTATTAATCTATAAGGATTTTAAGGGGCAAAAGTCTTGTGGATTAAGGAGGGGGTTAATGAAAACATTACCAAGTCTTTCAAAAAGCTTTCCTAAAGACTTGATATTGTTGTTTTGTTGTAGATTTTGTTTTCAGTCAGCCCATCAGTCATTGAGCACATATTAAATTTCTACTATGTGCAAAAAGCTGTACTAAGTTCTGGGGATACAAAGAAAGGTTAAAAAAGTAGTTCCTGTTCTCAAGGCTCTAGAACAGCGGTTCTCAACCTGTGGGTTATGTTCAGTTTGTAACAATGAAAATACATCCTGCATATCAGATATTTATATTACAATTCATAACAGTAGCAAAATTACAGTTATGAAGTAGCAACGAAAATAATTTTATGGTTGGGAGTCATCACAACATGAGAAACTGTATTAAAGGGTTGCAGTATTAGGAAGGTTGAGAACCACTACTCTAGGACATACAAATATATCACATATGCACACACCATATGCACATACATACTACATGGTACATAATACCTAGACACTGCACCACATGCCCAACACACACACAGACACACACACATACTTGCATACCACATACATACTGCATACCCCTTACCATGAAATTGGGAGAATTTTTTCCCTCTTAGGTAGAAAATTTATTCAAAGACTAGAGGCAAAGAAAAAAATACACAGGGAACAGTCTGGATGGTTATTAATGAACTAAGGATATATCTTTTTTTGAGGAGGATATAAAACATCATAGTTTAGTGGATAGAATGTTAATCTGAGAGTTAGGAAGACCTAGTCAAGTCCTGACACCAAAATATATTATCTGTGTTATCCCAGTGTAGCAGCAAGCACCCTAGCATACCCAGGATGACTGCTGGCACAGGTTCTTTGATCTGCTTTTCTAAAGGAAAGCAATGAAAAAAAGATTAGCAATTTTATTTTAATCAGACATACATCATTTACCTAGTTCAAGGGGAAAAGTCAGCACCCTGAACTTTGGAGAATACAAACAGAAATTACAAGCAGACAAAAATTATAGACAGAGAAAATAATACAATTCAACAAACCAACAGACAGGGTTTCTAGCTGTCTGACCATCGTTTACCTACATAGTTACCAGAGAGAGAAGCACCAACATCTGGGTTTTCAAAACTGGGGGGCCCAATGTCTGCCCAGAGTCTCATCTGGCTGAATAACACAACTCTTCCCAAAGTTAGCCTCAAAGCAAAACCCCACCTCAGAGTCTATCTAGCCTTCTCCAGGGTCAGAGAATATCACAACCCTTGTGAACTACTGCCTAATTACAAAGTAACAACATGTGGGTCTTCCCGAAAAACAAGCCTCCCCTAAGCAAGCTTCTCCTGTTGGGCTCCACTCCACCTTTCAGCAAACTCCTCCCACCACAGGCTACATGTGATTACATTCAACCCATTAGGGGGCAGAGTATATTTTCCAATCCTGGAAGGTCCTCAAATTCACTTAGGCTTATTAAGGGGCAGGGAAGATCTTCAAATTCCCATACCATTACACCTAGGAGTCACAACTTCTGAGTGTCCCAGGCAACTCTCTAGGAATATGTTGTAGAACAGCTCATCTGAGCTGGATAAAAGTTTTCCCACTATGCATTGCCTACGTTAAAGAAAGTCACAGCTCCATATTTTCCTGAAAAAATAAACAATGGTGCTAATTTTAGAGAATGAATACTGGACTATCTAACCCAGGATGGTATATTTAATATTTTTAAAATCAGGCATCTGAGAAACCAGATGTTTGTCTTTGATATGACTTGATTATGTATCATTTTGGTATGATGAATCTCATTCTATAAAGTACAAAAATACGATTAATAGTTTAAATTGGTCAGCAAAAATAACAGACTATCTGGAACAGAACTACTTTTTAAAATGTTGAAATAAGAAAATTTCTAATCTAAATATAAAACTTTATTTTTAATGACTAAGACATTTCATCTATTCTAAAGATTTAAAATTCAATCATGAGAAAAATTGGATATGATATCACTTTCCAGAGAAACAAATTGTGGAAGCCTTTGATATCATGCTATTTATATGCATGACATTTTCTTTATGAAAAGCATATTCTACCTTACTTGCTCCCTGATAGCTCATTAATATCTTGTTCCAATAGTAGCCAAATCTCTAGATTGAGTTTTCATGCTTTTACAACAAACAATATTAACTTGTAAACCTTTCAAACCCAGTAAATGAAAAAATTAAGGAATTTCATTTCTATTCCAATGTGAGGAATGAAATAGTTGACTTGGCTACTATTATAAAATCGATCCAATTAAAAAAAAACCTCAAAAAAGAGGCTTTCCACAGCTGTCTGCATCAAATGAGAACTTCCATTAAAAAAAAAAGTAATGCACATGAAATCATGTAGAAGACTACAGAGTTTTGTTTAGATTGCTAGGAGAGTGTGATAGTGCAGAAAGAATAATGGGATGAAATCTTAGATCTGATACCCAGCTGTAAAATGGGGTTAATAATAGCACCCACCTCCCAGTGTGATGATGATAACATGAGATAATATATGTAAAGTGCTTTTTAAACCTTGTTCAGTTGTTTTCAGTCATGTCCAACTCTTCATGAGCCCCCTTGGAGTTTTCTTGGCAAAGATAATGGAGTGGTTTGTCGTTTCCTGTTTTAGTTATTTATAGATGAGGACACTGAGGTAAACAGGGTTAAATGACTTGCCCAGGGTCACACAGCTAGTAAGTTTTTGAGGCCATATTTGAACTCAGGAAGATGAGCTTTACTGACTCCAGGCCTAGCATTCCACTGTACCCCCAGTTGCCCTTCTAAAAGAAGCACTGTATAAATATAATAATAATAATAATAATAATAATAATGTATTCTTTCTGAGGTTTGGTTTCCTTACTCGCAAAATTTGCATAGTACTATCTGATTTAAAAGAATGAGGTGAGGGAAATGTTTTCTTCATTATGTATTTTTTTTAAACCAGATTAGTGATTTCATTGATGACAGAAACTCCCACTCACAAAATTCCCTTTACCAATATAGATTCCCACCTGAATTTCAACCCGGAAAGATGCTGGAGGGCTCCAAGAGCAAAAGCTATGTAAACCAATGGCTTTCTAGGGTCACACAGCCCCTATGTGTAGAACTGCAATTCTTAATTCATAGCCCTCTCTCTACTGTGCCATACTATTACTGTTATCATAAATTGTTTTGTGATCATGAGTTTTTATTTTAAAAAATAAACTGTGGAATGCAAACAAATTATTTAGAAATATAATTGTCATGTTTGAAAAGAAAATAGCACCTGTTTTTTGATAGGTACTTCTCTCTGCCAGTGCCATTTGGTAGCTAGAAAAATCTATGAGCTTTCCAAGAAGTAAATGTTTGGGTTCTTTTCTATGGGAAGTAGAAAAGGGGATAACACTGGATCCTTAAATCTTCCTGCAGCCTACCTGACATTGTCCTTACTCTCTACTCATTGTCTTTTTCCACAGAGGTCTTGGGCAGAACAGCATAGACCTAGTTGCAAAGTATAACTCTATTACTTACTACATGTGCAAGCTTGCACATCAGTTAAACTCTCTGATTCACAGTCTCTCATCTACAAAATGATAAGATCATTGGACTAGATGACCTGTTAAGTTCTTTCTGTCTCTATAACTAAAAGATTCCTCAGTCTTCTGCTGCCAGCTGAATATTTGAATATTCCTGATTCTTGGGTTAATTCCTAAAGACTTTCCAATTTATTCCTAATGACAATTTACTTATACACACATATATATCATATGAACACAATATTTATACATATATGTGTGTATATATACACACATCCTTATTCACAGACGTGTGTCGTGTGTGTGTTGAGAGAGAGACGAAGGTACAGAGAGGGGAGGAAGAGAGAGACTGAGCAAGACTATTTTACTATGTTACCAAAGGAAAGAATTAAGTAAAGCCATTTTTAAAAATGCCTGAGTGATTATTTTACACACTATAGAAATCTTCTCCTGATGTAACTATGATTTAGCCAAAAATTCACCCATACAAATGTATTTCTAATCACAGTCTGTATTTTTGTATTTTTTTGTGTGTGATCCTTAGTTGGTCTTACCACTAAACCCTGAAATCTCCTTTGCCTTTGGTCTTCTTTTCTAGCACTGAAGGCTGCCTGCTTCCCTGCCTTTTTTGCAGGGATAAGGGGTATTTAAGGCTGATGTTCCCTACTGAACTTTGCACCAGTTTCCTATTTCTGAAGGACTTATTTTCATCCCTTTAGACAAAAATAAAATTGATATTCTCTTATCCTAGGGAATCAACACATCTTTTTTGATCTTACTTTCCATTTCCAATTTAACCCTCTTAAATCCTTTTTTTTTCTTTTTTGACACTTCAACAGTCTCCCCAGCCTCCCCTACCTCCCCCATTCTCAAGTGTGGCCCTTTGACCAAATCCAAACTTCAGGAACAAATCCTCTTAATAAAAGAATTTTTTTCTGTAAAACTTTAACTCAGTCAAAAGATCATACCCAAGGACCTAGGAGTTCACATGTGCCCTAAATGCTGCAAGTTCCCCTAGAATCTCATTTTACATTTCTGCAATAGAAACAGTGGAAAGAACAGTGGCTTTGAATTTAGAAAAACTAGAATTAAAATCTTTTTTTTTTTGCCCTACTTAGTAACTGACAATTTTGGAAACTGTTTCTTCATCTGTAAAATGGGGGAGCTTAGCTACATGACTTCCAAGATGCATTTTATACTCATGTGGTTTCATAGTGGGTCCCATTCATTCGTCATCCATGACTAATACATTTTGCTTGACGAATTGGTTTATGATGAAAGGTATTTTTAAAAATCTACAGCATTACACTATATCACAATCTGCCTCTAGAAGGAGCTATAACCTTCCAGATGAACTACACAGATCCAAGGCATTGTGAGTTTTTATTTGATAATGGTGATGATCAGTGCTGTTCTTGTTTGAGTTTTATTTTTTTGATGGAAAAACAGACATTGCCCAATGTAGTCCAGAGACTTGGGGGTGAGGAAAATAGGCTTCCTTAGGTATGAAAAATGTTTCATTGATTTAACTTTTGATAGAAGGATGCCCCTAGTTTTATAGATCATAATTTTATTATGTGTTAATAACAGTTTGGGGAGGTCAAAAGCACACTGAATTAGGAAATAGGTAATCTGGATTCTAACACTAGCTCTGTCACTATCTGAGTGATCTTGGGTAAATCACTTTGGTTTTCTGGTGTCTATGTCCTTGTCTGTGAAATAAGGTGATTAACTTAGTTGATCTTTAAAGTCCCTTCTAGCCCCCAAATCCTATGAGTGTAACTAGGCTTAATTTATTTTTAGCCATCGACCTTTGATAATTTTAGAAGAGATCAGGAGAAATGTCCAGTAATTTAGAATCAAGATGAAAATTAGATGAATGAGTTTGACCTAAGTGCTCATTGGATCCATTAAGAAGGATTTAGGACTGTGACTTAATGGGTCAGATGGATTTAGCAAAGATTTATTTACCCTGAGGTCTTAGAGCCAAAATTCCCAAGGCTTTATAAATCAGCTAGAAATGATTTTTAACAAAAATTTGAAATGATCCAAATAAAATTAAATCAATAAAAATTAGAAATAGAGAAACAAAACCATTATCTGGTGAAGAGGAAAATAATTTCTTAGGCATAGATTTTGATTTTGATTTGATAAACACAGACTGTAGGAAAGAAAAGAAAGCATGGAAAGCTAGTTTGTCTTTATGTTTCCTAACTTCATGTCTCCGTAAATGTTTCCATAAAATGTTTAAGTTCTCAAGAAGGTGTTAACAATATGAGAGCAATATTGGAGTACAAAAGACCTTCTCCATACAGGTTGGAGTGCTTGACCATCATTGTCTCTCCATACAAATGCCCAGTACCTATTTAAGGTAGTGTCAGAGAGGATCCGATAGGATTCAGAAAAGCCAAACAATAATTAGAGAAAAGTGCCACGTAACTGTCCATGTACTGTATGCAGAGGATTGGATTGCCTCTCTAGTTGAACACATCACAAGGCTTTGCATATTTTTGAAGCTTGTTCAAGTATGAATTCTGCCATGATGATTTCTAGTGGTTGCAGAATTCATAAATTAAAATTGATCAATCACTTCATCTTTGGCAACCTTCCTTCTTGCTAATTTAAGAAAGATGGTGTGTTTATTTTCCTCTTTCCTGCTATTTCAGTCATGCAGCAAAGCACAGATGAGACAGTTAAATGATCTGAACCCAGGTGGTCTCTTTCCAGGTAATTTATTTTGTATTTAGCCCAAATTTCTTGAGTGAATTTTGTTCGCCTCCAGTGAGGCACCATTCCTGATAACAGGAGTGATAGCACTATCATTACCTAGGTCCTACATGCTTAGATTGAATGCATTCTTCAGCTTATTGTTACTTTTAAACCTGAGAAAAATTCTGGAATTCTCTATGGTCACAGACAGAACAAGGGTACAATGTCATGGACACAACATACTTACAAACATCAGGAATCAATTTTTCTTTGCTGTCTTCCATGTCACACTTTGATGACTTTATTTAAAGACACTATGAATTATATAATTGATAGCACATATTGCCTAACTTCTCAAATGATGGGGGAGAGAATGGAGGGAGAGAATTTGGAACTCAGTTTTAAAAAAATGAATGTTAAAATATTAAAGTATATATTTAAAAAGACACTATGATATAAAGGACAGAACACTGTATTAAAACTAAAATATATATGAATTGTAGCCCCAGTTTTGCCAATAACATCTATATGACTTGGTCAAGACACTTCATTTTTCTGGCTTTCCTTATCTGCAAAATGTAATTGGATTAATAACCCAAGGTCCATTCTAGTTCATAATTCTATTATTCCATTTCCTTCAGAGATTGGACATGTGCTTAATATCATTTTATTTGATTTCTTTTTTTTTAAGAGAAAAAAAATCACAGGAAATTTCTAAACAAGAGTGATCCAGTTTGTGAGGGGAATTGAAACAATAGCATATGAAAATAGAGTGAGGAACTGAGGATATATTAGGAAAGAAAATCAGACTGGCTGGGTGGGGCAGATATGTTCACCTCTTTTGAATGGTTATGTGGAAAAGGAATTAAACTTTTTTTACTTGGTTAATTAAATGAGAAAAGTAGAAAATACAGAGGAAGATTACAGATCACCTAGAACAATGGTTCTCAACTTGTGGGTCGTGACCCCTTTTGGGGGTTGAACAACCCTTTCACAGGCATCACAGGGGTCTCCTAAGACCATCAGAAAACATATTTCCGATGTTCTTAGGAACCGAGACACTGTTCCTCTATCCGTCTCCAGGAGGGTCCTCCCACATGCAGACATGCCCACATACAAGTGTTAAAGGGTCACGGCATTAGGAAGGTTGAGAACCATTGACCTAGAGGAAGAATGTCCTAAAAATTACAACAATTCAAAAATGGAAGGAATACACTCATGTCACAATAAATTCTCCACGCTAGAATTGTTCAAGAAGCAGCTGGATGCTCTTTTGTTTAGGATATTATAAAGATAATTTATACATATGTTGTTTGGTGGACTAGAGTATTAGTTGGAAACATGAATATCAATCAATTAAGAAACATTTATTAAGTACCTACTATGTTCCAGGCACTATGCTAAGCTAAGTAAGCACTGGGGATACAAAATGGGGCAAAAGACAGTCCCTGCCCTCAAGTAGCTTGCAATATAATAGGAGAAACAACATGAAAACAAATGTATACAAAGCAAGCTGTATAAAGAAAAAAAGGAAATAATTTACAGTGGGAAGGTCCTAGAATTAGGATAGATTGGGGGAAAGATTCCTGTAGAAGGTGGGATTATAACTGGGACTAAAAGGAAGCCTAGGAGCTTAGTAGATGGAACAGAGAAGGGAGAATACTCCAAGCATGGGAGACAACCAGAGAGAATGCCCAGAGTTGAAAAGATGGAATGTTTTGTTTCTAGAACAGCCAGGAGCAGAGTGTCACTGGATCTAAGAATATGTGTAGGGCAGTAAGGTGTAAGCAGAGTGGAAAAATAGGAATGTATTAGGTTTTGAAGGGATCTGAATGTCATACAAAACATTTTTTATTAGCTCTTGGAGGCTTTAGGAAACCACTGAAGTATATTGAGTAGAAGTGATGACATGATGAAATGAAACTTGTGTTTTAGGAAAATCACCTTAGAGCCTGAATGGAGGATGTTGGAGAAGGGAGGGACTTGAGGCAGTCAGATCAACTAGTTGGCTATTGTAGTTATCAAGGCATGAGGTAATGAGGGCCATATCAGAGTGGTGGTAGTGTCAGAGGAGAGAAGTGGGTATATTGGAGAGATGTTGCAAAGGTGAAATTGACAGACCTTGGCAATAGACTGGATATGGGGAGAGTGAGAGATGATGAGGAACCAGGATGATTCCTAGGTTATGAGCCTGAGGGGCTGAGGAGATGGTGTTCTAATACTAAATCACCTGAAGTGGACATAAATATTTCACTATTCAAAGTTATAATTATATAAAATCTGATAAGAGATTCTAGCTCACTGGAAATATGTAGTACAAATTTGTATAATGCTTTCACTTCAGTGGGTTCATTACTGACTCCCATCTAGAAATGAAAATGTATGTTCCACACTTATGGATCTCTTAGCTCTGCAAAAGACCAGTTTTTTAATATTCTTCTTTGGGTTCATCCTCATTTTTTAATAATTTGTCAATATAGGCAAAACTGACAATGAATAGCATGCTGGGTCTAGAATCAGGAAAAGCCTCAGGTCCTTATTGCCTAAGTGACCTTAAACAAGTTATATAATCTCTTTTTTATCCCAGTTTCTTCTTCATCCAATAAAATAAGGATAATAGCTTCTACCTCCCAGGGTTGTTGTGAAGAACAAAGGTGATAATAGTTACAAAAGTGCTTAACACAGTGCCTGACACAGAATAAATAAAAGATCCTTCCCTCCCTCCCTCCTCCCACATCTTTCCTTCTTTCCTTCCGCTTTTACTCCACATTTTCCTAGGAAATAATTCCTTAAGGATTAGAAAAGAGGACTTTTTTTAACAGTGGTTATTGCAGAATGAATAAAAGGGGAATGACTGAAGCTCCAGGGACTTTGGATCAGACTTGGAAAAATCTGAGAAAAACCTCTCCTGAAATTTTGAGTAGGACAATCAGAGCCACATAGGATGCTTCTTTTTTAAATCAGATTTTGATAGTGGAAGATAAACTTGAAGAGGATTCAGACAGTTGGACAAAGAATTTATTTATACAAAGAATTTGAATGTACCTTTTCAAAAAAGTAGAAGTAGGTAAGCCATTGGATTTAGATTGGGATGTGTCAACTGGACCAGAACCAGACTCAAAACTGAGAATGACTGGAGTGAAACCTAGTAGGCTAGAGACAAGAGACTCAGGACACAAACAGAAATTTAATTAATTTTCAAGTGAGGAAGTATGTTGTTTTTTTTATAGTTGTGGCTGCTAAATCTTATGTTATCCTGACTGTGGTTCCATTGTACTTTTTTTTTCTTTCCTTCTCCTTGAAATGTTTTGTTTTCTTTTGTTTTTCTCCTTGAACAAGGAGTTCTAGATTATGGCGAAGATTTTGCTGGGATTTTTAATTTTAGGATTATTTTCACGAGGTAACCAGTGGATTCTTTTGATTTCTATTTCGTCCTCTTATTCTAAGACAATCTGGGCAATTTTCCATTACAATCTCTTGAAATGAGATATTAAGGCTCTCATTCAAGACTTTCAAGCAGTCTAGTGATTTTTGAACTATCTCTTCTCAAAATATTTTCCAGGTCAGTTGTTTATGAGATATTTCACATTTACTTCCATTTTGTTCAGTCTTTGGACTTTATTTGACTGTTTTCTTGATACGGTGTGGTACCATTAGCTTCCCCTTGGCCTATTCTGATTTTTAAGTAGTTATTTTCTTTAGTGTTTTTTTTTTTACCTTTTCCCACGAGGCTGGTTAATTCCCTCTTTTTAAAAAAAATATTTTATTTTCCACAATTGTATGTGAACATAATTTTTTAACACTCATTATTTTAAAATTTTGAAGTCTAAATTCTCTCCTTCCCTCCTCCCTCTTCCCTGAGACAATAAGTAATTGATGTACATTATACATGTGCCATCATGCAAAACATTTCCATATTAGTTGTGTTATGAAAGAAAACACAGAAAAAACACGAAAATAAAATGAAAATAATATGCTTCAATCGGCATTCAGACTCCATTAGTTCTTTCTCTGGAGGTAGATAGCATTTTTCATCATGACACCTTTGGCGTTGTCTTAGATCATTGTGTAGTTGTATAATATTGTTGTTATTATGTAGAATATTGTTCTCATTCTGTTCACTTCATTTTGGATCAGTTCATGTTAGTCTTTCCAGGTTTTCTGAAATCATCCTGCCTGTCATTTCTTATAGAATAACAGTATTCAATCACAATCATGTGCTCCAACTTGTTCAGCCATACCCAAATTGATGGACATTCCTTCCATTTCCAATTATTTGTCACTACACAAAAAGATATTAGAAATATTGTTGTAGAAATAGGTCCCCCCTTTTTATTTCTCTGTGATACAGACTAGGAGTGATATTACTGAGCCAAATGATATACACAGTTTTATAGCCTTTTGGGAATAGTTCCAAATTGTTCTATGGAATGATTGAATCAATTCACAATTCCACGAATAGTGCATTAATATCCCAATTTTCCCACATCTCCTCCAACATTTATAATTTTCCTTTTCTGTCATATTAGCTAATCTTATAGGTGTTTGGTGGCACCTCAGATTTGTTTTAATTTGCATTTTTCGAATTGATAGTGATTTAGAGCATTTTTTTTTCATGTGAGTATTGACGGCTTTAATTACTTTGTCTGAAAACTGCCTGTTCATATCATTTGACCATTTATCAGTTGAGGAATGTCTCTTATTTCTAGGAATTTGACTCAGTTGTCTATATATTTGAGAAATGAGGTTTTTATTGGAAAAACTTACTGTAAGTTTTTTCACACTTAATTACTATGTATTTCCCTCCATGCTATTCTCCACTTACTTATCCTATTCCCTGACCATTTTCAAAAGTGTTTTGCTTCTGACTTTGACCTGTCCCAATCTGCCCTCCTTTTTATCAGCCCTATCCCCTTCTCTTTTCTCCTTCTTCTCCTATTTTTCTGTAGGGTAAGATAGATTTCTATTTCCTATCCCTAATCGAGTGTGTATATTGTTCCCTATTTGAGACAATTCCAACGAGAGTAAGGTTCATATGCTCCCCTCCCCACCTCTCCAGTCCTCCCCTATGCTATAAAAGCTCTTTTGTGCTTCTCTTATGTTAGATATTTTACCCTATTCTGCCACTCTCTTTCTTCTTCTCCCAATACATTACTCTTTCTCATCCTTTAATTTAATTTCATCTTTTAGTTAATGATCCCATCGTATTCCCCTTACACTCATGTCCTCTGTCTATACATACTGCTTTATTTAATTGAATGTCCACCCCCACCACCCTCCACAAAGGATTATATTCAGTTTTGCTAGGTTAGTGATTCTGGGTTGTAATCCTAACTCTTTTGATCTCCACGATATCATATTCCAAGCCCTCAGATCCTTAATATAGAAACTGTTTGTGTTATTTTCACTGTGTCTCTACAATGTTAGAATTATTTCTTTTTGACTGCTTGCAATATTTTCTCCCTGATCTGGGGGTTCTAGAATTTGACTATCATATTCCTGGAAGTTTCCATTTTGGGATCTCTTTCAGGAGGTGATTGGTGGATTCTTCCCATGTCTATTTTACTCTCTAGTTCTAGAATATTGGGGCAGTTTTCCCTTGATAATTTCTTGAAAGAAGATATGTAGGATCTTCAAATAGTCCAATAATTCTTAAATGATCTTTTTTAAGATCTATTTTCCAAGTTAGTTGTTTTTCCAATGAGATATTTCATTTTTTCTTTTATTTTTCATTCTTTTGATTTGTTTGTTTCTTAATGTATTATAAAGTCATTAGCTTCCACTTACCCAATTCTAATTTTTAAGAAATTATTTTCTTCAGTAAGTTTTTATACCTTCTTTTCCATCAGGCCATTTCTTCTTTTTTTTCTTCAGGAGTTGTTTTCTTCAAGAAATTTTTGTATGTCTTTTCTTATGTTTTTGTCCTTCCTTTACCAAGATGTTGACTCCTTTTTCATGATTCTCTTGTATCATTCTTATTTATTTTCTCAATTTCTCTACTTTCTCTCTTATTTGATTTTTTTTAAAGTCTTTTTGAAGCTCTTCCAGGAGTTCTTTTGCACATATGACCAATTCTCATTTTTCTTTGAGGCTTTGACTACAAACATTTTGACATTATGTTGCCTTTCAGAGTTTATGTTTTGATCTTTTCTGTCATCATAGAAATTTTCTTTTTTTAAAAAAATTTATACCTTTTTTTGGAGGGGGGGAAAGCAGGGCAATTAGGGTTAAGTGACTTGCCCAAGGTCACACAGCTAGTAAGTGTTAAATATCTGAGGCTGGATTTGAACTCAAGTCCTCCAAACTCTGGGGCTGGTGCTCCATTCACTGCACCACCTAGCTGCCCTGAACCATAGAAATTTTCTATGGTGAAGTTGTTTTATTTTTTCTCATTTTTCCAGGCTATTTCTTGATTTTTAACTTTGTTTTAAAGTCAGGCCCTACTTCTGGCGTGGAGGAACTATTCCAAACTTTAGATTTTATGTGGTGCTATTTTCAGCACTAATTTTAGAGATCAGTAAGTTTTCAGCTTTTCCAAGGATATGTAACATAAGGAGCGGTATGGTCACTGCTGTCCTGGCTTGTACTCTGGTCTCAGTGTCCAGAAGCATTCTTTTCTACTTTGGCACTATGACCAGGGTTCCCTCTGCCCTGTGGCTATAACCCCTATTGTGCTAGTGTTCCTCCTCACCCTGGGCCTCCTATCTATCTGTGACCCAGTTCCCTGTCTGGGTAATGCAACAGAGTCCTGCACCCAATGCCAGCAAAATATCCCTTGTTATCTTCTTCTAACCAATTGTCTAATCCTTTTACTCTCTGTAGGCTTAGAGGTCTGGAAGTTGCTGCTGATGATTTAGTTGCCTCCAAGTCCAGCACTGGGTTCCTGGGGTAGAAGCCTCACAACTGACTTGTTGGGGCAGGCCTACTACTGGCTTGGCCAGGCTACTTGTGATGGACTGTGCTCCACCCTAACATTAATGAGACAGATCTTTCCTATTGAAGAGCTTGTAAGTTGTCTTGTGCTGGAAAACTGTTTTACCCTGTCCTTTCCCACCCCCCCCGCACCCCCTTCATTCCTGAATCCATTTTGAGGAGTAATTTTGCAGTTATTTGGAGGGGAATTTGGGAGAGCTTAGGCTAGTTCCTGCCTTACTCTGATATCTTGGCTACAACTGCTAATTCTTTTTTTCATAATTTTCTTTAACGGCTCTCATTTCTTTTCCCAATTTATTTTCTCCTATTCTCATTTGACTTTTAAAATCATTTTTGTTCTTTTTTTTTTTAAAAAAAGCTCTTTCTGGAAATTTTTCTTGGCCTTTTGTTCTGTCTTCATTTTTGAAGGTTTCTTCTAAATATTTTCACATTATTGTCATCTTCTGTGTTTGTGTCTTTCACTTCCCTGTCCCTATAGTAGTTCTTTAGAGTCAAGTTCCTTTTTAATTTGCTCAGTCTTCCAACCTACTTCTTTGCTTTGGACTTTATGTTAGTGTTGGGCTCTGCACACTTCTGCAGAGAGTGTCTGGCTTGAACTTTTGTTTATGTTCTTCTACTCTTTTTACAACTCAGTCTGGGGCCTACAAGTTTTCAGTGTTACCAAGGCAGTGTGATCTAAGGAGAGGGGTTTTTTTCTGTGCCTTCCTGGTATGAATTCTGTAAGTTTCTGACCCAAATTTAGATCTTTAGCAGTAGACTACTACTGAACTCAGTTACTGTTAACCCACTGGGAAGTTTTGTAGAGTGACTGAACTCCTTTGGTCTTGGTTTCCTGCCTTAGTTATTCTATTGCAGACTTCTGTGTAGGACTAGAGGTTAGAACTGATTCCCCACTCTCCTCAGGTGCTAAGAATCACAAAGGTAAGTTTTTGGAACTTTACCCTTCCTATGTATACAGTTAGGACCTCTCCTTTCCAGAACTGAGTAATGAGTGATAGAACTGGCATCTGGTAGCTGTTCCCAAGTGCTCCATTTTGCTTCCCAGTTCTGGTTCACACAGTCCCCTGGGATCTCTTTCTTCCTTGGTGCTTCCAGCCCTGATATTCAGTATTCGTGCCTTAATCATCACTGGACACTTCAAACATGCCCACCCCTGCCGTTCCATCTCTATAGCTGAATCTTACTCCTGGCCAGTTTCTACCCTAGTGTCTGCCTATCATCCTAAGCTGTCCTGGATTAGAAAAAAAAAATGACTCACTGTGACTTTTTATTGATGTTACTGATGATAGTTAAATCTGGCATATTTTCCAGGTACTTGCTTGTCATTTGGGAAAAGCCATTCCATTGTCCCTTTCTAATTAAAAAGCTCAGTGTATTCAACATCTATTCATTTTGTGGCATGGCCATCCCTCTTTACAAAAACTTATGCAGAAAGACTACTTCCTGGAGAGTTAGGCACATGCACAGAGCTGGTAGAGTTAGGAGAGGTTAGAAACCATCAAATCAGAATAAAATATTCATTTGTAGGAGAAATTAAACTTAAAAATATATATATCTATATATTATAAACATATGAAAGTTGTATTTTCTCTTCATTATGTCTTATGAAAGAATGAGTTAGCCCTAGAATCACTAACTGCTTTTTGTTGAATCACCATTAATAATATTTGAATAACCCCTACTCCATCCTCATCACTCTCCTAATGGGCTTTGGGTTGTTTTTGTTTTTTAACATTTGGGTTTAAGTATAAAGGGTTGATGAATTGATTTCTTTCCTAGTACTCTGTGTTCTAAGTCTATTTATTTCAAAAGAGAGGCAATTAAACAAACAAAGAAATATATCAATGAATCCTTGACAAAGAAGTATGTAAATGAAATGTGTAAAAAGCAGAAAAATTAACTATTAGGGTCCTTTACATAAACCCATACAAAAGGATGCCTTTTCCTGCTATGATGATATTCATGGGACAATATAATGACAAGTTGAAAACAAAAGAGCTCAGCATAATCTGAGCTCATCAACTTGTTCAGGGCATCCTCTTGAATGCTCCCCCTTACAAATAATTTATATAGATTTAAATAAACAATATCTGCTTGCTATTCAATTGGAAAGCATTTACTAACTGCCTACTATATGCTTGGCACTGTGGTCAGTGCTGGAGACACAAAGAAAAGCACAAATACTCTTAATATTCAAGGAACTCACATTCTAATAGTGCAGTAAAACAGGAAAAAATCCAATTACTAAGAAGATATATAGTAATAAATAGTCAAAGTATGTAAACAGACAGTTTTGAGAAGAAGAAATCAAAACTATCTATAATTATATAAAAATGCTCTAAATAACTATTGATTAGAGAAATGTAAATTAAAACAACTCTGAGTCACACCTCAAACCTATCAGATTGGCTAATATAACAAAAAAGAAAAATGATGAATATTGGAGAAGATGTGGGAAAATTAGAACACTAATGCATTATTGGTGGAATTGTGAACTGAACCAACCATTCTGGAGAGCAATTTGGACCTATGCCCAAAGGCTATAAACTGTGTTTGCCCTTACATCCAGCAATATTAGGTCCGTATCCCAAAGAGATCATAAAAAAGGGAAAAGGATCCACATGTACAAAAATACTTAGAGCAGCTCTTTTTGTGGTGGTAAAGAATTAGAAATTGTGAGGATGCCCATCAACTGTGGAATGGATGAACAAGTTGTGGTATATGAATGTAATGGAATACCATTGTTCTATAAGAAATGGTGAGCAGGTGAATTTCAGAAAAAATCTGCAAAGACTTATATGAATTGACACTGAGTGAAGCGAGCAGAACCGGGAAAACATATATAGTAACATTGTATGATGACCAACTTTGATAGACTTAGCTTTTGTCAGCAATACAATGATTTAAGACAATCCCAAAATTCACATAAAGGAAAATACTCTCCACATTCAGAGAAAGAACTATGGAGTCTGAATGCAGATTGAAGTATAGGGTTGTCTCTTTTTTTATTGTTTTTTTCTTTCTTGTGGTTTTCCCCTTTTGTTCTGGTTCTTCTTTCACAACATGACTAAAGTGGAAATATGTTTAATATGACTGTACACATATAGCCTATATTACATTGCATGCCATTTTGGGGAAGGGGGAGGGTAGGGAGGAAGATCAATATTTGGAATTTAAAATCTTATAAAAGTGAATGTTGAAAACTAAAAATTAGTTTTTAGAATTAGAATGCAAGGTTATCATTATCATTATTGTTGTTAGAAAGAAATATGGCTTACAATTGAAAAATAAATTAATTAAAAATTAAAATTTAAAAAGAGTATACGTAGAGAGCAGATCAAAGATAATATTAAAGGGAAGGAAATAGCAGCTAAGGAGAAAAGGACAGGACTCCTGTAGAAGGTAGAATTTTCGCTATGACTTGAATGAAGCAATGGAGAAAAGTTAAATAAGAGTCAGAGATGAGAAGGGAAAAGTATTACAAGTTTAGGGACAACCAGGGAAAAGGTCCCTAGACAGGAGTATAATGTTCAAAGAACCACTGGCAGGACAGTATAGCCAGATTGTGGTAGTCCTGGGGAAAGCCAAAGAATAAGAAGACTTAAAAGATAGGTATATTGTGAATATTTGAAGTGCCTAGGAGAATACCTTTGACCTTGGAAGCAATAGAAAGTCACTGGAGTTTTAATTTTTCAATAAGCATTTATTACATGTCTGCAACAAGCCAGATACTGTGTTAAGTTTGGAAGAAATAAAAACAATGAAATAACCCTAACTTTGTGAGTGCTTAGGGAAAAAATTAAGACATATACCAGGTCATAGATTAGACCTCATTTAGTTTCAGAATACCTGATTAATGAGAGACTGACTAGATTGCTACTTATTAAAGAAAGTTCATTCAGTAAAAGTAAGAAAAACAATCTCTGACCAGTCCATTCAGTTGGCTATTTGGACTCAACATAAGTTTCTGGAAGGAAAACATCTTTAAAATGTGCCAACAAAAGAGATCCTGGTGACAGAGACTGTAAATACTACTGAATGATGAAGAGAAAAGTTTGTTTGCAATTTAAACCAATGACAGTTAAAAAAAAAATCAGAATGTCCTCCTTTGACAGCCTTGACTTACTCAAAAGCCAATGTAAATTGGTTATGAATGTCAGTGATACATTAATGAAGATTAACAATAGAGCCCAGAAGATCTTGAGTAACTGAACTGGAAACTTGAGAATGATTGATGTAGCAGTGGTAACAAAAGCCCTACTGAGAAATACTATCTCTCAATGATATTATGTAGATTGATAAAGGCAGTGAACCAGATATGGAGCCCCAGAGTCTTTGTGTCAGTGGAGCTAGGCTGATATGAAGCAGATTTTTGTTTTTGGACACGTCCTATGATCCAGTTCAGATGATACTCCCAAAGGGACCTTCCTAATTTAAAAGTGAACTTTTAACACTTTTCTGTGTAACATGAGTGACTACACCCAGTTATGAATTTGGAGAAGGTTTTGGGGTTAGAATGGGACAATTTCTTTCAAGTAATCATTATTCTTAAATTTGGTATACATGGGAATTGAGACCAGCAAATAATTGATGCCTCAGGGAAAATTTGTCAGATTTATCAAGCAACATCAGTACGTTCTGTTTCAACCTTGATCATGAACTGATTTGTAATACAAAAGTAAATAGTGGTAGATTTGCCTTTTTTCCTTAATCTTATAACAATATGTCTCATGTATGCGTTCCCCTGCCACAGAATCCTCTCAATAGTGAGCACCTGCAAATCAGTGGTTACCTGGAAAGGAGTGGCAAGGTCATGTGTTATAAAGACTAGTTCAGGTTTGCATTTTTACCTAGGATTACAAAATCAACTGCTCTGAGCTGCTAAATAGTGTCTCTGCCCTCATTTTATTCAACTCCTAATTTAAATTCCTTTTTTTTGAGGGAAGTGAACACATGGGTAATAAAAGCATCGACTTAATAATCCACAAAATGCATAAAGATTAATGGAGTAAAAGTTTTTTGCAATGTATCTTTGTATTACACAGATTCATATCATTGGCCAAAGTGTATCCGTTATAGCGCATGCAATAAAACATCTGACTTTATGTGATTAGCTTACATAACTCAAGTTAAAACACAACAGTGTTAGTACTTTACTATCAAAACTAAGATAAAAGTCTTCTTTTGTCAAAAATCTGATACTACAAAAGTAGAGTGTGATGTACACAAAATTGCTATTTGGTTATTATATAAGCTTGTTTAAGTTTGTTCAAGAAATGTGCTTTGCAGAAAGCATTTGTATGGGTGCTTGTTGGGAAGTATCAGTTGTATCAAAACAATATATGGATGAATTTAAAATATGCATATATCTCTGTCATCTATCTGTCTGTCTATCTATCTATCTATCTATCTATCTATCTATCACCACCCCCGAAAGAGAGAGGGAGAGGACAAATGATGCCCATGGTTAAATTTGTCAAAAGTTTCATCCCTTCTAGTACGTTCTATATTTTAATTTTGAGGCCAAAAATCAAACAAGAAGGTAGTAATAAGGTTTTCCTTCCTTTAAACTTGTTAAAATATGTCTTATTTGTATGCCTGTTCACATACCCAAACAAATCAAGAGGGTGGGTACATCAAAGAGACATTTTGTAACATAAAGAAAGAAAATGCATGGTTAATATTGTTAAGATATATACATATATATGTATCATATATGCATATACACATATATACTTATATATACATATATTTCATTTTCTTCATGCTTTATTTTTAGACTTAAGTTAGAAACAAAATGAATACAACTTTTGATAAGTTTTCCCATAGTTATCTTTTGTTTACTGGTATACATTGCAGTGTATACTAGTTTTAAATAATACTCATTTCTCTGAAATATAGATGTAGTTCAATCAATCAATCAGTAAACATTTATTGAGTACCTACTTTGTGCCAGGCAGTGTTCTAAGCTCTGAGGATACAAAGAGACAAAAAGACAATCCCTGTCCGTAAGGAGCTATCTAATGGTGGAGACAATATACAAACAAATATATACAAAGTAAGCTATCAGGATAAATGGAAGACAATTAAAAGAGGGAAAGAAGACAATTAAAAGAAGGGTTAGGGAAGGTTTCCTACAGACTGTGGGATTTTGGTTGGGTCCTTAAAGGATGCCAGGGAGGTCATTTTTTCAGAGTGGGAGAGAGAATCCTCTAGGTATGGGAGAAAGCCAGAGAAGATGACTGGAAACAATAAATGAAGTATCTCATTCATTGGAAGACCCAGAGGGCCACAGTCATTGGAATACTTGTCATGAATTAAGATATAAGAAGACTAGAAAGATAGGATGGGACTGGGTTATGAAGGGCTTTCAGTGTCAAGCACAGGATTTTATATTATCTTCTAGAGGCAATAAGAAGCTACTCAAGTTTATGGAGTTGTTGAGGTTGGGTGGAGGAGAGTGTGGCATGATCAAATTTGTATTTTAGGAAAATCACTTCAGTGACTGAATGAAAAATGAAGTGGAGTGGGGAGGGAGTTGAGGTAGGCAGACCTACTAGCAAACTGTTGCAGTAATGAAGGCATGCAGGTGATGAAAGCCTGAACTAGGGTGGTGGCTGTGTCATAGGAAAGAAGGGAGTGTGTTGGGGATATGTTGGAAAGATTAAATCAACAGGCCTTGGCAACAACTTGGATGGGGGTATTGCATAAGAGGTACTGAGGCATCTAGGATGACTCCCCAGTTGTGATCCAGAGGGACTGGAGGAACAGTATTGCTCTCTACAGTAACAGGAAAAGCAAGGGGAGGGGAGGATTTAGGGGAAAGATGATAAGTTCTGTTCTGGACATTTTGAGTTTCAGATGTCTATTGGACATCTAGTTTAGGATGACTGAAAGGTATGAAAGATTGATGAGATTGGGGCAAGAAAGGTTGATTTGAGAATCATCAGAATAGAGATGGTAATTAAGTCCATGGGAACTGATGAGGTAACAGAGTGAATTAGTATGGAGAAAGAAGAGGAGAAGGTCCAGGACAGAGCCCTGAGGGAGACATAGACCCCAAAGGTTAGAGGGTGTCATCTGGAGAAGGATCCAGTAAAGGAGACAGATAAGGAGGAACAGTCAGATTGGTAAGAGGAAAATCAGAAGATAGGGGTTTCCTAAGAAACTAGAGATAAAAGAAATCAAGGAGGAGAAAGTGACCAACAATATCACAGGGTGCAGAGAGGCCAAGGAGAATAAAGAATAAAGAGAAAAGGCCATTGGATTGGACAATGAGATTAATAACATTAGAGAGAGCAGTTTTGGTGGAATGATAAGGTCAGAAGCCAGATTGTAAGAGATTAAGAGGAGAATGACAAAAGAGAAAGTGGAAGAAACTATTATAATGACATTTTAATTTGTTTTTTGTTTCAGTGAAATTTTATTTTTCACATCAGGCAGAACATTTTTAGACACTTAGCAAAGAATAATAATAAATACTCTCCCCATCCCCCCAGTGTTGCATTATCTAGCAAAAATTCGATTTATGAAGGTAAAATGGACAATTTTGATTATGTAAAAGTAAAGTTTAGTCACAACTAGTGCAAATAAAATTAGAAGAAAAAGCAACTGGGAAATCTTTGCAGCAAGTTCCTCTGATAAAGACTTCAGTGCTAAGACACATAGGGAATTGATTCAACTTAATAAGACCAAGAGCTATTTTCCAATTGATAAATAGTAAGAGGAAAAGAAAAGATGGTTTTCAAAGAAATGCAAGCTGGCAATACATACATGAAAGAAAGCTCCAAATCACCAATAATTAAAGGCAAATTATAGAAACTGAGGTTTTACCCATATACATCAGTTTGGAAAAGTTGACAAAAAGGGAAAAAAGACAAATGCTGGTGGGATTGTGTAATGAACAACTGGTATAACTGTAAACTGGTCCTGCCATTTGTAAAACCAAGCACAAGCACCTCTCCAGAGGACTGCTGCTGTGAATAGCTTTAAGATTCTGATCGCATAGTGTAGAGAACTCTTATTTATTCAGTAATAAACTGACAAAACATTCACAGAAACCAAAGTACAGCATTGACAGTGTTATAACATAACAACTTATCACCAAACTTGCCACATAGTTTTAAACAAAATATGTCATTAAGTCCTTAACTCAATCATCCTTAAGGAGCAAGCCTCTTTAAGGGACACAAAATACAAAGATCCAAGTTCTCCACCCCTAGGTCCCATTGTCTTAATCTCTCAGTCAAAAAGTCTTCTTTCTTCTTGCTTGGAGATTAGTTTCCAATCATCCTTAACTCAATCATCCTTAAGAGGTACCAGGTACTAAGTTCTCCCACCCCTAGGCCACAGTAACTCATGATCTTCTCATTCAGCATTAACTATCCAAGGAGAGGTCTTTTCATCTTGACTCAAGGAGGGCTCCTAAATTCCATGGTTCCTCATCAATGGGTCCAGCTCCTGCCTGAATCTACCCAATCATCACCTGGATTTGCAGGTAAGCCGCTCTCAGCTCCTTGTCCAGCTCCTCATCTAGTTCCATATTGAAGCTCACAGGGTCCGATTCACCTCAAGTCCTTTGTAGTTTCTGTTTCTGGGAAGACAAAGCTTAACAGAGCCAAAACAACACTCATGTACATTACCAGCACCATCATCAATTCACTATCTGCCTATGAAATCAACAGAGATCCACAAACAAGGTCCAAGAAGTCAACACAAATCATAAGCACAAAATCAACACAGACCCACAAACAAGGTCCAAGAGGTCAACACAAATCATCAGCATAGAAATCAACACAGATCTACAGACAAGGTCTGAGAGGTAAACACAAATCATCAGTAAGGTCCCAGGACTTCTGAAACCCTCCTCTAGGATTTCTGTAAACAGACAACCAGAAAATCTTCTTTCAGGCCTTCCAGTAAGGTCCCAGGACTTCTGTACAAAGCATTACAAACACAGATCAACACAGACAGAACAGATAAACAGAGTGCCGGGACATTACAAGTTTTCTCCTCAATTCTGCCACCACACATGTTCTCTTCTCACTTCTGCTTTCTCTCAGCTTTTGCTCAGCTTTTTATCTGGTCATTAGCTCCTCCCCATTCCATCCACCTCTTATGTTCTTCCTGTTCCTGTCTTTGGCAGGTCACTACCACTGTGGGTTTCAAAATTTCTGTTTCTTAACAAAGACTCGTTAGAATCATGGGCAAAGATCAAAAGAAACTTGAACTGAAACAAAGTGCTAAATAATTAAATAGCTGAAACAAGGTGCTAAGTACTTCTTTGCTTGCCATTACACCATTGTGGAAAGCAATTTAGAATTATGTGAAACAAGTTATTGAACTATGGATATCCTGACCCAACAATACCAACACTAAGACTATACCATCAAAGAGATTTTAAAAAGAGGAAAATGACTCATATGAATAAAAACATTCATAACAACTCTTCTTTCATGGGAGCAAAGAACCAGAAAGTAAGGGGATACCAATCACTCAGGGAATGATTGCAAAATTATGTTTATATGAATGTCATGGAATACCACTGTGCTACAAGAAATGATGAAAATGTTTTCAGAGGAACATGGGAAGACCTACATTTGCCAATGCAAGATGAAGTGAGGAGAAAGAAAGTGACTCAGTGATACACTGGGTTTGTTAGCTAACACTAAGTATGACTGGCTTAACCACTAGACTGTTGGCCACTGTGGTCCTCTAAAAGAAGCCAATAAAGGAGTTGGCAGAGATGATTTCATCATGTAGCCAAAGGCAAAATGAAACATTTTATGGGATGTTTGGACATCTTGCCTTGAAGTGTTTATGATAAGCATAAATAAATAGATGAACATTTGGATAATTGCAGCTTGTGTTGTGACAGTTTTCCAGAGCATGAGGAGGTCAAGAAATGCTCTAATGACCATGGGAAATGTTCTCCAGACTAAATCAATAAATACCTTTATTTTTTGTTACTTCAATGCAAAGGTTGGTGGTATAGGAGAAAATAGGCCTGTGTTGGAAAATATTGTACAGGATCAATAAATGAAAGAGATTAAAGAATTATTAACTTCTCACAAGCTTCACTCACATACCTTATAAAAGCTTTCTTTAAGAAGAGCTGATTGAAAGGCTAAAGAAGTAATGGGACTCAAAACTGAAATTCACTGTAGCTACACAGATATGAAATACTAGTTACCAAAGAAAGTAGCTGTTTAAGCAACTATCTGCATACTTCCAGGTTAGAGCAAAGGTAAAATCAATTCTAAATTAGAAGAAAGGATAAAGATGAGAAGTTACTGTGTGCTACAATCCAATGTGTTTAAGTAAACTATCCATTCAGAAAAATGGGCTATAACTTTAAAAAAGCAAAAACAAACAAACAAAAAAACAAAAAAAAAGATCGTATTATGGAGAAGGAAGAACATTGAAATAACTCACAACGTATTTCTACAGTGATTTAAGGTTTACAAAATAGCTTTTCTCACATTAGTGTTAGACCCTACTATTGTCTCCAGTTTTCAAATCAGGAAACTGAGGCACAAAGTAAATAAATGTCTGGTGCAGATCTCATAATTATTAGCAGTGAGATTTGAACAAGAATTTTGATTCCAAGTTCTATATTTTCCCATCATGTTTGGCTCCCTTACAAGATTACAAGCAAATTTGTCTCATAAAATGACTGAAAAGCAGCCTAGGGAACAATATGCCTGAAGAAAACTTGATATAAGAACCACCCAAAAGCATGTCATCACAGAGACAGTTGTAGATGAATTAAAAAACATGACAAATAGCCATGGAATAGATCAAATATATCACTGAGTATCCTGTGCATTCATTTGGGATCCTTGTAATGTCAAGAGACAGTGAGGAAGACCCTAACATATTAAGAGGCCATAGACAAAAGTCACACAAGATGAGAAAGCACAAATGCATTGTCACTTTCATCACTGGAGGGAATTTCCACCCTAATTAAATCATGCATCTAGTTGTGTATTTCACTATTCACTTGGTGATGCTATATAGCTTTGCAATTATGGAATGTCACCATCTCTGAAAAATGAAAATTATAATAAAAGACAATGAAGAAATACATAGTGAGTGTAAGGAATCAGAAGCATATTATCAATGATAATTCATGCAAGAAACCACAAAAAATGTATCAAACAGAAAATATATGAGTGGACAAGGAGATAGGTCAGTCATGTGAGAGATGAAAATAACCAACAAGGAAAATAGATGCTGTACTGATATCCATGGGATGTGAAAAATCTAGAAGAAAGCCTCAACTAACAATGTTTATATCCCCTATGAGGATGTATTTGAGAATTTGAAATTGAAATTGAAAAAAAAATTTGTAGGATGAAAATGTGGGAATATATCTGATTTATCCTATCTGCATAAGATGCATCATATCAATGAAATTGCCTTCACCTATTATGTTTATGTCTTTTATGCATCTCATTATTTGCATGTTGTCTCACTTATCAGAATGTAAGTTTCTAGAAGGTGGAAACTTGTTTTGTTTTCATTTGCATCCCTAGCATTTAGCTCAGTGCCTGGCACAAAATAAGGCCTAATAAATACTTGTCAACTGACTGTTGACTTAGAGTATGTATTTATTGAAATACGGAATACAATGTATTGGAGAGAAGATTTCTTCTTGGCTGTGCTCGTTTCTGTTGTGCTGAGTAGTAATAAGAAAACATACAAGAAAGCAAGCATAACATGCTCCATAGTTAGGGCAAATAGTTAGGGCCATAGGTGGCTCAGCATTATCCACTTTAAAGATAGTTCAGTTCTTCCCTTGTAACTTTGTTCCAGCAACTAGACAAGGTCCCGACTTGTTTCCTTATATCTTAGTACCTGACTCACTTCTTACAACTTAAGAAGTGGTCTTCAATAGTTCTCGGCACCAGAAATTGCATTCTTTTGTAACCAACTTAGCATTTAGCCTCACAGGACATAGACAGTGTGGTCCTTAGATAATAGACATGTAAGTAATCCAAAGACTTACATCTGAAACCCTGATGACACGGATACTTTGCCTCTATGGTACTTTCTTCTGAATGACTAGTTCTTCCAGAACTTTTATTTTGAGGAAAACGCCCAGGTCAATCATGTGTTCATTCCTCTCCAAGATCCAAACCTTAGTCTTCAGCTTTTTGTATTTTACACCCAAATGGGTGCATCTTGTGCTCTTTTTACCCTTTTTATAGTTGTTGTCTTCCCCCGTTATAAGATAAGCTCCTTGAAAGTAAGGACTATCTTGATTTCCACTTGCATTTGTGTTCACAGGGCTTAGCATGGTGCTTGGTACATAGAAGTTGTTTAGTAAATGCTTGTCGACTTGACTTCAGAATCTGTGAGATCAACACCTCTGCTTGTATGGACTTGAAAAACATTGTGCTGCAACTGGGTAATAAGATATACAGGCACTGCCGTAGGGAGATCCATCTTGCTCTAATGGAAAGTCAGAGGGGTGATGGGGAGGATATAGGAGAGAGCAGATTGCGGGGGAAGGGGGAAGAATACAGTGGGATTGCTGTTTTGGGGGGGTGGGTAACGGAAAGATGGAGAGAAAATTTGTAATTCAAAATCTCATGGAAATGAATGATGTAAACTAAAAATAAACAAAAGTTAATAAAAAAAATGATATTTATAAAGTGATAAGCACAGTTTCTCGCGCATAGTAGGTGCTATATGAATGATAATTCCTTTCCCTTTTTCAGTAGAAAAATAGTTACAAATCATCCATATAACAACAGACTGGTTGAACAAAATTATGATACATTAATATAATGAAATTTTATGATATTGTGAAAATAAATTTCATACCAATAAAGAAAAATTAATATTGTAAAAAAAAAGAAAAACAATGTGCAACTTTGAGGCATCAAAAGATAGGAAATATAAACATCCCAGACATCTAAAGGACAATGGATTGGTTATACACACATATATACACATATAACACACATCTACATATTTTTAGATATATAATATGAATATAGTGATAATTGATTTTCATTCATATTGGGTTTTTTGAAAGTTAGGCATAAACACAAGGGTTGTAGAAGTCTTTGGGAAGGGAATCTTGGATGTGGAACCCTGTAATGTTAATGGGATAGGAAGATCTTCCCTGTCCATTAATAGGCTTATGTGACCTGCTTTGATCTCTGGCCCAGCTCACAGCTGTGATACAACCTGAGCCACATGGGTCTTGAGTCACATGGATCCCATTGTTGGAGGAACTTGCCTAACAGAATAACTGAAATAGAGCAGGAGAGGTGGAGCTGAGAGCAAGAGCAAGAGCAAGAGCAAGGCAGAGTGGAAGGAGGAACTTGCTTAGGGGAACTTGTTTGTGGTGAGGCCTAACAGGAAGAATACTTAAGATTCTGGCACTTTGGATTGATGATGAGTACCTTGCTAAATCTTACCTCCTAGTGTCCTAATAGTGATGTTCCAAATAAATATTTTGGTTTTCCTTTGAGGAAGAGAGTTTATTATTTTTTGCAAATCTACCCTGGAAATATGTATGCATATTCATAGCAGCTGCTATGGGTATTGCATTGATGTTACAAACCCCTCTTCCCAAATTGGTTTCTAATTACTCTGTCAGCTTGATTCTTGAGAAAAGGAGGCATTTTAAAAATTTGTATTCTACTTTATTTGTATCACTGGAGAGAGTTGCCACACTGAGATTTATGGTCAAGTGGAAAACCTCAGAGATTCTTCCCTTAAGCTATATTTGTTGTTTGTCCCATTCATTCTTTAGGATTAGGTTATTTAGCTTCCAATTAATGTTTAATAAGTTTTCATAACCATTGTTAAATATAATTTTATTGAATTATGATTTGAAAAGGATACATTTAATATTTCTGCTTTTCTTCACTTGTTTTTGAGGTTTTTAATGCCCTAATAGATGATCAGTTTTTGTGTAGGTGCCACGTACTGCTGAAGAAAAAAAAAAAGGTATATTCCTTTCTATTCCAATTAAATATTTCCAGAGGTCTTTCCTATATGAATTTTCAAAATTCTATTCATTTCCTTCAGTTCTTTCTTGTTTATCTATTTGTTATTTTTGTCTAGGTTTTAATGGGCCAAGCTGAACCCCCCCCACCTCCCAGTATGTTTTTATTGTCTATTTCTTCCTGTAACCCATTTAACTTTTCCTTTAAGAATTCTGATATTACTTCATTGTCTATAGTACTCTTAGCAAAATGCAATTTTCCTGCTTATTTCTTTTAATTAGATCATAATTTTGATTTTGCTTTGTCCAAGATTATGATTGTTTCCACTACTTTTTTTCTTTTACTCAGCTGAAGAATGAGAGATTCTGCTCTGAACCCTTACCTTTACTCTTTGTGTGTCTCTCTGCTTCAAGTGTGTTTTTTGTAGCACCTATTGTAGGGTTCTGTCTTTTAATCTACTCTGCTATCCACTTCTGTTTTATGGTGAGTCCATACTATTCACATTCACAGTTATGATTACTAAGCATTTATTTCCTTTTCCCCTTCATTTTTATTCCTCTTCGCCCCCCACTCGCCTCTTATTTTCACCATGACCTTATTCAACAGTGTTTTTCTTCTGAATATTACCTTCTCTAATCTGTCCTCTAAAGTTCTGTCATTTTCCTCCTTCTCTTATCCCTTTCCCGTCCTACTTCCCTGTAGGGTAAGACTGATTTCTATACCCAACTGAATGTACATGTTATTCCCTCTTTGAGCCAATTCATTTGAGAATAAGACTCAGACCTTGTCTGCCACTCCTTCCAGGCTTCCCCTCCATTCTAAAAGCTCTTTCATGTGATATAATTTACCCCATTCTGTTTCTCTCCTTTACTCATTCCTTAATTTTACTTTTTAGATATCATCCCCTATTAGTCAACTTACACCCATGCCCTCTATTTATGCACACTCCTTCTAACTGCCCTAATAAAGAAAAAAAAATCTAAGGTGTTGTTGTAATGGTAATTAATTTAAATTTGAAGACCCCTTTTTGTTATGTCAATTAAGCAGGTACTTAGCCCTTAGTAACTAATCAAACCTCTGTGAAAGAAACAGAAGATGTGAACTCTGTCGTCTCCTATTGCTGACATAACAGGAAGCCAATGCTGTGTGTGTGTGTATATAAGAAAAGCCCCAGAGAGGCACATTCAAAATTTTCTGCTAAGAGATCTGGTGAAGGCTGAAGTTGCTGCTGGGAAGGCTGCCTAGAAGGCCAGTGTTGCTGTTGCTGCCTGGAAGTCTGAGATTTCTTCTAGAGCCTAGAGCCAGCCAAAATACCAGAGGACTGAGGAAGCATGACTGGGATGATAAGACTTTGTTTATGGCTTGGTTGATCCTTGAATTCCTGGGAACAGAAATTGTGAAGGTTTTGAGATGTACTGGACCCAGTGAACTTCAGTATGTAGCAGGAACTGCCCAGAGAACTCGACAAGGACCTGGGAACTGTCTGCTTCTGAATTCAGGTGACTGGTGGATTCATGTAAGAGCTGGGACCATGGAAGCAGATCCAGGAAATCTGAGAAACAACCTTGAGTCAAGATGAAGAAAAGATCTCTCCTTGGATATTGAATGCTGTGTTGATAACATGGTTTACTAGTGACCTAGGGGTGGGGGGTTTGTGTATTTTCTAATGATTGTACTTAGTGATTAGCAATATTTAGTAACTGATTGCTAGATAAGTGATTGATTAAGTTAACCTAGTTGCCCCATGAGTAGAGGACTGACTTGTATTCTGAGATGATTGAATGACTAAATAAGGAGGCAAACCTCCTTAGGGATACCAGATGATTGTTCTTTTGTTCTTTGTTCTAAATACTGTGACCACTTCGGTGAAAATTATGTGGCCATTTTAATGATATGCTGTTGTGAACTCTATATTGTGATTTTCTGTGATAAGATATAATGTTGTGAATACTGTATCTTGATTTGTTTTGAATCTTTTCCTTTGATTTGTTCTTGAATAAATAGAGTTTTCACTATATTATGTAATCAGAGCCTTAAAAGCTGTTCACAGTAGCATTCTTTTGGGAAGCTACGTGTGCATGGCATTACAGTAGCTAGTTTCATCTTCTTATGTAGGATATAAACAGTTTAACCTTATTGAATCCCTTATGATTTCTCCTTCAGCTTTACCTTTTTATGCTTCCCTTGAGTTTTGCTTTTGAATGTCAAATTTTCTATTCTCTCCCCCCCCCCCCAAGAAAGATAGTACTTGGTTTCACTGGATAGGTGATTTTTGTTTGTAATCCAAACTTCTTTGCTCTCTAGAATGTCATGTTCTATACCCTCTGTTCTTTAAAAGTCACAGGTGCTAAATCTTGTGTGACCCTTACTCCAGTTCCACAATAATTGAGTTGTTTCTTTCTTACTCTTGCAATATTTTCTCCTTTACTTGGGAGCACTGAAGTTGGGCTATAATATTTCTGCAAATTTGCATTTTTGGATCTTTCAGGAAGTGAAATTTCTATTTTTTTTTCTATTTTCAATTTCTATTTTATCCCCTGGTTCTAGGATACTGGGAAGTTTTCCTTGATAATTTCTTGAAAGGTGATGTCTAGGCTCTTATTTTGATCATAGCTTACAAGTAGTCCAATAAGTTTTTAATTATGTCTCTCCGATTTATTTTCCAGGTCAGTTGTTTTCTCAAAGAGATAATTCATATTTTCTTCTATTTTTAAATTTTTTAATTTTTTTTTCATTTCTCATGGAGTCATTAGTTTCCACTTGCCCAGTTCTAATTTTTAAGGGATTATTTTCTTCAGTGAACCTTTGTGCCTCCTTTTTTATTTAGTCAATTTTTTAAATGAATTCTTCTCTTCATTTGATTTTTGTGCCTCTTTTTCACATTTGAACTATCTTGTTTTTAAAGGTATGATTTCCTTGAGGTATGTCTTTGTGTGTTTGTGTGTGTGTGTATGTGTGTGTGTGTGTGCGCGTGTGTGCATGTGCCTCCTTTACCTACCTGTTGACTCTTACATCACTTTCATTTCTTTCCTCCACTTTTCTTCTACCTGTCATTTTGTTTTTAATATCCTTTTGAAGATCCCCCAGGGCCTGGGACTGATACACATTTTGCTTTGAGACTTTACATGTATCTGCTTTGATCTCATTGTGTTCTTATGAGTTTATGTTTTGATCTCTCTGTCATCATAGTAACTTTTTTGTGGACAGGGTTTTTTATGTTGGTTCATTTTTCTAGACTTTATCTTGATTTAAAATTTTCTTTTAAAGTTGGGCTCTGTTCCTGGAGTGGAAAACACAGGTTTTTTGTGTTCTTGTGTGCAGAGGTAGTTCTGGGGGTCTTTAAGTTTCAGTTTTTCCAAGGTGGTATGATCTAAAGAGAGGTATAGTCTGTACTCTTATGGTCTGTGCAGAGGTCTGTGAGCAACCACAAGCACTCTTTTCCACTCTGGAACTATGATCAGGTTCCCTGACCCTGCTAGTCTTCCTCCTTACCCTGGGAGTGTGACCCAGAACCATGTAAGGGAAATGCAACAAAGTCCTGCACCTAGTCCCAGCAAAGTATTTTCTGTATTCTCCTTCTAACCCATTTTCTGACCCCCTTAGTGTTTGTGACTTGAAAGCTCAGGAAGCAATAGCTGCTAATACTAATTTATTCATCCTGAAGGTCTGCTGTTGGTTTGCTTGGTCATGGCCTGTGCCAGGGCTGGACTGCCCTTCACTCTTCTCCCAGTGAGACAGAGCTTTTTTGCTGACTTTCTATATTGTCTTGGGCAGTAAAATTGTTTTACTCCATCTTTTGCTGCTTCTGCTACTCCAGAATTCATATTGAGGCATAATTTTAATATTGTGTGCAGGGGAATTTGGGAGAGTTCAAGTGAGTCCCTGCCTTTACTCTGTCATTTTCACTCTGCCTTCTCATTCCTTCAATTGTTTCAGGTCAGTACATATATAGATCCTAAAACCTTATTCTGACTTTCTCCCTGTTCCCATTGTGTGTTGTCTTTGATATCATGAGGAATAAGAGTATTTTTAGAATTGTATAGCTTTGAGGTACATAATCCAATTTCTCCCATTTTACTGATAAAGAAACTGAGCCATATAGAGGGTGAATTTTCCATTGTTAAACAGTAGATCAGTGGCAGATCCTGGATTAGAATGCTACTATTCTCACTCCTAGCCTAGTGTTCTTTCCACTACTCAAGACCATATTTGTGAGTTATGCCAACTAATGAAAGCATGAGGAAAATATTTAAATATGTGTTGTTGTACAACATCATCTAGAGTTTATAGAGAAGTGATTTATTAAGTTACTATTGCAAACTATTGTTCTGTATTGAATTATGGTGTAGTTTATCAATGACTTTTTTCCAGATATCACAAAAACTCAAAGCAAAGGAAACATGACCATTAGTGAATCATAATTCGACTGTCTTAAAAAGTTAAAAGTCTAAAACAAACAAAAAACGGTTGACTTGGTGGCATAAAGCTTTTCAAATTCCATGGCAGGGAAGTTGGAAATTCTGCATTCAAATAATAACTTGAAATTATGTGGTTCCTATTAAATAAAAATACCTCTAGTTGTTACATAAGATGTTTAATATAAGGAGAGAAATGAAAGTACTAAAACTCCAAAAAGTAGTGGCTCGTGCTGAAAGGCTAATATTCTGAAACACAGACTGCTTCAGGCAAACAAATTTAATTAAATAAACTGTATACTGTCAAAGATAAAGCTGCATTATTTATGCATTGACAATGATGCTTTGAATCTGGGGAAAAGGGATGAGTAAGACTTAGTATGGTAACTTATGAAGAAAAGGGTAAACATTCTGGATGCTCAGGTCAAAGCTGTATAAAGTCAAAGTTATTCATAGAAGTAATGATCAAGTTCACTGAACTTTTCCATTCCATGGAAATAGAAAGTTAAAGTGGTTATATAAACTCACCAATATCTGTTCCATCTCAGTACTAGATGATGCAATGAAAAGAATATGCTCCATGGAACTGGGATGACCTGAAACATGCTAGCTGTGTGTGACCATGGATAAAACATTGAACCTTTCAGTGCCCTAAGGCAATTTTAAAAGATTGTATGTTGCATTTAAGTTGCTGATCTACATCACTGGAGAGAATGTCCACACTGGGAAGTATTGTAAGTGATAAAATCATAGGTCCAGATTCTCTCTCCATCAGTGAGTAATAGTAGCTATAGTAGATAAACAGTGTTAAGGTCACTTGTAAATACAGAGGGGTTCTTTTTACAGGTGGATAGCTTGAACCTCTATGACCTCCAACAACGATTTCAGATAAGGACCTTATCCTTAATTACCTGCAAAATTTTTGAAAGATGGCATCAAGATTATAGTCTCTGGACACAATACTGAATAAATGGTCCACCAAATGATAAACTCTTCAAGGTTTCACCTCATTATCCCAGAGTATAAAGTACTTGAACTCCTTAGCCACAGACTAGTGAAATTTCTTAGTTCTGCCCTTCTTTCATTATAGGAAAAACACTTTGCTAGAGTGGGTCATGCTTTAAAAAAAAAGACTTTATAAGCAACAATAATATAAATGTACAGTACTTTCATACGAACAACCTAATGAAGAGAGGAGAGGAGAAAAATCTCAAGCATTTTCAGGTTTTAGAAGAATCAACTTTTCGCACACATGCAAGACATTTTTATGTTCATATTATAGAATACAAAATGTAGACCATGATGAATTTGCTTCCTGCAAATCACTTACTGCATAGCAAGGGCTGAGTTTGAACATGTCCTTCCAACTCCCAATTCAATGTACAACTAGTCTGTATAACTTTTAATATCTAACTGAGATTTATAATGCAGTAACTTCAATTTCAAATTCACCACAGATATATTAGGCACTCATGGACTGCAGACTGAGATACTGGGTGCTGTAGGAAATAGTTCATGTAACATTTGCCCTCATGGAACTGAAGTATGAGGCTATAACACTTACAGAGCTAATAATATCAAAAAGCACAAAATATCTTTAAATGAAATGTTGTGTTTCCAAATCTTTCCTCTCCTTTCTTTATCCTTAGCTGCATTTAAAAATAATTACATAGACTTGGGCTCTATCCTAGAAGCTTATAACGTAATATGGGCACACTGGTATGATTGCGTATATAGACAAGCTATAGGAAAGAGAAGGAATAATCATTAATAATTTCATCTGATTGTACAGCCATTCTGTGAGGTGGGTACTGTTATTCTGTTATACTCCTTTTACAACTGAGGAAACTGAGGGAAGCAGAAGTTAAATGCTTACTCAGGGTCACATGACTAGTAAATGTCTGAGGCCAAATTTGAACCCAGAGCTCTCCCTACTACACCACCTGCCTCCATATAGGGAATATTTAAAAATATTAAACCTAAATATGCATAGCATCATGTTAATATCTCATATAGGTATAGAACAAGCTTATCTTAATGGAATTGTAACTTAGCTTAACTATAGTTCAACTATAAGGGTAAAAGGTATATGTTTGGGGTGGCTAGGTGGTACAGTGAATACAGCACCAGCCCTGGAGTCAGGAGGATCTGAGTGCAAATCTAGCTGCAGACACTTAACACTTACTAGCCATGTGACCTTGGGCAAGTCACGTAACACCAATTGCCCTGACCTCCCCCCTCCAAAAAGCAAAAAAAAAGAAAAAGGCATGTGCTTAGTAAACTTAGCAGGTATATTCTGCCCCTTGGCTTTCTAAATCAGAAGGATCCTGGGAAAAGTTATCTGGTTTCAAGGGGATCTCTAGAGTTCTTTCTAAGGTGTTCTGATTTGGTTCATAAATCTGGAGATATTGTAGGTCTATCTGCAAGTTAATCTGAAGAATTGGGACAACTATCCTATTGATATCTATTTCCTGGAATCTTTTGAACTGAGAATTATCTGGATCATTTCAAACTAGTTGCATCCTGGTGAGGCCTCTCCTAGACAGGGGAACCTGTGGCCTGGAGGGCACATGTGGCCCTTTAGGTCCTCAAGTGCAACCCTTTGATTGAATCCAAATTTCACAGAACAAATCTTTTTATTAAGGAATTTATTTAGTAGGTACTAGGACCTAGCATCTACCTTAGTCTAAGCATGCTCTCTTTGGGCCTTTAATATTAGATTATTTTGGGAGTTGTTGGTATTGGTTGAGCATTTGACCACGTGTGGCCATCTCAGTATTTTGTTTATGTTTTCCCCCAGCCTTACTCCATCCCCAGTTCTAACATTGTATTTTCTTCAGAAAGAAGTATGATAGAGAGCTAGCCTTATAGTCAGAAAGATGTGGATTCAAGTTCTGTCATGAAAAAATACTAACTGTGTGACCCTAGTCAAGTCACTTAACCTCTCTCCAGGTGACTCTTGAAGACAGTTGCAGAGAAGGCGCTGACTTGCTTTGGTAGAGAGGATTTCCTTACAATTTGCTGTACACTAATGGAATCACAGATTAGATCCATTAATTTTTTTTCATAAAACACTGAAGCTACACAAAGTAGGCCATTTGTGTTCAACTGAAAGAACCACTTTACTTATTTAGCATATTTTTAATCACTAGCAATTAAGAGAAAGTGGAAATTTACTGAATGACTTATGTGTGGCTCTAGAGGGCAGAACCAGGACTAATGGAAAGTGCTTGCAGGGATGATGATTTTGATCGTTATAAAGACTATGCTAATTCTTAGTTAGGGCTACCAGAAAATGTTAAGTGTTCTTTCAGGTAGTAATGGTTTCCTTGTCATTGGTATTGTTCCAACAGAGTCAGGATGACTACTTTATGCAGATGTAGAAAGAATTCATCCTTTGATTTGGGGTTGGATTAGAAGATGTCTAAACTCCTTTCCCACTATGTTGTAACATATAGGTGATGAATTTACTCTCCCAGTCCACATAACAGTAGGCCAATTCCCCATAGGATTCTAGAAATAACCCTGAGGGATTGAGGCAGATTTTCAATTACTATTACTGATGAGTCCCCTTCTATTTTTTTCCCTAATCTATTGCCAGTGATTGCTGTTCCAATATCAATTAATTATATGATTTTCTCAATATTGATTAATGTCAATTAGTTTTATAAAGAGATACTTCCTGACAAAATTACAAATAAAAATCCCACCAAATGAGTCAGTCTCTTTACACGCTCATTTGTTCCTCAAAGACAGCGAAATCAAATTAAACTGGTAACTGCCAAATGTTGCTTTCCTTCCTCTTCCCCCATTTAGTATCAAATTAATTTTTGATTGAGGAACACTTAGAGGACTAGTCACTTCCCTGCTATCAGGAGATAGTATCTTTGTCCCTGGTTTGATATCATACTAGGTAGCTCAAGCAGGTTTTTCCTTAGAGTAGGCTGCTCACCAAATTCAGCTACTGTGGCTATTGCCAGATTCTTCTATGGAGTCATTTACTGGTTATCTGGTGGCTTTTTCTGACTTTTTAAAGTACACAAAGTCATATAAAGCACACATCTCTGATGCTCAATCACCTTAGTTCAGGAAATGAACACAACAGAGATAGGAAGTCAATTGTGCCATGCATTTACAGCCATGTGGTAAACAGGTAGGAGAAATCCTTAGGTCCTTCCTCCACTTGAATGTTTAAAGAAGTTCTCATAATTTGAAAGCTGCTGTGGAAGAGTTCTCTTCTTTTGAGAAGGAGCTACCACATTCAATAGCAACTCAGTAAAAAAAAAAACAACATCATCAGCAGTAAACTAACAATGATCATGGGGTGCATACGAATGTTCTAAAATGGGGATAGGAATGGCCCCTGAACAGTTGATTCTTGGAGTAAGAGTGTGCAATTCAGCATAGTTTATGGGTCAAATAAATTATGAGAGAAGCTTGTGTAGCATGGGAAGCATTAGGAGGATGATGATGAGTTATACTAAAGCTCAGAGGGTGAATTTTTAAGATTTAGAATCAAGGAGAGAGAGAGACAGACAAATAGACAGACAGACAGACTAATTGACTTAAAATGACATAAGCACCCAAAAATTTCTTGTGAGGCGGTAAAATGTCAGATAATGTTCATAAATGGCATTTATTTTTGTTTTTTATGATTAGATTTTCTGCTTAACATCTACTGTTCTCAGCTACTTCAATCCTTCACACAATCTCCCTTTATAATTATCTTTTCTAATTTATAATGTTTCTTATCTCTTTCTTTTTTGGCTGATCTTCTCATCTAATATATTCATGTCACTGAGGAATGTGATAAAATAAAGGATATTTATTGCATACCTTTCAAAAACCCACAGGATATTTGAAATTAGAATGACTGTGGATTTTATATCAAGAATGCTATACTCTAAGCAGGACAAAGAAAAGTTTAGGGAAAGTGATGAGGGGCACCTGAGGTTGTATCTGTTTTGAAGACCTATTGTTCTTCAAATGGTGCTCCAAATGGTATTGTTCTTCAAAATCACCCTAAATGGTGATTAGCATTCCTCATGCTGATAAATTGCTAAATGTTTCAGAACTAAATAAACAAGGATTGAGTCACATAATTTTGCATGGTAAGTCACATTAAAGCTAGGAGCCATTAGCTCCTATCTAGCTATCAGCTGATGCTGAAAGCAGTGATCAGAGTATAAGGAACAAGGTAATAATTCATTAATCACTGGTCAATGTGGGAAGCACATTATTGCAATTCAGATAATTGTATTTAACAAAGCTAACTAAGTGTTAGTTGGGTTATTGAGGCATAGACTACACTGGGGTATATGTCTATGAATCATTTCACTTGTGGAATTTTCCTGTTTCAAATTTCTAACAGCATCACAAAGAATTTCCCTTAGCCAAGATGATTCACCATCCACATTTAAAGATAGAGTTTTATTTAAGAGCCACACGAAGTGTCAAGAAGACAGAAGAATATCTTGCTTTGTGCATGTTCATAGTTTGAAAGATTTAGAGATGGAAGGGACCTTTTAAGTTCACTTGTCTCATGTTACAGTTGAGGAACCTGAGATCAGAGTAGTTAAATTGTCTACGTTTATTCATGTGTGTAGCAGAACTAGGATTTGAGGCCATTTCTTTTGTCTTCAAATCTAGCCCTCTCTTTCGCAGGGGGAAAAAAGCCAATTTGAAGAGTGAAGCTGGGGGGGCGGAGCCAAGATGGCGGCGTAGCAGCAGCAACATATCGCAGCTCTCACATAGCCACCCCAAAATACCCATAAAATAGGACTCTAAACCAATCCTAGAACTCCAAAACGCACACAAAGAAACTTCCCACTAAAGTCAGCTCAGCTACGAGGAACCATATCAGCACTGCGAACTGAAACCAGCCTGGCCTGAAGCCGTGGCTGTGCCCCGGGGGCAGCTGGACGGGAGGAGCAGAGGAGCAGATTAGCGGCAGCTGCAAGCAGCGTTCAGAACTAGGTCAGTGGGACTGCAGGGAGAAAAGGATCTGGCCGAAAGGCCTCCAGAGCGGAAAAGCAAAAGGCAGAGGTTTTGCACCCGCCTCCGTGTTGCAGCTTCCCGCTTGCGGCCTTCAGACAGCAGGGGGACTAAGCGATTGTTCTGAGGCCAAGAGTTCTTGTGTTGAGCAGCCTGGATCTGGATCGCGGTCTTGGGCCTTGGTCCTGGAGTCTTCATTATCCAGTCAGCTGGAAGTAAATAGGAAGAGTCCCAGCATCTT
>CM053581.1:471854375-471886139 GCA_028627135.1 Pseudochirops cupreus
AGACTGGGGAAGGGGGGACACACTGGGATGGCTGTTTTGGGGCAGTGGGTGGGGGAAAGCGGGGGAGAAAATATGTAACTCAAAATCTTGTGGAAATGAATGATGCAAACTAAAATAAAATTAAAAAAAAAGAAGAGTGAAGCTATGTTGAGATTCAGAAATCTAGAAAAAATAAAAATTGTAGATTTTGAAGCAATTTAAGTTCATTTGTAATTAGCAGACATTTCATCATTTGGTTCCAATAAAATCTTAGTATTAAGATATTTATTTAATGATATCCCTGTGTGCATTAAAACATTTAGGTAAATATGAAAGATAAAGTCTTATTTTACTTAATTACATTAAAAAAATTTTAGTTTATTAGGTCTGAAACCTTAGAAATGTTTTGCTATGAGGTTTTCACCATATATTATAGTTTTGCTGGACCTAGAAAACTACTGGATTAACTATTTTGATTGAATGAACCACTCTCCTATTAATTTCTAAACATCATTCATGTTGATTTTTTTTCCTATCCAGTTTCTGGAGTTATCCAACTCTTTGTTGCCATGTGTATATTATGAGAGAGGAGCATTACAGTCATTCAAAATAGCTTAAAATGCAGTATTTAGGTGCTGTCCCCAATGGAAGGAAAGGGTCCTTTCATCATTTCTCAGAGCAGAGTTGAAGCCTGTCTCACTTCACTTTAAATAACAGGAGGTATTCCTTCATTTCTTGATAAACTTCAGCTTTCAGTATACTTAATCTGAAGTCAAAGCAATGTGTCAACATTGGATTGAACCTAAGACATATTCAAGAACCTTGAGCCGTTTCTTGTTTTCTTCTCCCTTTAATCCTCTTAAAACTCTACAGAGCATACAAAGGATTCACTTAGTAAAATCTTCTTCTTAAAGAGGTTAAAAGGTAGAGAAATATTTTATTTTTATCTAGTTTTCTTATTTTTAACTAAAATCCACAATGTTATTTTTTGATCTTAGTTTAAGAAAATGTTAAATCTGTCACTTTGGTTAGGAGATCAGATGCATTTCCAAAACAGAGATAATTATACCCAAGAGTATGTTGCCAAGAGGCAAAGAGTACAAAATAAAATGAATAAAGCACATGAAATGATTAATTTTGTATCCTGGAGTCAATTAAGGAAGTGATACTGGCAGTTCTTGAAACTAAAATATGAAGTCACAGTCTTCTGTAATAAAGAAATTGATTTGGTGGTAAAAATAAATATTGATTATAAAAAGGTATATTTTACTACCAGAGAACTTTTAGCACATTAATTATCCTCCCTTTAATCCTCTTAAAACTCTACAGAGCATACAAAGGATTCACTTAGTAAAATCATCTTCTTGAATAGGTTAAAAGGTAGAGAAATATTTTATTTTTATCTAGTTTTCTTATATCTAAAAAAGAGAGCTCTTAGAGAATAGGGAACTTATTCCTTAAAACAGAAGAACAAACATGTTGAGCCAGCAAGATATTGTCCTATACACTGTGGTTGGGAGATCCATCCTGCCCTACCGAAAAATCAGAGGGGTGGGGGGGGAAGATATAGGAGAGAATAGATTGGGGGAGAGGGGATACACTGGGATGGCTGTTTTGGGGCGGTGGGTAGGGGAGAAAATTTGTAACTCAAAATCTCATGGAAATGAATGATGTAAACTAAAATAAAATAAAAATTTAATCTAAAAAAAAAAAGATATTGTCCTATAATTCGTCAACCCAAATTTGAAATCATTGTCAAATATATGTGTAAGTTTGTGTGTGTGTATCCACGTCAGTTAACAAGCATTTATTAAACAACTATTGGTATCAGGCACTATGCTAAGTGCTATGGATAAAAAGAAGGCAAAATATTATCCCCATTCTCAAGGAGTTCACTGTCTAATGGAAAAGACAATCTGCTAACAACTATGTACAAATAAAATAAATACCATATAAGTTGGGGATAATCAGCAGAGAAAAGACACAAGCATAAAAGAAGACCAGGGAAGGCCTCTTGTAGAAGGTGGGATTGTGATTCTTTTAGTCTTCTGGAGGACATATGTTTGCAATTTTTTAATATGTATTGTATTAAAAAGTCAGATGTGTGGTGAATAACTAGTAATATCAGTACCAAAAATGAAAGATAAATAGATTTCTGAGGGCACCAGTTTCTTCCAATGAGATCAATCTCAAAAGACAAAACAATGAAAATGGTATGTCTTATTTACAACTCTACCACCTTATTTAATAAAAAAAATGACAGCAGGAGAGTATGTTAATGTTTGGAATGAAAAACCCCATCCTAAAATTTAATTAAAAATTCAGAGCTGTCTTAGGATAAAAACAGGAGTTTATTCTCTTCCCCGGGAGAAGAGGGTGGTCTTCCCCATGATTCATCATGAAGAAGAGGCATGTTACGAAAGACAGAACAAAAATGTATACCCTAACGCAGTCAAGCCCCCTTCCCCAATTGTATGCTCTTTTGTTGTATGAGAGGCAGACTTCAGTCTCGGTGCCAAAATCTTCCCCAATGGCAAGTCACAGGGAAGCCCGCCACTATCTCTCAGTGGCTGGAAAATAGGTTTCCAAATAACAAGGATGCTGATTGACGGTAAGGGAAAGGGGGAAGGGTCCCAAAGCAAGGGAGGAGGAGTGAGCCTGGGTTGTCCCTGAGTCCCACTGGCCTGGAGGAGGGGCTCACAAAGGCAGGAAATCAGAAAGGGCTTGCTGTTGATTGACAGCAGTATCAGAAGGGGGGGGAGTTAATCTAAAACTGCCTGAGAAGTTTTCACTCTCCCAGACATTAAGATCTAATTAATTATTTTATAATCTTAATTTTTCTTTGTTTAGATGATTCTGAGGTTCATCTTAAAAATGGGTTTCTTTATGGCAAGATGTTGAGGAAATTCAATGTAAGTTATTAGGCAAGCATAGGAATACATATGTTGTTGATAGCTGAATTTGAAAGATTGACTTTTGCCTTACTACAAAATTAATTAATTATTAATTTATATAAATCTTGTAATAACCTGGGGAAAAAACAGTTGGCACTGGTTAAATCTGCACACAGACAATATGGTACAGAAGGTAGGGAGCTAGATAACACAGTGGAAAGAGCTCTAGGCCTGTTGTTAGGAAGACCTGAGTTCAAATCCAGCCTCAGACACTTAGTAGTTTTATGATCCTGGGCAAGTTTACTTAACTGCTGTCTGCCTCAGATTCTTCAGCTGTGAAATGAGGATAACAATAGCACATATCCCCCAGGGTTGTTGTGAGGATTAAGTAAGACAAAGCACTTAAAAACATAAATCATTTTTCAAGCACTTATCACTAAAGAAATATTTATTTTGTTCCTTACTTGCTTCCTTCTTTCTCCATTTAGTCATAATGACCTGGGTTCAAATCTTGATTCAGACTCTTAATAGCTTTTTGATCTGGGGCAAATCATTTAATATTTCTGGGCCTTGGTTCCTTCAGTTGTAAAGTAGGAATAATAACAACACTTACTTTTTTGTGAGAATTAAATAAGAAAATGTGGGTAAAGCCCTTTTCAAATCAAAGTACTTCATGTTGCTGCTGTTGTTGTTTAGTCTTGTCCAACTCTTTGTGATCCCATTTTTGGGGAGAGTTTATTGGCAGAGATACTACAGCAGTATTCCATTTCCTTCTCTAGTTAATTTTACAGATGAGGAAACTGAGGCAAACAGGGTTAAATGGGTCACAGGGTCACACAGCTGGTAAGTATCTGGAGCTGGATTTGAACTCAGGAGGATGTCTTCCTGATTCCAAGCCTACTACTCTGTCAACTGCGCTTCCTAGCTGCTCTAAGTACTTTATAGATTTGACCTATTTTTTGTTGTTTTGGGGAGTATATGATTTCAAAGGTGTATGAAACCACTTTTAAGAAAATTATCTATACCAATGTAGACCAACTGATGGTTCCACAACTTATCATGTCGGACAATTGTCTAGAGGAGTGGTTCTCAACCTGTGGGTTGCGACCCTTTCACAGGGATCCCCTAAGACCATAGGAAAACACATATTTCCGATGGTCTTAGGAACGGAGACACCACTCCTCTATCTGTCTCCAGGCAGGTCCACCCACATGCAGATATGCCCACATATGAGTACCCGGCGTGATGACATCATCACACCAACCCCATCACATACACCCCATACAAATACAGGTGTATCAGGCACTGTGGAAGCGAGATCCATCCTGCCCTATTGGAAAGTTAGAGGAGTGATGGGGGAGGACATAGGAGAGATTAGATTGGGGGAGGGGTTATCCAAGGGGATGGCTGTTTTGAGGAGGGGGGTGGGGGAAAGATGGGGAAAAAATTTGTAACTAAAAATCTCGTGGAAATGAATGATGTAAACTAAAATAAATAATATATATATATATATATATATATGTATATATAAAACAAATACAGGTGTATGTGACAGGGTTGGCGCCATAATGTACTTATGTGGACCAGTTACACATATGTAGAGAGCAGCTGTTGTGTTGAAAGCAGCTACTCTGTTAAGAGCAGCTACTGTGTTGAAAGCAGCAGTATTGGAGTTAAGACGATACTTCAAGAATTATAATTACTGGGTAAATGTAAAATCATGTACTATAGAATCATCAACTACTGCAAAAAAAATACCTGTACCATGGGAACTTAATCTGGATGCTGATTGGTCTTTTTATATTCAGCTGTGGTTGATGTGAATACTGCCCCCTTGTGATAGTAACAGGTATGTAAAAAGAAACAGAGAATGGTAAATCATAGGAAACTTTAATGAACTGTATTGACTGAACTATGCCATGTATCATATTTTATATTATTAAAGCTATTGTTATATATTATTTTCATTAGCAGACCATCCCATGACAATGGATCATGTAGAAAAGAATGTTAAGAAAAGAAAATATAGTGGGGATTTTTTACAGTATGGTTTTACCTCAATAATCATAGCAGGAATTGAGAAACCACAATGTGTTATTTGTTGTGAAGTTCTATCAGCCAAATCTATGAAGCCAAACAAACTAAAAGGCATTTTGATAGCAAGCATATGAGCTTTGCCAGCAAGGATACCAACTATTTTAGAAGCAAAGCTGATGGACTCAAGAAAGCCAGACTTGACACTAGTGGCAAGTACCACAAACAAAACATAGCAGCTGTTGAAGCTTCATATTTGGTGGCACTCAGAATCGCCAGAGTTATGAAACCTCACACCATTGCTGAGGATTTACTGTTGCCAGTGGCCAAAGACATTGTTTGAGTTATGATTGGAGACGAATTTGTCACAAAATTGAGTGCAATTTCCTTATCTAATGACACTGTCTGCAGAAGAATAGATGACATGTCTGCTGATATTCTTGATCAGGTAATCCAGGAAATTAAATCTGCTCCAGTTCTAATATTTAGTATCCAGCTTGATGAATCTACAGATGTTGCAAACTGTTGCACAGTTACTGGTTTATGTGAGGTATGTTAATGATGGTGACTTTAAAGATGAGTTTCTTTTTTGCAAACCTCTTCAAATGACAACTACTGCACGTGATGTATTTGACACAGTTGATTCATTTCTGTAAGAGCATAAGATCTCTTGGGAAAAGGTTTGTGGTGTTTGCACAGATGGTGCTCCAGCTATGCCAGGATGTTGATCTGGATTTCAACATTTGGTACTGAATGAGTCACCAAAAGTCATTGGAACTCACTGTATGATTCATTGGCAAATATTAGCAATGAAGACACTGCCACAAGAGTTACAAGAAGTAATGAAAAGCATCATAAGTTCTGTCAATTTTGTAAAGGTGAGCACTTTAAGCAGTTGACTGTTTTTGCAACTGTGCGACGAGTTGGTTGCGCCAAACAATGCTCTGCTATTTCACATTGAAGTGAGATGGTTGTCGAGAGGAAAAATTTTTAAACATGTTTTTGAGCTTCATGATGAACTCAAAACGTTTTTTAATCAGAAAGCAAGACCACAGTTTGAAGCACTTTTCAGTGATAAAAGTGAACTGCAGAAAATAGCTTACTTGGTTGACATCTTTGCCATCTTGAATGAGTTAAATTTATCACTGCAAAGACCAAATGCAACATGCCTCAATTTGTCTGAAAAGATCCGATCATTCCAAATGAAACTTCAGCTTTGGCAAAAAAAAATTGGATGAAAATAAAATTTACATGTTGCCCACCTTGTCTGTTTTCTTTGAGGAACATGACATTGAACCAGACAAAAGGATTACAATGAGAATTTCTGTGGAAGAACACTTGCACATGCTCACGGATGAAATTTCATCGTACTTTCCAAATCTACCTGACACCTCATTTGCACTTTCCAGAAGCCCATTTACAGTCAAAGTTGATGTTCCTGAGATAGCACAAGAGGAGTTCGTTGAACTTATTAACAGTGATGCAGCAAGAACTGATTTCTTTACAATGCCAGTTACAAAATTCTGGATCAAGTGTTTGCAGTCATATCCTGTTCTGTCTGAGACTGTGTTGTGCCTTCTTCTTCCATTTCCAACAACATATCTTTGTGAAACAGGGTTTTCCAGCTTGTTGGTTATCAAGTCTAAATACAGAAGTAGACTTGTTGTGGAAGATGAGCTTCATTGTGCTCTTGCAAAGACTGCCCCAAGAATTTCTGATCTGGTGAGAAAGACCAATCTCAACCTTCACATTGACGTTGGCTTTTTACACATACTGTTGCAAAATGTAGCAATGTAGTTTATTATTGTTATATTAAGACTGTTACCCATGCTACACCATGCTTCAAGACAAAATTTCATTTATTTGTAATTAGAAATAAATATTTCACAATATATAATTACATATTGTTTTTGTGATTAATCACTGTGCCTTAATTATGTTCAATTTGTAACAATGAAAATACATGCTGCAGATCAGATATCTACATTAAGATTCATAACAGTAGCAAAATTACAGTTATGAAGTAGCAACAGAAATAATTTTATGGTTCGGGGTCACCACAACATGATGAACTGCATTAAAGAGTCGCGGCATTAGGAAGGTTGAGAATCACTGGTCTAGAGGTTCTAAAAGGTTAAGTGTCTCTAAGGTCACTTAGCCAGTATATGTTGGAAGCAGGACTTGTACTCAGGTCTTCCTGACTTAGAAATAGCTTTCTCAAGCTATTTTTGTTGTTGCTGTTGTTGTTGTTGGCAATAGCAGTAGCAAATCCCCTATCCTCACCAATCACTCATAGTGGCTGAAGATTAAGTTTTCAAATCCCAGCATAATATGATTTCAAATGTTCTTCATTTATAGCATTTATGGTGATCTGATATTCAATATCATAGTTGTTGTTATATAAAGTTACTCTCAATAGCTCATATTTTCCCCCTAGGGAAATTACATCTGATTTCTCTTTTCTTGTTCTTTCCTCCCATTCTGACTCTAGTTGAGAAACCGGATAATATGGTAGAATTATAGGTACATAATGAGTTTCCAACTAGTTGGACTGTCTAGAGAGTAACTAGGAATTTTTCCATTAGATTTTGGGGGCAAAATTCACTCATTGCAGTTTTGGAATGTATGAGAAAGTACTGGGTTAAGGGAAAGAGAACAAGACTGTCACTCCTTTTTTTAAACATTGCCTCATGGTTGCACAGCATAGAGATGTGTTCACTTTGCTTTTATTCAGGTAAATGGGGCAGTAGGTCAGGAGTTAATGTTCAGCCATCATGAAGCACATGGTCTGGACATGGGGGAAAATAAAGGATGAGGGGATCAAGATGAAATAGGAAATTGAAATGTCAACTTCAATGAACAGATAGGAATGGAATAGAAGACTTGAGCCCATTTTAAGCTACATATGCAAAGAAAACAAAGCATAGAAGGATGCTTAAATGACATTTTGTATGTCTTTCATATCTCATAGTGGCTTAAGGAGTATGCTAGGCTCACTGGAAATATGTATTATATATTTGTTTCCTGAATAAATAAAATACACACACACACATGCATGTACACATACATATACATACAGAAGCTATGAATTGTATTAGGCCAGGACTTGACCAAAGTCTAGAAAATAGAATCTTCTCATCAAATCTTTAACTTCTTAAACTTTTAAAATTTCAACCATCTGGACCCAGTTATGTAGTCTCTGGTTCAAATGTATGAACATTTTGGTCACTTCATTTGCATAATTCAAAATTGCTTTGCAAAATGATTGTACCATTGAACAGATCTACAAACAATGTATTAGTGTGTTTATCTTTCCACAACTCCAACATTGATATCGTTTTTGGCATTTTTGCCAATTTTCAGAGTCTGAGGTAAAACCTGTGGTTTATTTCGACTTTCATTTCTCTTATTCTTAGTTATTTGGAGCCCATTTATGTGGCTGTTCAATATTTTGCAGTTCTTTTGACAACTGTTTGTTCATATCCTTTGATAATTTAACTATTGGGAAAGGTCAAGGTCTCTCACTACATCCAGGACCATCTCCAGTTACCCTGATCCATATCTTGCCACTGGATCCACATGGCTCCAAAAGAGAGAGTGAGGCTGGTGACTTTATGAAATTTCAATGTCCACTTAAATCCAATTTACTTACAAGTCATAACATCACCTTCTTGATGTCATGGTCCAATTTGAGAATAAAGGATAGACAACAATTGGGGAATGGCTGTTAGTCTTATTACATATTTTAAAGAATGTGTGCCCTCACATTTATAGTTTATATATTTTGGATACCAAACTCTTACCAAAGAAATCTGATCCAAAGATATTTTTCCCATTTGATTATTCCCTTCTTATTTTAGATGCATTAATGTTGCCTGTGAAGATACTTTGCAGTTTCAAATTTCCCTCTTCTTCTATAAACAGAGTATTATATTTCTTTGGTTACTTTTATCTTTTATTAAGTTGTCCTTGTTCCCACTGGCTCTCTTTTCCTTACCTCTGATCACCTCCTCTAGCTTGATATATCTTTCCCTTTAAGGTTTTTATTATTTCCTTTTTCTTTCCTGCTTTTATCTGGTTACACATTTCTTCCACCTCTTTTTTCCTCTGTTAGTCAAGTAGATTCCCCCTTTCTCTTCTTCCCTTTGGCAAGAACTGTTCCTTAGTTTTTAATTTTCATTTTTTTGTGCCCCTTTCCATAAAGGAGTTCTCTCACTCTGTTTATTGTGCCTCTTTTTGGTTACTCCAGATTCCCTTCTCTCATTTACAACTTCTACAATTATTTGATCTCTTTCTTTTTTCCATATTCTTCATGTAATTACAGTTTTTATGATATTAATTCTAGATTTTGTCCTCTAGGTGCTTTCTGTCACAGCCTTATAGGGCTTGTCCCATAGATTCCCCTTTTCCATTGTGCCTTACATTCAGAATAATACCAATTATTGCATGTGTCAGAGAGGACACTACCCCATGGTAGGGACCCTCTTTCATCATGTTCTTATTATACAGCTCAACACTAATCCAAACCTTCTCTTGTTGACTTCCTCCCCTTAATTTGTCTGGAAATCTGCTATGTTCATGCTCCCCTATTTCTCCAGGTACCAGTTGCCCCCAAGGATTACAACTCCCAGCCCTCCCAGGACAAGTAGACTTTTCAAGCACCAAATCTCCCAGGCTTCATCCAGTGTAAAGTCCTCATCTCCCTTTACTAACCATCTTTCTTCAGCTATAGTAGCAATTCTCAACCTGTGGGTCACGACCCCTTTGGGAGTTGAACAGGGTCGCCTAAGACCATTGGAAAACACATATTTCCGATGGTCTTAGGAACCGAGACACCACTCCTCTATCTGTCTCCAGGCGAGTCTGCCCACATGCAGATACGCCCACATACGAATATTAAAGGGTTGTGGCATCAGGAAGGTTGAGGACCACTGACCTATAGTATTCATTAATAGAACCCTCTCTCACCTTCAAAGTAATGTCTCTTTATTTTTCTCTCAGAATTTTTAGGCTTTCACTCATCTTCCTCTTCACCTACTACCCTATAGACTCATCTCTTTCTGAGCCCACAAAGATCACCTTCCTGTCATTGCTTGACCTTGATTTGATTCTGGTGTATCACTTATTTCTTTCTATCCCTCTATTCCCCTCCTTCCCTTTATGTACTCTCTCATGTTGTAATGCAGTCCCACAGAAAAAGCATTGATTCATCTCTAGGCAAGGTGTTGCCAGGTTCCGTCCATAGTAACCCTCGTCTGCCTCTTGACTGTTGTCTCTACCAGGTTTTCTCCTTCACCACTATCTCAATTATGTACATGTAGAAATAAGTCCCTTACTGGTTTCTGTTGTTACTCTGTTGCTGTTCACTGTTGTTTCTCCTCCTGTATTTCTGTTGTTTAAAGGCAAGTATCTTTACTTCTAGTTTTCTTTCTAAAAATGTTCCAAATTCTTCTTTATTATTGAACATTTTCTTTTGTCCTGTATAAGTAAACTCAGTATTATGATGCACCCTGGGCTGCATCGGAAGTTCCACTGATTTTTGTAACGACATATTATTCCATTCCTTCCTTCTTTTTTCTAGTGGGTGTGGAAGAGTCCTACATCATTCAAATCTCCTTTCCTTTGCAATCATAGGTCTTTCTCCTCATGGCTTGTAGAACTTGTTTCATGTGTTAAATATGACTACTCCCCTACTCCCACCCCAGAAGCTATCTATAAATTCTTTCAGTAAGGATTTGATTTCCTATGTTGAGAGGGTCTAGGCTGTTCCCTTCTATTACTTCCTTCATTATGATGTTGAAATGTTTGTCCTGTCATGTTCTTCTGGGAGACCTATGATCCTTGTCTCTGTGCAAAGTTTCTTCTAGTTCAGGATGTTTTGTTAGCATAGTGAGCATATTTTCTCTCAATGTTAAGATTTTTTGCTTTTTTTCCTCTAGGTTGTTCTCCACTTTTGTGTATTTTCCTTCCTAATCTACTGTTCTCTCTTTTTCAGTTTGGTGATGATTGCCATTGCAGGATGAAAGTTTTTCTGCTCTGTTCGCTATTATTGCTGTATAGGAAACACATGCTCTCATAACTCTCATTTATCTTTTAAATCATTCAAGAATAATATACTGTTGTTTCCATGTTCTTCTCAAATTCCATAGTGTCCTCTGTCTCGTCACCAAGTGTTGGATCATTTTCCTTTCTTTTACATTATTTATTCATATATGCCTGACCTCATTTATTAGATTTGGAGGTCATATTTTCTTCTGTTGTTACATTTTTCCTGATGACTTATCTGTTTATGTTCAGGGATTTGAGTTTTCTTCTTCCTGAAATCTTTGGCACTTTCAGTCTTATCCCCCTACCCCATTTTCCTTATCACTCAATTCTTGACTCCTTACCCTTCTGACTATGATTTCCTCAGAGACTGCATCCCGATATGTCTTGCCCTCCTCTCACATTAGGCAATTTATAATTCATCAGCCTAAGTGTCTGCCTTAACTGACTTTTTGAGTGGTCAGACCTAGCCACAGATAGATACTGTGCTCTTTTTTTCAGGTTTCATGGAGTGCACAGTCCTGTTCTTCACCTGCCCCCTCCTCCAACTCCTATATACAGAGTATGTATTTGTGTAGATAGATAGATAGATAAGATAGACAGACAGATAGATAGATAGATACTGAGTGTACTTTCCTGGTGACCTGTCCTACTCCCTGTATTCCTCATAGCATGAACCTTTTTTTCCTGAAAACAGTTCAGAACTTTGTAACAGTGGGTCTTTTGCTCCTGAAGGACTGTGACCAAGCTGGCTCTCTAGGCCAAAGCATATTTCTGCAATCTGGAGCTGTGGTCTTCATAGCATTACATAGTTGAAGGAAGGAGGAGAGACTGGGGTGCAGGAATGGGTTTAAATGTACATCTGTGGGGCAAGGAACCAAGATGACGGAGTAAAAACAAGAACTTGCTTGAGCCTCTGCTCCAACCACCTCTAATACCTGTAAAAAAATGACTCTAAACAAATTTTAGAGCTACAGAACCCACAAAGTGAAAGAGAGAAACAAATTTCCCACTGAAGGAAGCCTGGCAGGCCAACAGAAAGGGTCTATCTCAACAGACTGGAAGCCAAGCTCAGTCCTGCATGAGCTGCAGTCCCATGTGAGCCATGCTGCTCCAGACTCATGGCCCAGACCAGCCAGAGCAGACCAGGAGAGTGAATCACCAGCAGCTGTGGCAGTTTACAGACTTCTCAACCCATAAACACCAAAGAGAAAGTAAAAGGTCAGTAGGGAACTCTGTTGGAACTGGTTGAGGGAAGATAGTGGTCTGGCCCTTCCCCTCAGGGTGGCAGAGGTGGCAGTGCAGTGGCTGCAGTGGTTGCTGCATGACTACCTCCAGAGGTCCTGGCCTGCAGATCATAGGGGCACCAAATGACCATTCAGAGGGTAATTGCACTTGCTTTGTCCTGCTTGGATCTGGTTTGCAGTCTTGGGTGGTGGTCCTGGGGTAAGGAATGCTAGTCTGCCAGAATTTATGGTGACTGTAGAGAGGGTGCCCTCCTCATAGCTCTGATAACAACTGTGAAAACCCCAGCAATTTGGGACACAGATCTCTCCACTCTGAAAGCGGAGTTCTACTGTGGCAAGGAGCTCAAAAGTCAAGTAATTGGCTGGCAAGATGAGCTAACAGAGGAACAGAGGAAGTGCAATCAGACCACAGAATCTTTTTGGGGGAACAAAGAGGATCAAAATGGAACCAAAAGAAGACAACAAACTCAAAACTCCTGCATCAAAAGCCTTCAAGAAAAATATGAGTTGGTCACAGGCCATGGAGGAACTCAAGAAGGATTTTGAAAATCAAGTAAGAGAAGTAGAGGAAAAATTGGGAAGAGAAATGAGAATGATGCAAGAAAATCATGAAAAACAAGTCAACAGCCTGCTAAAGGCGACCCAAAAATACACTGAAGAAAATAACACCTTAAAAAAATAGACTAACTCAGATGTATCTCCTTGGATCTGCTGGTAGCATGGAAGGTAGGGGAGTGAATTCAGGGTCAGTTCTTGATTTCTGGGTTCTCCTTTAACCCTCTTTTGGCCTCTAGGTATCCTAGATCATGCACATAGCTTTATCTTTGGTGCATAATTTCAGCTTGGGAAAAGTTTGAGATGTCATGGGGATAAGATAATGTCTAGTCTTCCACCGTGTTACTTACATGAACCAGAAGTGCCTCTGAAGCTTTATTGAAAAAAAAATATTAGAACAGATCTCTGTCACAGAAGTTTGACATTGCTTCACTTAAAGCAAGGTTAATAACTTGTCCAAATGACTGCTTTTAGAATATACAATCTTTATTCATTGTAGTCATTGAGGCAAAAATATGAGTCTACATCATCTCCAATGTTTTCTTTTGGTTTTTGTCATTTTCTGCTTTGCAGAGACATAGTCCATATGACCATAGGATATTAAATATAGAACTTGAAGAGACCTCAAGAATCATCTTGTCCAATTCTCTCATTTTATAGATAGAGAAATGGAGGCCCAGAGAGTGTGTGTCTTTTCCCTACATGACACATGTAGATAACATCAGAGGTGGGATTTGAACCCAGGTCCTTTGATTCCATAACCAACCTTGCTTTTACTATATCACAAATTTGTGAAGTATTATTTGGTTAGCAACATGACCCAAACCAAAAGTAATCAAAAGATTCTTTAAAATATTATTTTTGTTCATATGTGCAAGGATATGCCTATTCCAGTGTTCCTTTAAGTATGTTGCTTACATTGATTGGGATGGAAATAGGTACTCCTTGTGCTTAACTGGTCCTTTTAGAAAAGAGCAACGGTAAAACTGGCATTTCTCCTAAGGGACAGATGCTCTCATGTTGGCACCATGTGTTGATAAATTCAGCCATTATTTTATTTTATTAAAAATAATTTAAAGACCAAAAGCTTGGAGTAGATCCCTGCTAATGCTAGCAGGTGGCACAGCTCTATGGAGTTTTTGCTTTCTCTTAAAAATGCTAATTGCACCAGCCATCTATATTAATGGTATGCTAAAGTACATCCTATCATATGTTAATGATATCAGTGATAAGCTCTGTATCATTTGTGGCAGCTGGTAGTTATACTTTAGAGGAATAGGAGAAGAGGTCTGTAACTTCTCCAGCAAGTTATCAAATACCATAATAACAGGACTTTTTTGTGTGTTTGTTTTGTTTTAGGAGAAAGCATTTCCTGTTATACTTGGGAAACTGTACCAGAAGTTCAGAAAAAGTGTATAGACTGATTTAGGAAATTGGGAATCTTTTGATGTTGTTGATTTTTCCATTTCAAATGAATTCAATTTTAAAAATCAATTAAATTCCTACTCTATTTAAGGCCCTGTGGTCAAGGTGTTATGAGCTAACTGCGGGTGACACAGAAAGATAGTATGTAACACCCAGATGAGAGTGAAGCTTTCCAAGCTGGAAGGAAGCTCAAAGGACATCTCTCCTCCTGCCCCCATCCCAACCTACTCACTTCCTCTCCTCTAGTTAAAGTATATACAAAAGTGGTCCCTTACTACAGGTCAGAGAATGAGAATATCAGTCTAACTAAAAGAGTCCTCATCTTTTGACAGATCACTTAAGAAAATGCGCTTCCTTGTTCTTCAAATATCTGAGGGCAGTATAGTTTGGCATGGCAAGGAGATAGAGTCTTGATAAGGGGCACAGTTGCAGATAAAGAAATGGAAACCAGAGATGTAAAGTGAATTACCCAAAGTCTCAAAGGTAGTAGATAGAGCAGGGATTCAAACCTAGTACTTTTTATGTCAAATTTTATGCTATTTTCACTATGCCATGCTGGCTGTCACATACCTTCTAAAATACCCAAGGAATCACTATAATATCAAATTATTTTAGAGCAATATTTTTTCTCTTCCTCACTTCCAGTCCAGTTCTAATTTTTGTAATCAGGTCAGGATGCAGATGGAATCAACAGTCTTTGGAAAGGTGAGCAATAACCAGGAAAGCTCATAGAAGTACTTAGGACTGGCACTCATTTAGTCAGTCAAGCCAGCAACAAACATTTATTGAGCAACTACTTTGTGAGACATTATGCCCTAGAGGTGCTTTGAATACTTTTGTTATTGAGCCTAGAAGGATGAAATTCAATTGAACCAAGGTTTACAAATGAACCAAGAGCCCCCTTTGGGCAAGGCACTATTAATGTACATTAAATAATTTCTAAACCTTGATGACAGTGCTTCTCCAGATGCTATCTGATTATTACTTTTATTGTTATTGTTATGATGATGATGTCTTCATCAGAACCACTTTGAGACTATAAATTTACCTTATTCATTTATATATGCACAACATATTTAAATAACATCTGGAAATTCTCAAGGATTCAGGACATTTTAAATTCTTTTCTGCCAAATGCTGGTCCTTGTTCTTCTCTAGGGCTAAACTGAGATGAATCATTAAGCCATCAATTTTTTGACTCAAGATATGGGGTGAAAGGAATAATTTATTGGTCTGAAAAAGGACATGTTTTAGGATTTTTGAACCTTTGGTAAAAACAAAATGCTACTGAAGAGTGTTGCAAAAGACCAGAAAGTGAAGTCTTTTAGAGGCATAAAATAAAGCAACTAATTTATTAACAATTCAGTTCCATCAACTCATATTTGCATCATACATTATGTACATTAAGATTAAAGAAACCATATTATTTTAAAACTGGAAGGGACCTTTGAGATCATGTGGTCCAATCACTATGATGAAATTGAGGCTTATATGTGACTTGCCCAAGAAACCTAGTAAGTAGCAAGACCAGTATTTGATCTCAGATTCTCTGATCACAAACCTAATCACCTTTGCATTAAGCAATGCTGCCTCTCCCTCAATTGTCCTTATCCTGAACTTGAGGGAAGGAGTACATACACATTAGGCTCTGATCCAGTTAAAACTGGAAAGGGTCTTGGGGACTGTCTAGTACAATACCTTCACTTTACAGAGAAAATGATCAAAACATTTTATGTGGCTATTTATTTTTTTTCAGAAAAACAAAAATTCTTTTTCTTAATTGTTTCTCCTAATATTGTGGCCAAAAATCAGCTATTAAGAAAAAGTAAATGATTTTCATCCAGAAAAATATTGATTACATTTCATATGGAGATTGGTAGGGATATTGGAAATTACTGAGTCGAGTTACCCCATCCTGCACAAAAGAAAGATTTGGAATTGGTGAATGTAGATTCAAATTTGGACTCTGCCACTTACTTCCGATAAGGCTAAGAGTGCACTTCTATTCTTCATCTGTAAGATGAAAGGTTTGGAAGCAATGTTAGTAGTTCCCTATGAATGTTGTGGTTGCCCATAAAGAGGATTAGGGTTTGCTCTGGAGACTCCAAAATACCAACATGCTGGGTCTGCCAAATGAATTCTACTCAAGTCTTCTCAGCTAAAGAAAAGTGAAGTTTGTTAATAGTTCTTTAAAAGTTCGTATCTGTGACGCTTGCATTGGGCAAGCGGTCCAGAATCATCTGACACAGAGTAAGTCTGTGCTAGGTCAATCTATGGAGCTGTCACCCCACCTGGAGGGAAGATGAGATCTTATGTACAGAAAGGTTGTGGGAGGAATCTAAGGGTGGTCTAGAGGAGGAGTTTGGGGAGGGTCTTTAGCAGTCAGATGAGGTCAGGCAGCAGTAATGAGTGATTAAGGGAGGGAAGTTGCTAGAGACTACCTGGAGAGGACAGACAATGGTGGGCTAGGCCAGTTTAAGGGTGGGATGGGAGGATCAAAGTTGGTAAATTGTTGGAACAAGAGGGCTAGCTAAAGACTTGGGTAGAGCCACAATAAATGGCCTATGGCCTCAGGCAAATGCCATACGTGGGAAGATTCAAGGAGAGCTCAAGGGGGCTCACACAGCCCACATCTCATCATGAAGATACCAAAGTCCAGAAAGTTAAGAAATCAAGTGACTTATACAAGGACACACATTCATTATTGGCAGAGCTAAAACTAAATCCAGCTCTCTTTCCATCCAGTCTTGTATTTTGCACATCACTGATTTCCTTCATATAATGTGTGTGAAGCCAGAAGTCAGAATGACAAGACTGCAGTGTGTATTTGTAAATGCAGTAGGGACATTTTTCAAAGGAAAATGGTTTTCTTTTTTTTAAGTAACCAAAGGTGGGGGGAAAAGTTCAGAAAAAAGATGAGATTAATATTGTGGCTTGACAAAATAGGTCCGGGTATTGTAACCTGCAGAAATTCTGAAATGATTTGTTAATAATATTGATAAAGACACCTTGAGATGACTTACACTTAAGAATCTTAGCCTCAAAATGCTTCCCTCAGCTTATCTTTTAAAGCTTTATATCCTTTGGATGCAAAACAACAAAGGATACATTTGCATAAATGGATCTAATTAATCACAGAAAATAGCATGTCCTTTCCATCCAAAATACACAAATTTTATTCTAAATTTAATAGGAAATGAATGTATTAAAGGGAAGTTGTCTATATGTTTTTTTTTTCATGAACGGAGTACAGAAAAAAAAGGACTTTAAATGGTGTATTCTACTTAAGTTTGTAAGCATTTTTGTGTTAACTACCCTTGGTAGTTATTGTGGTGGTAAAATACAATGCATCCTTTAAAGAGGTTTATTAAAAAATGGTCCCATATTTAGTGTTATTGTTCACACTGGTCTAATGATAATTACCTCCAGTTTAAACTGGAACATTAGAATATCTTCCATTCCAAGAACAGCATTTCTCAGATATGGTATATTGGAAAGAGTGCTGAGTATGGAATCAGAAGAACTGGTCTAAACTTTCAGATGGGGTAACCCTGGGCAAGTCATTTACATCTCTCTATTTCAGTTTTGTCATTTGTAAAATAGAGATGATAATTCTTTCCCGGAGGCAGTTAAGAGATACAGGTGCAGGTGCTAACTGGGTCAAGAGTCAGAAAGAATTGTGTTCAAATCCAGTCTCAGACACTTACTAGTTGTGTGATCCGGGCAAATTATTTAAATTATTCACCTCAAGTCTCTTCCCTTTCTGGAATGTGGTAAGGGGAGAATTTTGTAAACCTTAAGGAATCAAATAAATGTAAGATTATGACTGTATACTAGTGTGCTATTGCACCATTTACATGTGATATAGAAAACATATTGCTGGTGAGTTGAGAAATGGATTGCAGAGGAAGTAGCATTTTTAAAAAGGCTAAGAAAGGGCTGAAGGGAATTTTGATATGCTGGAATAACAAATGGGTAGTGATTGGAAAATGAATGAAACAGCCCCTATTCAGAAAAAGATAATAGTAAATACTCAATAAACACTAAGTGCTGGGCAGCTAGATGGCAAAGTAAATAGAGCACCTGCCCTGGAGTCAGGAGGACCTGAGTTCAAATGCGATCTCAGACACATTTACTAGCTGTGTGACTTTGGGCAAGTCACTTAACCCCAATTGCCCTCCAAAAGGCAAAAAAACCAAAAGATGTAAACACTAAGTGCCTACTATGTGCCAGACATTGTCTTAAGCTCTAGGGATACAAATACCAAAAAAAGAGTAGTTTATATCTTATGGGGGAAGAAGACAAAGCACAAAAGGAAGGTGAAAAGTTGGACTAGGGGTTGGGGGAGAATCCACCGGAGTCGGCAAACTTGGGGACATGGTAAAGTCAGTCCTAAGGTAGTGCCACCAGGTAAGAAATGAGGAGAGGATAAGTAGGTGTCATGCGCCATGAAAAAGAGACACAAAGAACTTCATAGAAGGGACGGATCTCTTTAAGTTGGGGTTATCATGAAAACCTTCTTGAAGCCAATATCATTGAGTTAAGCATTAAAGGTTAGACAGCTAGTTCTTCAAAAAGTGAGGTATACAGAGTTCTTTGTGTAGAAAGGAAGAAAAGTGGAGGGAAGAAGAGTCAAGGGAAGAACATTAGAAAGCTCTTAGAGGACAGAAGGATAAAAAGGGACCAGAAAAGAAAAAAAAGATAAATACTGGCTCTGCCAGCTAAGAGGAGAGAATCAGGCAAGTACATTGTCATGGAGACCAAGGGTGGAGAGAGAAGTCAAGGAGGATAAAAATTGAGAAAAAAGCCCAGGGATTTAGTGATTAGGAGGTCTTTGTCCACTTAGAAGAGAATGATTTCTGTTGAGTACTTCACATTGAAAGTAGATTACAAGGTAGTAAGGCCGAAGTAGAAAAGATTTGGAAGAAGTGTAGATTTTTTCTTAAGGTTCTTGATAGCGAAAGGAAGAAGGAGAATAGTAAATAGCCCAGGGTAGGGTAACAGGGAATAGATTTTTTTTTTACGAAGAAAAGAACTAGTCAGTAGAAAAATAAGAATTTAAGGAAAAAAAAAGAGAGGGAGAGAGGGAAAGAGATGAAAGGGGGAGGGAGAGGGAGAGAGAGAGAGAGAGAGAGAGAGAGAGAGAGAGAGAGAGAGAGAGAGAGTTAAGAAGCATAGGTCTGTGTAGCAATCATAAAGACAGATAGAAAGAAATGTGAAAACACCTGAAAGCTAAGAGAACCTGTCACCTTTTACCTCTTCACCTCTGACTACTGTATTTTGAATTGTGAGTTCAATTCTCTGACATCATTTTGAGACTGAGGAATAAAGTCCTTGTGGATGATGGGAAGGAATGGTGAAAATGGCATGGAAGGAACTTGCCACTTTCCTGTGCCAAGAAGAAGGGATATCTCACTCCCCCCAACCCCACTACTTTGAAATACTCTTATAGCTAGCTAAGATTAAGTATTGACTATAGAATGATTTCCTGAGATTTCTGAGGAGTGATGGGTTAGATATGTTGAGATTTTGGGTTTAGGAAGACTCCAAAATACTAGCATACCAGGTCATGCCAAATGAATTCGACTAAAACCTTCTCTCAGTCAAAGTAAAACAAAGTTTATTAAAGATTCTTCATATTGGATAGACTCTTATAAGGAGCATAAGCATTTGTGACACTTGTATTCACAAACGAGGCAGAACAATCTGACACAGAGTCTGAGCTAGATTGAATGTGAGCCCCTTCATGAAGGTAAGATGAATCTTATTTACTGAAAGACTGTGGGAGGGATCTAGGGGGTGGTCTAGAAGTTTGGGAGGAGGGGTCTAGGGAGGGTCTTGAGGAGGAGTCTAAGGAGGATCTTGATAGGACTAGGACTGCAGGAACTAAGAGAATGGGATTTTGATGGGATCAAGGATGAGAAACAGCTGGAAGTATCAGACAGTGGAGGGCTAGGCTAGATTAAGGGTAACAGAGATTTTGGTTTAACGAGGTTTATGGCCTCAGGCAAATGCCTCATCAAGTGGGAAGATTCCAGGAGAGTTAAATGGGGTTCCCAGAGCCTGTACTCCATCAGATACAGTCATTAGAGTGAATGGCGATACACATAGGGGAGGTAAGGAGATATTAAAAAAAAAGAATTCACAAATTTATTAAGAATTGATCCTGGCCAGAATCATGGTGTACACCACTTTTGAGAGAGAGAGATGGGCATATACAAATATACATATAGGTGTATGTGTATATATGTATATATACATATATTTATATATAATTAAACTCAGAAATTATGAATAAATGAAAACATTTTGGAAATTTAGATTTATAGACATACATTTAGAATTGTTCAAATATTAAATCTTGGAGTAAAAAGCTTTTTTTTTTGCACCAGATTTGTATACAAATAAATTTTGCCATGAACTTATTTTCAAGTCACATGTTTGTCACAATTCATGATTTTCCCACCTATCATTTATAAAAATCTCATTACTTTGGCATAAACTAAACTTTTCCTTTGTATTTTTTCTCTACAACAACAACAACAAAAACCAACCTTAGTTTTGTTGCGCACATACTGGTAAGAGGGGGTTAATATTGTTTGCCACAGATAATAACAAATTCACACAGTAAGTGTAACATTACCCTGAAAAATGTTCTGCTAAATGGAGATGAAGAAAAGCATGTTGGAATCATCAGTTAAATATAGTTGTATATACTTTCACTTAAAACGGCATTTCAGAAAGTGCCAAATGTTTGGGTCCATTGTTACACTAAAATCTTAGGAGCTTTGGATAACTTTTGCACTTACTTGTTCACTTGTTATCAGATAAATAATAATTTATGAGACTCTAATACTACTGATTTGTTTAATCAGTATTAAAAGAGTCCCATAAATGTGACCCCAGCTATAAGTACCTTCCTATTTCCCTCTATCCAAACAACTGAGCAATCAATCACTCAGCATTTCTTAAGGGATTAGTCTATGCCAGGTACTGTGGGATATAATGGAAATCAAGGTCTGTGAGATCATAAGGGACTCATTCTTAGAAATGTACTGAGAGAACATAGTATATTTGATCCAGTGAGTCAAAAGCCTGGGTTTGAACCTGCATCATCTGTGTGACATCTAATTCAATTCAGTTCCCTTCAAGGAACATTTATCGAAAAGCAGCATGGCAGAGAGGACAGAAAGCTGGCATCAGATTTAAAAAGTTCTTAGTTTCTGACATTTATACAATATAAGACCCTGGGCAAATCATTCAATCTCTTTGAATGGGTCTTTACCTGCTTAACTTTGAAATTTCCATCCTGGGGCTGAACAATTTTTATAGGACAATGAATTTAAACTGACATATTTAGCTGACCCCAGACCCAATAATTTACCAATTTCATCCAGTTATCTAATTAAGCCATCTGACTGTCTTACTGTTGAGGTTTGGGGGCTTTGGGGTTCTTAAGACCGCAAAATGTCAACACACTGGGTCCTGCCAAATGAATTCTACTCAAAACTTTTCTCAGCCAAAGTAAAACAAAGTTTATTAAAGACTTGCCATAATGGGTAGACTCTTAAAGAGTGTTTGTGACACTTGTGTTGACAAGCAGGCCAGAACAATCTGACACAGACTGAGTCTGGCCTAGACTGAATCTCAGCACCTTCATGGAATCAAGATGGATCTTATATACAGAAAAATTGTGAGAGGGATCTAGGGGGTGGTGTAGAGGAGGCGTTTGGGGAGGATTTTGAGGAGGAGTCTAAGGAGGATCTTGAGGAACTGAGGTCAGACTCCAGAAATAGGATTAAGGGTGGGAAATAGCTGAAGGTTACCTGGAGATAACAGACAACTAGCTAGGCTAGTTTAAGGGTAACAGATTTGGTTATAGATATTTTGATAGGATGAAGGGTGAGAAGTAGCTGGACAATGGAGGACTAAATTAGATTGGGCCTAGCAATAATGAAAGGTTTATGGCCTCAGGCAAACACTTAATCAAGTGGAAAGATTCAAGGGGGTTCCCAGAGCCTGAACCCCATCATTATCATCTTTTTGGCCATTCATATACTCCCCCTCTCTCAACTCTTTGTTTTCTACCTTTTGTTCTGGCAACAGTAGTCAAATCAATACTGCTATTGCTTCTGGTAAGGGCGTGATAGTAAGCTGACCAATGAATCAATTCACCAACCCTGTTATTCTCCAGATGAAGCCTTTTACTTCCTTTCCACTCTTCTCTATGTATTGGCCTACCCTATTAGAATATAACTTCCTTGAGGGTAGGGGCTGTCTCACTTTGGGATTTTTATTCTCAGTATTCAGAAAAATGGTTGGCACATAGTAAGTTCTTAATAAACACTTTTAAAAAATCAATTAATTCACTTGCTCATTCTCATTCCCTTAGGCAATTTAAGAATCTAACTTGTATAGGAGGGCGAGATTTACACTGGTAGAACAAGTTTTCTCACTGGAAAGTCCTTATTTTGATAATCTCATAGGTCTGAGGAGGAAAAACGTGCTATGCTACATTGGAGCGATGGGGTTTAGGCTCTGGGAACCCCCTGGAATCTTCCCATTTGATCTGGCATTCCCCAGAGGCCAAAAGCCTTCCATTATCAATGTGAGTGAATCTCTGTTACTCTTTACCTAGCCTATCCCTCCATTGTCTGTCAATTCCAGGTAACCTTCAGCAATTCCCCACCCTTAATCCCATTCCTGGAGTTTGACCTTAGTTCCTGAAGATCCTCCTTAGACTCTTCCTCAAGACCCTCCCCAAACCTCTCCTTTAGACCACCTGTGGATTCCTCCTGTGTGAGACAAAAGACCCCTGCCCAGAATAAAATCAGTAACTGAGAGGTTTCTTCAGAGAAACAAAAAGATCTTTATTACCTCCCACAGGAAGGGTGGAGTCATCATCTCATCACCAGAAGCAGTCTGGTGAGAGAGGCCCCAAATACAAAATGTAAAGCTTGGTTATATACCCAAAAGACCATCCTTCCCCTCCCCTCCCCCCAGTCCTATGTTCCCATTAATCAGGAACTTAGGCACATAGTCTGATCACAAAAATTTTGCTTAAATGTCAATATGGATGTGAAAGCAGACAAAATATGTCATCAGTATCAACTTAGATATGAAAGCAGAAGATGAATCAATATAGATACGAAAGCAGACAATATTTCATGAATCTTAGGTCACAGTGACCTGCCCGGAGTTTTGCAACAGGATTTCCAATTTTATATTTGTACAGGTCAGATGGTGGTCAGCAGAAACAAGTCTGGGATATTTGAGCCTGTGGTTAAATTTGCACCGTCTGTGCTTTCCCCTCCTAAGCATTAGCTAAACTCAGTGAAAACTTCAACTTGTGACCAGGGAAGTAAAGTAAGGGTCCTAGGCTGCTGGCCCAGGCTGCTAAGTCTTTGATAACTTACTACAAATCTGTCTAGATTTTAGAATACTACCTGAGATATCAACTGTCTCACTTCTAATTAATAGAAGCTTAAGTCTGGGGTCCAGGAAATCTATTATTAAATCTTTGAGAAGTCATTATTTTTATCCCACTCACTCCCATCATTTTTCTTTATATAAGATCCATCTTGCTTCTGTAAAAGTGCTGAGATTCAATCTAGCACAGACTCAGTCTATGTCGGATTGTTCTTACCCACTTGTCCAATACAAGTGTCACAAATACTTAGGCTCCTTAAGAGTCTACCCATTATGGTGAATCCTTAATAAACTTTGTTTTACTTTGGCTGAGAGAAGGCTTGAGTGGAATTCATTCAGCAGTACCCCGTGTGTTGGTATTTGGGGGTCTTGAGCACCTCTAGGCCCCCAAACCAAACATATTTTTTTAGCCATATAAAAAAAGACTATAAAAACTATAAACTATAAAAATACAAACAATGTAACAATCTCTGCCCTCAAGGACCTTATAGGTTTCATTAGGTATTTAACTTATTTACAATATAAGAATCCTGATATTTGCAATATTTACTTCAGACAATTATTATGAGAATTGATGGAGATGTGTCTGAAAATACTTTTAAAAGTCTAATACAAATATTATTAATTCTTCCTGGTTCTAATCCAGTATAATTATAGTTTTATTAGTGGATTTTGTAGAAGAAGACCACAGGATATCAAAATAGTCAAAACAAAAGTCAAAAATCTCACCATCCACATAATGCCAACTGACTTATTAATATTTACTCCAGATATATTGGTGTTCATAAAGTATCTAAGTATAAATAAATAATTACCACTTGCAGACAACTCATTCGTTTTGCTTTTTGTTATTATATCAAAGGCTAACGCAGCAGGAATAGTCCCTATAAATGATGTGATCAATCTTGACTCCAGAAGATTGATATATAAGGCTAAATCAGAAAAATATAAGGCTAAGACCCATTCCTCTACTGATAAATGGACAATGAATATAAACAAATTCGTTCAAAAATAAAAATTTGAATCCATCAACATTCATATGCAAGAGGCTTCAAATCACTGGTAATAAAATATAAATTGAAGTAACACTGAGGTTTCTCCTTATTCCTATTAAAATGGCAAAGACTGCAAAAGAAGTCAAGTGTTGGAGGGAATGTTGGAAGCTATAGATAAATGAATTCCTAGTGAATAAATTCCTAACTGGCCCACTGTTCTGAAAATAATTTTGAATTATTTGAGAAAAATCACTATACCCTTAATACCACTTGAGTAAGTCATCTGATCACTGGGCACGTACACAAAGACAAAGACAAAATTAAAGGTCTGGTATGTGGCAAAATATTCATAGTAGTGATTTTTGTATTAGAAAAATCAAAACCTGGAAAGAAAGTAGATATCCATCAATTGAGAAATGGTTGAACAAATAGAAATGTATGGATTTGACATATTAATTTGTCTAAGAAATGAAAGAAAATGAGTAATTCATATAAATGATATATAAATGAAGGAAAGAAATTAATAATGTACCATCCAGTTACTATAATAATGTAAACAAAACCAACTGTGAAAGACAGCTAAACAGAGATAAAAAATAATTTTTAAAAATGACCAATATTTTTTCCAGAGGATTAAACATATATTTCTCCTCTCTGTTTTGGGGGAACCATGGGCATTGAATGTTGCAAGTGCTGTCAGACAAGGTCTCTTTGTTGCTTGATTTTGCTTAGAATTTTTGCTAAAAAGATAGGACAGTACAATTGATAAACACTAGGGATCAAGAAGTAATCCCACTTCAAGCCTTTGTTAGGTGTTTGACCTTGGGCAGGTCACTTAAACTTTCTGAGCTTCAGTTTTCAGAGCTATACCTTCAGTATAGTGATAGAGAGGGAGGGATGCTGTCTTATGTGTGCCTCCAGTGGAGGCAGAATAGATATCTCCAGCCTCTTTCTGTCCCTTTTCCCCCACTGCCTAACTCTCTAAGACTCTGATTCCTTCCAGGAGGATAAGCAGGAGTTTAGAGATGAAAACCACCACTCTGCTCTCCTCAGAGAGATGGGGTACTGGGCTAGATTTATATCTACTTGCTCCATTAAATAGTGTTCATCTGGCATTCATCTAACTTTTGATTGCACTATTTTGGAGGAAAGGGTACCCCAAGCCCGATAAGCCAAGCAAGGCCTGACCCCTTCCCTACCAAATACCAGCTACACAATGAAAGCACTTAGCAAACAGCTAAATGAATGAATGAATGCCCATTTATCCAAAACAGCAAAATAGAAATCAGAGAAGGTATACATAGGAAAATATACAACCAGACAATAGAAAGTGAAGGATCTCTACCTCTGTGACAAGATAACTTATCTCAAACAAGAGAATGTCCTAGATTGCATCCAAGGGGAAATGTCCCAAAGTCTCCAGAGTAGCAAGCTTAGAATAGTGACATGATGGAGACTGCCTGCTCCTCTCATGACTTCTGGAACATTTTCTTTCATCAAACTAAAGTGGGGTTGGCCTCTTCCATATTCTCTTTCGAAGCTGGAAGCCAGGAGTACTCAAATGATGAGTCACCAAAGGGGGATTGCTGAATGTTGGAACTCTCTCATTTTATCTCTTGCATGGGGCAGGGTGTTCATCTCCATCAAAGAAAGAGAACCATACGAATAGGCTTTGGCACAGGGGTTACATATAAATTCGTAATGATGATAATACTTATTTTACAGGGTTGATTTGGGGCTCAAAATGAACTAGGAATGTAAATAATTAACACTAAATTAATGGCAGTAAGTATTTGTGATGAGAATGAAAGATAGGTAGTGGGAACTGTCTTTGGTATAAAAAAAAACAAAGGCATCAGCAAAGCTTTTTTTTTTTTTAATGTTAAAACAACAAAGTTACTACTGCCTCTGTGGTTCCTTTATTTTGAAGAGTGTTACCTGAAGGCGTCATGTTCATATGTCTGAGTAGAGGCAAGGAGTAAACACATCTCATGCCAAGTCTCTTGATGAGGGTTCACAATATCCTTCCGAAGAGAACTGCTCTAAGCCCCCACTCCCATCTGCACAATACATGAGTGGTTTTCATGCTTATTGCTAAGAGTCAGAAACATTTATTAAAATCTCAACATGACTGCTTCCTAAATAGCCAAGCGATTAGAATTCTGCAATATGGTTGCAGGCAGAGCACTGATGTTACAGTGGCATCATCTGCTGCCATTTGATCATTTAAAAAAAATGCTTCCCCATTTAATTATTAGTACATTGTGATAACTTGAGCTTTGGTGGACTAGAAAATGAAATTAAATACATTAGTCAATTCCACTGAGTAGCATGGCTTTCCCCCCTGATGAAACGCAATCAGTGCAGTGCAATTTAATAATGTATTTGTACACTGCTATTTATGGCAAAGCCCTAATTTTCTCCGAAGCCCACCTTTTCTATGTAGCTATCTAATATTAAAAGGAAGTAGGTTGTACAAAGGAACCAGTATGTCAGTTTCTTCATTACTTTTTATTATGATTCGACACTAGCTAAAAGCTCACAACAATATATGCTTACAGGGAAGGATTTTGACTTTTCCTAAGAAAAGCAGGATGTTCTGGGTAATCAAACTGTGATATTTCTCCAGGCGTCTTGAACTCCTCTACGGTCTATTAAGTTTCCATGTTCTTAACTTTTCTTGGAGATGTTCTCAGAAGTGTGTTCTGCAAAACAGAGCATTTGAAATACTTCCTCTTAGGGCAGAATTAAATGTATTGGCTGACTGGATGCTTGCTATTCCACTTTCAATGGGAATTCCCCCTATCTTTTGAAAAACTAAATGAAATACTCTATTTCTGCTGGCAAATGATCTTTACAAATTTAAAACTCACTGTGTTTCCTATAAACATAAGGGTATATGTAACCAATATCTTAACTACTCTATACATATATTCTATGCACGTTTCCCATTGAAATACTGTAGTCATTTTCAAATGAGTGTCTCATTTGTTTATCACAAAATGCTGTTAAGTATTATTGTTGTTGTCAGTATTAATATTATTATGGATTGACGATTTTACTCATGGAATGAAGTACCTATATATTGTCAGTTTGTCACTTGCTGTATGACCTAAAGTCTCAGAGTTGCCTAGAACACTGAGAAATTAGGTGATTTGCCTAAGGTCATACTACCAGTTTGTGTTAAATTGAATGTAATTGTTGTTGCTGTTCGGTCATTTCAGTCATATTCAGCTCTTCGTGATTCCATCTGAGGTTTCCTTGGTGAAGATACTAGAGCGGTTTGCCATTTCCTTCTCTAGCTCATTTTACAGATCAGGAAATGGAGGCAAACAAGATTAATTTGCCTGTGGTCACACAGCTAGAGTATCTGAGGCTGGATTTGAACTCAAGTATTCTTTCTGACTTCAGGCCTGGTGCTTTATCTATCCCCTGTGCCACCTAACTACCCTGAATGTAAATAGGTCTCCCTGAATTTTAGTACAGTTTTTTGTCCACTACTCCATGCTATATCTCTATGGATCCATTTTGAAAACACAGATTAGCTCAAAATAGGACACATGACCAACTAGATTTCTCAAATTTTTGTTGTATGGTTTCTATCAGTGATTTATAACTACAATAAAGCCTCACTATAAGATAATTTTGAAAAAAACAAAACAAAACAAAAACGCAACTTTAAAGCATCTCCTATACCAGGAAACTTGGTTAAAATTGTGAAGCAGCTTTATTTATTTCTTTAAGAAGTATGCACTGCTTTGCTAACTCAGATCTGTGATATCAGTGAAGCTGACTGAAAATACTCTCCTTAATTGTCTTATCTTCTCCACGTTATGTCATAAACCCTCCAAAAGAGTGAGGTACTCTCAATATATTGAGGGACTTCTGTAGATATTTAACATTGTGCTGTCACTCATGGAGCCGGATGATTTATTTCGCACTCTTCCTACATGACTGGCTTACCTTCTTATTCTGTTAGGTGTCACTCTAATGATATCCTTTTTTTTTTAAACCTGTCTCCTCTATAATTCTTTATTGATAATTTTGTTGTGACATAATCATAGCTACCATATGTTTCTCTGCAGCCATTTGGGTGACCTAAAGCTTAGTTCTTTATAGAATATGGTATTGCATGACTTGTGGTTGTATAGCAGCAAAAAAAAAAATAGTGATATTAAAAAGATAAGGCTTTGTTTCAGGGACACAGTGGGGTCAATAAAAGTACTGCTTAATCTCCTGGTCTCATTCTCCTATTTAGTTTTGGGCTTAGTTCATGACAAATACACAGTGTCTGCCCAAAATATAGGTACTGTTGGATCAACTCTATAGATTTCCATCTAAATTTATGTGATAATCTAGAAATAGGCATTCTATCCGCTTGATTTTCCCTGTCTGGTTAGTTAAGCCAAATTCTTTGGAGTGATTGTGATTATTAAGAGGTTCAGCAATGTTCCAGGACTTGAGCAACTGGACCAGTTCATTATCTACAGGGAATTTATGGTTAATATCCTCCATGATAGTGGGAGACACATTTGGTGAACATTTTTTGATGTTTTTTTTTATTTGACTGATATTATTAAAGAGTACTTAAAGTTATATCTGTTGTTAAATTTTTTAATGAATCTTATGTGATTTATACAAAGGCGTGGGAGACACCATGATGGAAGACATATTCTGAGATGAAATTTTGCTTCATTCTATTAATGCTTTTTTTGTCGTCAAAAAACAATAAGTACCAGGGGCGTTTTATATTCTCTATATCTCTCCCTCAATTTTATGACTCTAAAGATGTGGTTTTCTATAGAATATATTATGAAAAACTCACTGTTTTCTTATTATGCTTTCATTAAGGTTACTCCTGATGCATACTTATATTATTTTCATAGAAATGTTATAGACATGGCAAAATAGACATATGAGAATGTAGCCATTGATCTGTACGCATATTACATCCATGCAGTTTTTCCTTAATGGATTGTTTAGGTCATTTCTTTTGCGTAATCATTCATCTCATTCAGGAGCTCTGGGAATGTGATGCAATCAGCACGGGAAAATGCTCAAAAGAAAGTGTCAAGAAGACCTTATTATTTGAAGGGATCTTTCTTCCACTTGGGTATTTGGCAGGGCATCTACCATGGGAAACCACTTTTGTGGTTTTTGCTGTTTGTTGATTACATATGTATGTGTATACACACACACACACACAAACACACATATAGATTCCTATATCTCTATATATGTCTAAAAATAATCATCGATCAGTAGGATCTTATATCCTTTTTACCTTTCAATCATGTGACTATAAAGATGTTATTTTCTATAGAGAATCATTTAGGAAAACTTTCCTGACTCCTTTTCACATTTTCATCTGTGGGCATATAAATTATTCTCCCAAATATTTTAAAATATATTTTATTTTTCCCCAATTACATGTTAAAACAATTTTTTTAAACTTTTTAAAAAAAGTTTTGAGCTCCATTCTATTCCTCCTTCCATCCCATGATATGGTAAGCAATGAAATATAAGTTATACACATGCAGTCATGTAAACATTTCCATATTAGTCATTTTGTACAAGAAGACTTGAATAAAAGAAAAATGAATGAAAGCAAGTGAAAAAGACTATGTTTCAGTCTGTTTTTAAACAATATCAGTTCTTTTTCTGGAAGCAGATAATATACTTTGTCACCAAGTATTTTTTTTTAAATGAGAAATCAAACATGTGTCAGTTGCTTTTGATGTTCTTTCAGTAATCTTTTGGGAAATATTAATGTTACCTGTGATTTCTTCCCATCCCCTTTCTGAGATATCTTGTAAAGCAGTATCTCCATGCTTTTAGGATTGTGTTGTCTCCAGCATGGAGCAAGGGCAGCAGGGGAAAATATTTGAGACTATTAAGAATGAGATTCTCCCTTGCCCTTTACTTCTGTATTGTCATCTTCTTTCTTGAACTATCCATGATTATGTTCCTTCTTTGGTTACCCATTTAATCTCTACTACTACCTTAACTTTCTTCGTTACATCCCAGTGTTCCTCCACAGTCTTAAAAATAGCCATAAAAATTGTCCTTGGGTATCTCCTTGCCTCCCTCTATAGACTTTCTCAAAGCTATCATTCTCTTTCATTTGGAATCAACAATAATTTCCACTAATGACTCCCTCTCTATCTCTCTTCATCTTCTCTGGTTTCCATACCATTCTTTAAACAAATTAAATGTTTATTCTTTGCCCATTTCCTTAAAAAGTCAGAAAGTATTAGCCTTTAAAGATGCTCAGCTACTTTTTTTTTAATGACTTTGGTGTTTTGTTTTTTGCTTTTTGGAAGGGGAAAGGCAGGGCAATTGGGCTTAAGTGACTTGCCCAAGGTCACATAGCTAGTAAGTGTTAAGTATCTGAGGCTGGATTTGAATTCAGGTCCTCTTGACTCCAGGGTCAGTGCTCTATTCCCTGAGCCACCTAGCCGCCGCTTTGGTGTATTTTGTTCTGGATATGTCACAACACATTTCATGAAAAGGGTATTTATGCAATGAAAGGTTCAGAAATCATAGAATCTTAGAGTAGTAAGAACTCTCCCCCTCATCCTAGGCCTGCTAGGCCAACCCATCATTACCTGAATAAGGATCCCCTCTACAGTGTAGTCTATAACTGGTCTTCCATCATTCAGTCTTCTTATACTGGGCTCCCTCAATGCACTTTCTAACTCAGCCATATTTGCATATTTGCTATCATAAATATACTTTATATGTTCAGATTCTCTGTGACTATTCTCCATGCTTGGTAGGTTTTTCCTCTTCTCTTCTGCTTCTTGGAGTACCTGGTTTCCTTCAAAAGCTGTCACCTGCTTGAAACCTTTCCTGATATCCCACTTCAGCCTGCTAGAGCATTCCCTCCCTAAACTACCTTATATTCTCTCTCTCTCTTTTACACACACACACACACACACACACACACACACACACACACACACACACACAAGTGTACATTTGTAATCATATATAATATACATTAATGTCCATATAAGCATAATTATATATAAAACTATTTGATTTGATTTTTATACGTATCATATAATTATATATTATATTTAAAAATATACTTGTAAACATGCATGCATTATATATGTGTGTATATACACATATATATATATATATGTAGTCTGGAGA
>CM053581.1:471886639-471946463 GCA_028627135.1 Pseudochirops cupreus
AGAAAATCTGAAACTCAAGTGATTGTGGAACTGAATCTTGTAAATTAAAAGTAAATGAGTAAATAAAAAAAATTTAAATGCAAAAAAAAAACCCCAAAAAAAAAAAGAACTCCATAATTCAGTCAAATTGGTGTACTTTCTTTTCCTTATTTACTACAATTCATGTTCTGTCTCTGTGTCTCTCGTTCATGTCTGGACTCCAGTTTCTCCAAGAATCCCTAGTCTCCTTCTAGACTTAGGCAAAATGCTACTTCCTGTTCAAGTCCTATCCACTGAGATGTTAATTTATTCCCTGCCTCAACTCAGTTACTTTGTATATGATTTGTAACTACTGATTTATTAATGCTCCTCTCCAATAAAATATAAACTCCTTGAAAGCAGAGATTCTCTTTCTACCCTCCTTTGTTCCTTCCCTCCTCCTTCTTTTTCTCCCTCCATCTTTTCCCCCCTCCTCTCTTTCTTCCTTTTCTTTCTTTCTTTTTTTTTTTTTGTCTTTGTATTCCCAGTGACTGGAGCACAATAGACTGAATAAATATTTTGTTATTGTCGAAATTCTCTGTAACAGGCTGCATCTTTAAATTCTTGGAACATCAAAACTTATAAAGAATGAAAGTTACAGGTAACCAAAAGGGAAATGGAGAAATGCATACTGGATGAAAATAAGGTGCATGTTAGGTTTTTTTTTTTTAATGTTCTGTGCAAGAAGTTGTATAAGTGAAACCATTGAGGAAATTTGTGATTGGTGAGGTGGATGTCATGTGGTAAAAGCCAGTGATAAAAAATGGACAATTCGGTGCTATACAAGTAATAGTTAAAAATAAAAAGAACTAAAGGGAGGTTTAATATATATTAGGTACATTCTCTGTGATTAATATGCAATATTTGGGACTAAATTGTATGGGAAGGCATGGATGAATTGTAGTCTGTACCAATGGAGGCAGAAAAATATAGGTAAACAGAAAAAAGTCATATTTTCATCTGTTATAATAATATATGAAGAAAAAATATAACTTAGTAAACAGAGAACTTTCCTCAGAGACAGAGAAACCTGAGTTTAGGGTATATCTCTGATACCATGCTGACTGTGTGACTCTGTACATATCCACCGTATATAAAATCTCACTCTCAACTCTAAAAGAGCAGTTGCATGTGCCCTTGTAGAAGGAGTTCCTTGACTCTGAGCTCCTAATACTGATCAAGAGACTGGTCAGTATATTTTATATGCAAATATATGTACATATGGATAGATGCATACATGTGTGTATATATATATATATGCCATATTAAAGCATGCATAAATAGAATATAATGGAGGATATTAATATATCAAAGATAATTATATATAAATTAATAACTACTGACCAATATACTTAATTTCTCATTATAACATTTTAGGCAACTGATCTCTCTCCACAAATACCCCCCCCCACATATACATACACACATACACACATATATACATACATACATACATACACACATTTATACATTTATTTTATGCTACCCTTGAGGAAAATATGAAAAGGAAAGGGAGAAGCCTTTATGAGTGATTTCCTCTTCCTATATTTTTACCTACACTGATTTCGTCACAACCCTAGCTCAGGCCTTTCTCATTTCTTAACTTCTGTGATCTTGCCACTCTATTACAGGCGCTCATCACTTTATGCCTGGATTGTTGCAATAGCCTGCTAGGTCTGCAGCCTCAAGTCTCTCCCTACTCCAATCTGTCATCCATTCAGCTACCAAAGTGATTTTTCTAAAACTCAAGTCCAGTCTTGTGACCCCTCAGTGAACTCTTGTGGTTTCCTACCTCCTGTAAGAGCAAAGTACAAAATACTCTATTTGGTATTCAAAGCTCTTCATAACCCGGTTCCCTCTAACCTTTCTAGTCTTCTTGCACCTTACTCTCCAAAACATATTCTTCAGTACAGTGACACTAGTCTCTTGGCCTTTCCATGAAAAAGACACTCCCTCTCTCAGGCCCATGCATTCTGTTTGGCTGTCTCCCATGCTTGGAATGCTCTCCTTCCTCTGTTCCACCTACACAGGGAAACCTTTCCTAATCCCTCTTAATTGGAGTGCTTTCCTTATGTTAATTATTTCCTATTTATTCTGTATGTAATTTGCTTTGTATACATTTGTCTGCATGTTTTCTCCCCCTTTAGATTGAAGGTTCCTGGAAAGCTGGAACTGTCTTTTGCCTCCTTCTGTAGCCTTTGTACTAAGCACAGTGCCTGATCCCAGTAGGCCCTTAATAAATGTTTATTGATTCTTTCCCATTCTAATATACTTGCTTCTGAATGATACTTCCTGCATTCATAGATGATAGATGGAGACAGACCCATAGGTAGGTAGGTATACAGAAAGAGATGGAAATCAGGGCCTGATCTGCTGCCAGTAGTCACAGAGAGTTTCCTAGGTCAGTGAAAGCTCAAGTAACTTGCTAAGGGTCATACATCCAGTATGTGAGGCAGAAATTGAACCCAGGCCTCTCTAATTCCTGGATGATCTCTTCTATCAGTTTTCAACACTGACCTTCCCTTTTTGCCATTAGCCTCTACTGGTTTCTAGTTTGGAGAGCACCTTGTATAAACGTTACATCTAAGCATGTGTTGTTAAATGTTTAACAACCAGCTTTCTGAAACTATATAACGGACTTTATAGTTTAATCTTTGTTAACATAGTGTTCCATCACTCTTTTTCAATTTAGACAATCAACAAAATAATAAATCAAGCCCTGATTTGTAGCATCTGACTATTTCCTAGGTATAAATGTTCACGCTGAAAATTTAACAATCAGCTTTTGTGAGGAGGTTCAATTTGACTCAAAAACATACTTGGTACAGTATCCTCTCCTTTTTCTTCCATGAAATATTGCATTATTTGTGAATATACTTTAGAGAAAGTACTATCTTCTCTTTTTTCAGTTATATTTATTTGCCTATTACCATTCTTTTGTCACCTACAATATGTACGTTCTTGCCAATTGCACAGTGAAATGAAACACCCAAGAAACATCTTTTGGGATTGCTTTGCAATTTTCCCTTCAAATTATGGTTAACCACCACAAATAAATTGTTGCTAACAGCCTGACATAAAGATGGCATGTATTAATGTGACAATTCTAATTAAAACTGTGGGCCTCCTCTCAGTTTCTGTAAATGTTGACTGACAGGTAAAACAGTATTTTGGAGGCAAAGATAGTACATACCTAAAAGCTCTATTAAGCTGAGGCTGTCAGTAATGGTAAAGTACTTCTCCTGTAACAGAAACATTAACAGAACAAGAACTCATCTGTACATTAGTTTGGGGGAACAGGCAGTGACAGAACAAGGTTACACAAATCAAAGGAAAAAGCTTCTCCTCCCCTTCCATCATCGTTGTCCACTGAAAATGAATCAGCTATGCCCTGTTACCACATAATGGCTTGTGACAAAATCTACATCCCATCCTCAGAGATGTCTTGCTGTCGAGAGAAATTTCAAATGTACTCATGCTATACTTCTTGAACTTAAGTGAAGAGAAAGAGGAAATAACAACATGACTTTGAAAATAAATATTGCCAAGAATAGCATTAGCCTGATGTTGAAACAGAATAACAAATGGAGCTCATTCTTTTGAACTGAGAGTTCCCAAACCTAAGCCAGATAAGTAGAAGAATTGTAACAAATCTAGTGCTATGGCTGATTTTTTAAGTCATGGTGTGTTTCTCAGAAAATCACATTGATCGCTTACTTTTTAGCATAAAATAAGTTTGAGAGGAAGAGGCACGGAGAATTGAACATGCTAAAGCAGCCCAGTGTTCCATATAGATTAGTGCTAGAAAGGAATGTAAACATGTTCTTCATTCCTCTATGAGGGATGTCAGTAAGGTATGCAGAAGACTTCCGAGAACATGAAGAGTGTGGACCAAGAGCAAGCTGGTGGGAGGAAAGTGCTTTGTAAAGTTTGGAATATTGGAGAAACTGCAATTATCGCAATCATTCTGACTTGTGTCAGAGGCTCCCTCCTGACAAGAAGGCCCCAAGTATGTGTCAGGTGATCCTTGGCTTCTCATTCTGGTTAAGCCCATCCAGATTATCAGGAAACATCAGTCATTTCTAATTTGTACTCTCCTCTACCTGCCATGTACCCCCTATGCCATTAGTTGTTACTCTCTACCCTGACAATATATCATCCTCTCGGCCCTGTAGCCCCCACCTTGGAGTTGTGGTGGGGGCCATGCTGTCCTGAGTGCTGAGTATATCATGCCCAGTGTCTCTAGGCAACCCTAGAGCTCTGTAGGCATGGGGAACATCCAGACAAAATGTCAGCAGGGGAGAGGACTCTTTTATCCATGGATCAGTAATGGCAAGGAGGCCAGTGTCACTGAACTGAAGAGTATGTGGTGGGGTGTAAGGTATAAGAAGGCTGGAAAGGTGGGAGGGGTTAGGTTATGAAGGCCTTTGAATGCCAAACAGAGGATTTTGTATTTGATTCTAGAGGTGATCTTTTACCAGGGCGTTGACATTTGAAGAGTGCAGAAAGCACTTGTGGTTCTTTGGGAGCTCAAAAATGACTTGACCTTATTACTTCATAAATGAAAATAAAATAGGAAGCTACCAAATATTCACAACCCACTGGGACCCTATATTCTAGCTAAGCTACTCCTCAGCTGGCTTCTTGGAAAGGCTTCTACCTCCCCATGGTCTCTGTGGGGGTAGGAGGGGCAGTTCCCCAGAAGTGATCTTACCATGTTCTCAGAATGTCCTGTAGTCACTACTGCACCCTGTCTTCTGTCCCCACACAGGGACCTTTGTGAATGAAAATTCCTTCAATAAACAATTTTATTTTGATTTTGAAATTTCTCTTTTTATGCAAAGGAATTCAAATCAACAAACATTTAGCACTCACTGCATGCAGAATATTGTGTACTTGTTCCACAAGCATAAACATCTGTACTTTACTGCAATTATAGTTTGGTAAACATGTTTATCATAGCTTAAGTAGTCATAGCTTTGAGGAAGGGCTATGTATCCTCTGAACTCTGTGTGGATTATGTTCTAATGGATAGAGGTCAGGTCTCAGAGCCTGGAAGATCTGGTTTCAAATTCTATCCCTTCCTATGAGCCCCTAGGAAGGTTACAACCTCTCAGTGCCCTAGGCAACTTTCTATGACTGTATATTGCAAAGAAATTGCCAGACTGTGTTGATAAATGTATTTTTCACATCTAAGAGTTCTCTACAAAATTAAATCACAGGTGTGGTCTCTATTTCCTTCCCTATATATATGAATTGTAGGATAAAAACTGTATATTCAGGAAGTGGTAAAGAAAGGACAGATTTGTAAAACTAACAGTTGTGCATCATGTAGGCAAAATGATGTATTGATTAGATTTTTCTTCTTTTTTGTGTGTGTACTGGATTTTGTTTCGTTAGCTCTTATAGAATTGGAAGGATTCTTGACTGATCACCTAGTATAGCCTCCTGCCTTCAGTAAAAAAAACCCAAAGCATCCCAGAATGATGAGAATCTATCCAGTTTTCATGTCTTCTGGAAAATCCATCTACTTCCTTGGCAATTCTATTCAGTGTTTGATAGGTCTTATTTTTAGAAAATGCAGCTTTATAGCTACCCAAAGTTAGCATGCTGCAGTAGAGATGGATACCCTCTTCTTGTCTTCTCAGTAAAGGTAGATGATGGCTAGTCATCATTCTGTGTAAATATTTGAAAATCATTATTCTTTGCTGTACTATACTTGAAGCCTACTATAAAGTTCCAATTTGCTAACTCTTCAGTCATCTCTGTAGTTCTCCTCTGAACCCACTCAAGGTTTATGTTAAGTTGTAGAGTACAGAATTTAATACACTAGTATAAAAAAGTTTTGACATGAAGGATATTCTGCTATTGCTTTATATTTTCTTCTTTAGCTTACATTTATTCATTTATTTTTTTATTCATTCATTTTTCTATTTATCTATATGTCCATTTTAGAGTGTATGAATCTCACTTAGGCTAGAAGTATAGAAACTGCTAATATTCCTAATCCTAATCCTCATTGGCATAGAAGACCTAGGCAGGTTCACCCCTTCTTAGGCAGCCTGGTGGTCCTTTGTTCACAAGAGCTCACCAGCTTGGGGCCAAACTTATTGTAGATGCCAAATTAGCTTTATCCCTACTGAAGCTAGAACTCTGGCGTTTAAGTAATCCTTCAGCCTCAACCTTCCTAGTAGGAGGGTCTACACATGTGTACCACCATGCCTGGCAATAGCTCACTTTTATATGACACCATAAGATTGACAAAGAACTCTCCTCAAAATAGTACTACCAGGCCCATAACCAAGTATTTTCATTGCCCTTTTACAAGTGAGGAAATAAAGCATCAAAGAGAGGAAGTGATTTACCCAAGGTCATATAAATAACAAGTACCTGAGCCATAGTTTGAATCAAGGTTTCCTGATTCTATGTTGAGTTTTCTATCCCCTGCACAATGCCATCTTTATACACACACACACACACACACACACACACACACACACACACACACACACACACATATTAAATGTAAATGTACATTAAATTCCAATAAAAGGTTGATTAAAATTATATACACATAAATATTTAAATATATATTAAATGTATATAATATACTAAATATATACATACATATGTGAGAGAGAGAATATGTGTAAAAATCTCTTCAATTTAACTCCATTAAATCCCTTTTCAAAACAGAAATTGTTTTACTCACTATACTTCACGAGATTTCAGAAGCTTCTCAAACTTTCTATTTTGCTTTTTTTGGAGAGCTCTCTTAAGCCTTATATTTGGAATCACAGAATTCTAGACTGGGAAGGGGGCCTAGCAATTAATTAGTCTAAAACCCTTATTATACAGATGGCAAAGCTCTCATAGAATATCAGATTTTTTTGGGGGGGGGAGGACCTTAGAAACTGTCCTTCAAACTTACCTCAATTAAAAAAAAATGATCCAAAATATCCTCTTCCACATTCCTGCCAGTTAGTTGTCAAGCCTTTGCTTGAAGGTCTCTAATAAGGGAGGGGAGAGTCCTCATGATCTTAAGGAAACCCCTCACCCTTTGCGGAAGCTATATCATTAGGTCGTTTTCCCTTATTTCAATCTTAAACTCACCGACTACTCCTGGTTATGTCCTTTGAGGTCAAACACAGGATGTGGAATCCTTTGTCTACTTGAAAATATTTATAATACATAAAGCCCACTACCCTAGCCTCTTCTCCCAGGTGTATTACTATATATTTTCAATTTCATAGTCAAAGATTATGAAGCCCCCATTTGTCCCATAAGAGAAAGTGTCCAACACAATGTGTGACATATTGGGACTTTGAGATATATTTTTTTCCAACTATTCTCATCCATTTTCCTAGATAGACACAGTTGCAGTCACTTAATGTTTGAGAAACTGAGTCTGGAGCAGGATCAGAGATGGTCTCCCAGGTACTGGGAACTGACTTCTAATCTCCACTACCCATAGAACTGAGGCAAATCCCAGCCAGGGGGCTCTGAATCAGGCTTACTGATTGGACGTTGACCCTCAGTGAGTCAGTAGATAAACATTTATTCGATGCTTCAGATATGAATATGAAAAGGAAAGGCAGTGATTAACCTTAAGGAGCTTATAACCTAATGGGACAGAGAGGAGGAAAAGGTGCCCATCATGGTGGGCATGGTGGAAAAAGCATAGAAGTTTATAAAGAGTGCAGTCAGAGGAACCAAAGATGTCCAAATTGAGGGGGAAATTGTGTCACATTTGAAAAGCTTATGGGGAGAGAAACCCAGCAATCTAATACATGTAAAATGATATCTCAAGGTTGTTTTCATTTGTGTTTTGCTAATTAATAATGATTTAGAGCATTTTTCGTAAGACTATAAATTGTTTTGATTTCTTTATCTAAAAACTGCCTGTTTATAGCCTTTGACTTCTTACCAATTGGAGAATGACTGACATTCTTTTAGATTTTGCAAAGTTCTTTGTATATTTCACATATGAGACTTTTATATAAAATTCCCCCTTTCCCCATTTTCTGCTTTCTTTCTGATCTTGGCTACATTTGTTTTATTTGTATGAAAACTTTTAAAATTTAATATAATTGAAATTATCCATTTTTACCTTACTCTGCTCTATCTTTTGTTTATTCATAAATTGTTTACCCATCCATAAGTCTGATAAGTAATATATTCCATGTTCTTCCAATTTTCCTGTAATAGCTCTCTTTATATCTAAGTCATGTATCCATTTTGACCTTATCTTGGTAAATGATATAAGATATTGGACTCTGCCCCAATTTCTGCCATACTCTTTTTCAGTTTTCCTAACAGTTTTTTTTAATGAAATTATGAATTCTTATCCCCAAATCTTTCAGTCTTTACACTTGTCAAATAAAAAGTTACAATATTTATTTGCTGCAGTAAATTTTATGTCTATTCTCTTCCATTGAACTACCTTTCTATTTCTTAACCAGTAGTACAGATACTTTTCATAATTATTGCCTTATAATACATTATTTATATGTATGTTTATACATATGTACATAATATATACATATAAATATATAAGTATATTTATATATATACATAATACATAATACATAATTTAAGATGTGGTAAACCTTCTTCCTTTACATTTTTATTAGTACCTTTTTAATTTTTGACTTTTTGTTCTTCCAAATGAATTTTATTGTTTTTTTTCCAATTCAGTAAAATAATTTTTGGTAATTTAATTGGGATGCCATTGAATATATAAATTAGTTTAGGTAAAATAGTCATTTTTATTGTATTGTATTGTATTATATTGCCCACCCATGAACAATTAATATTTCTCCAATTATTTTAATCTGATTTTATTTGCATAAAAAGGTTTTTTTAAAAAAAGTAATTTTGTTTACATAATTCCTGGGTTCATTTTGGCAGGTTTGCTCCCAGGTGTTTTATACTGTCTAGAATTATTTGAAATGGAGTATCTTTTACTGTCTCTTCTTACAGGGTTTTGTGATATATAAGAATGCTGATGATTTATGTGGATTTACTTTATATCCTGCTACTTTGTTAAAAATACTGTTTCAACTAACTTTTTAGTTGAGTCTTCGGGGTTTTCCAAGTATACCATCATATCATCTGCAAAAAGAGATATTTTTATTATCTCATTCCCTATTCTAATTCTTTCTATTTCTTTTTTTTTATTGATATTGAATATAATTCATGACAGTCTGCATCCTTCTTTCACATCTGACCTTACTGGAAAGGCTTCTGGTTTATCCTGTTTACAAATAGTGCTCCCCACCCCTGGTATATCCTTTGAGCCAGCTATAGCTCTACTAAGTTTTCCCAAAGATGATGGGGGAAAAGGAAAAGAACTAATGTGTTCTAAAATATTTATAGTGACATGGGACACAGGGTAATCTGGGAAGGTGCTGCTGCTGTTGCATGCTGCCCATTGGGATTGAGGCTGGAGGTGACCCACTTGAATCAGGCAGTTGGAACTCTGTGTCTTAGATGGAGAGGAAAGTAATGCAACTGGCAATGGAACAAAAGAGAAATCTTTTAAAACTTGCCTCAAGGCTTTGATGACAGCAGGAAAGGAATTATTTAATGAGAGATGAGATGTTATTTCCAAATCACAGCTGAAGAACAGTCCAAAAAAAATATATGGCACAGAGAAAGCCTAAAGAATGAATCCTGAGAGCAGAGTGAGGCAGAAGACAATTTAAGACAAGAAAGAAATCTAGAGGAAGCAAAGAAAATTACCATTAAACAGGATCCAAGTCTTCCAGAGGCAAGATGTATAACGATTTGTGCTTTAGAAACATGTCGAGGCTGACAAGGGAAGGCATTTGGCTGGGTCCACAGGTTATGAAGGCAAAGGAAGAATTTAATGTTTCTTATATTAAGAGATGGTAGAAGATATGTTCAATGTGTTCTGTCAAATGAACTGTGTCAATGATACAATTGAGACACTTTGTTTACAGAGAGTAGTGCGGCAGTGTATGGAATGTCCAGTCTTATAGCATAGGATAAACAGAGACCAGTAGTCCATGAGCAGAGCTGTGACTAGGGGGAATTGATTGACTTAACCCCTGCTGGAGGAGGGGGTTAACCTGAAAAATGAAGAGTCTGATGTAGCTATCCAGTTTAATAATAGATACATGATGATCTGAGGAGGGAATGTGTCCAACATCTTGAAAGGATGGTCAGTGGTCACCACATGCTTTAAAGATCACTTTTTTGATAGGAGATATTGTGAAGCCACTCCTCCCACATTAGTACAAACACAGGTGGAATGTGGTACCACACTTTTCAAACTTGACTACTTTAGAAAAGGCATTTTTGACTCAGTTGTCAGAGTTCTATTTGGAGACTTGCATCTCAGCTTTTGGGGGAGATGTCTTTTGTATTGTTCAGTCAGAACAGAGCAGAATAGACCAGGACACAAAGACATCTAGCACAGTACAGTCACATCGAAGCCAGGTGCCCTTTGCTGACTTTTGATGAGCTCCTAAAGCATTTGGAAGACTTGGTTTGTGATGTAGTAGACAGGATCTTGAAATAATCTGCAGCAGTCTTATTATATGACCTCAACCTGACTTTTGCACCCCAAAAAGACTTTTTTTTTTTTGCTTTTTGGAGGGCGATTGGGGTTGTCTGAGGCCACATTTGAATACAGGTCCTCCTGACTCCAGGCCAGTGCTCTATTCACTGCGCCGCCTAGCTGCCCCCCCAAAAGACTTTCAAACGAATGAACTACTCAGATACTGTTGTGGCTAAAGGAACATGATATAAAGAAGGAGGATGGTACCTACTATGTATTCAGAAGGGAGATCCCAGAAGCCCCTGAGAGACTGATGACAGACACCATGAATGAACGAATTTTGCTGTTTCGATCTCCTATAGAGATCAAGTCCTTCTATAAGCAGTGATGGCCTCAGGATTCTTGGCTTACTGAACCTATAGGTGTGTTGATGGCAAATGTTGGTGAGATTGCAGGAGGCTCCATGCATATCTGGGATAATGAAGAACTGTTAAAGGAATTTAAAAGAGAAGGCATTGATCTCACTTCCTGCTATGGCACACTGATCAGAGAAGATATGCCCACATGCCCTCATGGATGGCATAGATTCTATACCTCAGATGCATGCCTGTACCCATACTTTATACAGCACTGTAAACTCTAATTGTTCAGTAAGTGACAGCAGTAGAAAAGGGTACACAGAGCTTAATGGAAAGATACAACTTCCCAAAATGAAATGTTCCATCTTTTTTTGTCCCATCAGTGTAGAGTGTCACTGCTTGTGTTATCTGTTCTCACTGCCATGATATAGTCACAATTTTGGGGGATGTACCAGAAATAATATGACCTCCAGTGGAAAAAAAATTCTGTTATCTTCTCTCTTTGTAGTAGTAAAGAACTGGAAATTGTGAGAATGCCAGTCAATAGGGGAATGGCTGAATAAACTGTGGTATATGATTGTGATGGAAAGCTACTGTGCCATTAGAAATAATGAACTTGATCATCTTGGAAAAACATGGCTAGCCTTGCACAAAACAATGAAGAGTGAAATGAGGAGAACCAAGAGGATGCTATACAAAGTAACAAAGATATTGTTTTAAGAACAACTGTGAGAGAATAAGTCATTTGGACTATTATTAAATACCCTAATTAACTACAAGTACATGTGAAGGAAGATATTAGCTGTGTCCAGAGTGGGGAAAAATAGAAGTATGTATAGAGTGATTTTACACATATACACATACATTTTTGTCTAATGGTAGCCACCTCTAGAGTGGGAGGTGGGAGTGGGGAAAGAAATGAATTTATATTATTACTTTATTATATTTTTAAAAGGAATAGAAAGTTGTACATAATACATTTGTAGTTTCATATGCAATCATCTTTTTATTATGCTGTATTATAGAAATGCTTGTTTTATTCCATAAATTAAAAATGTAAAAGTATACAATGAGCATACATATACATTACATACACATATGACCACATATGTTTATGAATGATATATAATATTTGGAGAACCAATTGTTACAAATTTACCAGCCTATCACTGGAATAGCTGTTAATGTCGGTAATATGTGGTGGTAGGTTGCCTGGTAACTTGGATGGGTAGACTTTAGAAGGGAGATGACCTTCCAAACAAGCTATAGGAACTATCCTACCTAAACTTCAGGAGCAACTCAGCTTGACTCAGCATTTATCTCTGTTGGCCCCTTTTACGCTGGGTACGTTTTTGTAGAGAGTTATACGCTCAGTAGTATTTTGTGTTTAAATAAAGCAACCACTCAATTATACATTTCAGATCTTCTTAACATTTTGGGAGGTCTTGGATCCCTTTGACAATCTGGTGAAGCCTAGGACCCCTTCTTACACTAAAGTTTTTAAAGAATAAAATAAAATATGTCAGATTGCAAAGGAAACCATTTATACTGAATTACATTTATCAAAATATTTTTCTAAAATATTCACTAATCCCAGGTTAAGAACTCATTCTATCTATCTGTCTGTCTATCTATCTATCAAACTCCAGTGTTTTATTGCATCAGAACTGAAACCAATTTAATTTTGGCCCTAGGATACTTGCCATAGAAGCAACTAGGAGGATTCTCTTAGCTCTCTTGTTTTGACTTGTCTCAAGGTAAATTTTGGTTGTTGCTTTTTTCTCCTGGGAAGGTTCCTACTTTGATTGCTTTAATGTTATTTTAATTAGCTTCTAATATTGTAAAGTATTACAGAAGTATGCTTTTGTGATTGACCTCATTTGAAACACATTAGAGAGGAGATGAAGGGTGGAATCTCCCAGTGTATGGTGACACAGCCTGCCAAGAGAGTAGTTGGATAAATTGACACCCACATATCTTGACTACAAGAAGATTCTGGGCTACTATTCATCATAGCCAGAAGCAAAAGAATTAATCATAGCAGTTGCTATACAGACTGAGAGGGGCTCCAGAAACTGTGGGTGATACCTAAATGCATCCTTTGGTATTGCAGGGTACCCACAACAATTGGATATGATGATCTAGCAATAGAGTCCTTGTTACTGAACAGGATCAGGTTCGTTCAGCAAGGTTACATCCCATGTCCCACCCCTGACCCCAACACACACACACACTCCTATCCAAGTTTCACATTTATGTAGTGGACAAGATGCTCTGAGGGAAACTTATTATTCTAATACTCATCTACAAAGCAACAAATCTATTGAGGGGCAGCTGAGGGGCCTGATTATTTATTTTAACAAGCTGAAAAGGAAACTTAAAGATCTAGCAAATATATAAGAGATTTAGAGTAGGAAGCAACCTGAGTGATTGTTTAGTCCATTCTTGCTTTATAGATGAGAAGAGAAAGCAGCAGAGACCTTTAAATAATTGTCCAGTATAACCTAGATACCAAGATTCAAATGTCATCCTTTATAATCCATTCCCAGTGTTTTTTACATTGCATCACAGTAGGTCCAGGGGCAGCTGGTGCAATTGATAGAATGCCAGACCTAGACTCAGGAAGACAAATCATCTTGTGTTCAAATCTGGTCTCAGACACTTACTAGTTGTGTGACTCTGAGCAAGCCACTTAACCCTGTTTATCTGAGTTTCCTCATCTGTAAAATAAACTGGAGAAGGAAATGGTAAACCACTCCAGTATCTTTGCCAAGAAAATCCCAATGGGGTCAGAAGAGTTGGGCACGAATGAAAATGACTGAAAATAAAACAGCAATAACATGCTTGTTCTATATAGCTTAAACAAACAAAACACTTGTGGAATTTAGAAGGATGGAATACTTAGCTCCTTTTCAGTTGCAATCCCTCTGACTATGTATATGCAAGCACAAATTGTTTTAACTTATGTACTTGTGTGTGGATATATATATGGGAGGACACATTGCCTTGATTTAATTTCAACCACAAACTTTTCCTACTTTAGAAGGGAAAATGAAGTGAATGAAAAAGGAACTTGGTAAGGAAAGAAAGGTAAATGGACTTCTGAGCATGTGGGGAAAAACACATATATAACTTGGCTTTTAATGGAGTTCCAGTTGAAATATTTTTTTTTCTCTTTTCAGGGAGAAAGGGAAAAGCTATTTCAGCAAAAATGGAGTTCTGTGTAGCTTGCATTTCCACAAAACCATCTCACTTTAAATAGGACTTCCACCTTGAAATCCTTTCCTTTCAGATGATAAAATATCCCAGTACCAATAAGGTTTCCTTCACTACTATGCTATGGAAAGGAAAGAGCTCTAGGATTGTTTCAAGAGAACAAATGGCTAGTGAATAACAAATAAGACAGCTGGGGATCATGGTGTGGTAGATGGTCCCGGAGTCAGGAGGACTTGGGTTTAAGTTCTAGGTTATATGGCCTTGAGCAAATCATTTAACCTCTGAGTGCCAAAGGCAACTCTGCAATATTACAAGTGTCGGAGGTATTGATCTGCATTGGTAGGGTAGATGACACAGAAGCTCACTATTCCAATGAAAATCCAGGTCCAATGAAAAACAAAAGAAAACTGATGCTCATACTCTGTATAGAATTTCTTCATCTGTACAGTGTGATATATCAGTTCTCATTTACTTATCAGAGACATTTAACTTAAGATAATAGATATGGAGGTATTTTAAAATAAGGTCATTAAGTATTCTTGAAGTATCCAACAGAAATCCATTATGACATATCCAGACTGTTTCCAGGCTTTGAGTATGGGCGCAGTGATGGACTTTGGTCTTTTGTTTGCCTAAGTTAAACTCATCATCAGGTTGGTTACAGGATGAGAAACTCTGAAAGGCAATCTGCTAAGACTTAGGCTGGAGATCTGCATCTGTAGATGGAGGAAGTAGTCACACATATGAAATCACAAATTAATCATTCTATCGACATGCATTTATTTATCATGCACTGACTGTGTGCTATGCACCATGGTAGGTTTTAGAGACACAAAAACACAAAAGGGAAATGTATTTTGATCTCAACATCCTATTGGGATAGACAAAATGTACATTTATACATACATGTAGAATAAACATAAAATAAGAAAGCAGTAAAGGACAAAGTAGTTAGGGGAGAAAAAGCACCTCAAGTTTGAAGGATGTTAAAAAAGCATGAACATGTTGTCTTCTGACATTTATATTAGACAAATAATTTTTCAGTTTTCATGGGAAAAATTAAATCATAATGTGTAAATAATTGAATCTAGTTATTTTAGTATTTCAGAAAACCTACAGTTTTATCAGTCTTAGCAAGCTATCTTTATTAGCTTCAGGAATTGGTGGTTTGGGGTGAGTGAGAGCTGTAACTGCCAAACCTTCTAATGTTAAGCCTCTTCAAATTCCCACTGTAGCTAGACTTTCCTTAGACAAGATACACACAGGTTGTAATTAGACTTGTCCTTGAAAATATCCTAGCTTGGTAGGATCTGACAGATTTTGGGACCCCTGGGCCACTTCAATACCATGATGAGGGAAGGAATCAGACTTTCGGTAATTCATTTTATTTCAATTCAATTCAAAATAATTTATTATCAGCCTACTAGATTCAAGGCACTATCCTAGACAATGAGGATACAAAGACCAAAAATAAAACATATTCTGCCCCCAAAGAGTGTGTATTTTATTAGAACAGGGTTTATGGGTAGATTTTAATGTCTGTTCACTTGAGTGGAAAAAATACATTATTATTTCAATTTAATGCATTATATTTTAATAATGCATTTTAATATATTACTTTAATATATGTATTTAATAATATATTATTATACAAATATAATAATATATTATATTTCAATTTATTATATATTTAACTGGTTTCCTTTATATTATGTCTTCTTTATGCATTTAAATACATTACCCTGAGAAGAGATTCATAGGTTTCACCAGAATACCAAATAGGTCCATGGCTTTAAAAAAAACATTCAAAATCCATACTGAAGGATTTTGAATGAATACAGGAAGGAATACAACATGCATACAAAAATACATGTACGTGTGTGTGTGTATATATATATATGCATACATACACACATATATAATGTAACACTATAATGTGCTTCGGGTTGATACCCTTCTCATGAAAGCTCTGTGTGTGGGCCACCCACAAAGGTGAGAAACCATGAGAATTACTGAACAGAAGCTGGATGTAAAAATTATATAGATGTGGTAGCCATAGGAGGAGATGCCACAGACAAGATCAAGGACTGAGAGGGATAGAGGAAGAAATTATGGTAGTCCAGATAAGAGGGGAAGAGGGACTGAGTGGGTGTGGTGTCTACAAGTAAAGATAAAAGAACAGCTGCAAAACATAATGTGGAGGGAACATTTACAAGGCAGACATGCGATCTAATTGGTGAATGTCAAAGATGACTCTGAGGTTACAAACCTGGAAAAATAAAATAGAACTTTGGTAGAGTAATTAACACAAATAAATATGTTTGGAGAAAAATAAAGTTTTCAGGGAGTATATAATGAATTTCATTTTGTACATATTGAGATTGAAATGCCTGTGGAATGTCCAGGAAGAGTTATATAGCAGGCAGTTGATGTTACATAAATGGAATTCAGGAGAGAACTTAGGCACAGATATATAGATTTGACAGATAAGATAGTTAAGGGAGAGGGTTTAAAGAAATGAGAGAAGAGAGCCCAAGACAATCCTGAAGAATGCCCACACTAACAGAGCAGGGAATCGAAGATGGGGTTTTTTGAGCAAAGGTTGCTAAAAAAGCAGCAGTCAGATCGGTCTGAGAAGAACCAGGTGGGAGCAGTGTCATAGAAGCCAAGGGATGAAAGAATCTAAAAAGAGACCATGATAAAGAGTATCTAAAGCTGCCATGAAGTCAAGAAGAATGAAGACTGAAAAAAGGCATCAGTTTAGGCAGCTAACGAGATTATTGGTAACCTCAGAGAGGGCAGTTTCTGTCAAGTATTGGATGCAGAAACCAGGTTAAAAGGAATTGAAAAGTGACTGGGTGGTAAAAGGAAGGAAAGCAGGAAGAAATAAAATGAGCATTTGTTGAGCACAAACTATGGTTCCAGCACTGTGCTCAAGTGTTTTACATATATTATCTCAGTTCATCTTCACAACAACCCTGGAATGTACATGATGATATTATCCCAATTTTATAGTTGAGCAAACCAAGACTGAGAGAAATTAAGTGACTTGCCCAGGGTCATGCAATAGGTTTCTGAGACTGGGTTTAAACTCAGGTATTCTTGACTATAGGCCCAGCACTCTACCTACTGCAGCCCAGAAGTAAAGCAGTCAATGGAGGTAATTTTCTGTTAGGAGTTTTATGGATCAATAAAGCATTTAAAAGCACCCACTTTGCACTGTGCTAAGTATTTGGGATACAAATACAAAAAAAAATGTAATATAGTCTTACCCTCAAGGAGCATATAATCTAATAGGATGGAAGCTAAAAAGAGAGCAGTGGAGGGGTAGAAGGAGGAAAAGTCACACAGCTCCCAGGGTAGTGTGGCCCGAAGAAAAATGAGATGTTTTGAACTGAGCTTTCTCCTTCAATGGGGGTTTTGAAGTTCACTGCTCTGCTCTCTAATGAAAGAGACCAAGGATGATGATAAGGTGAAATGCTAAGGCTGTTAGGATTTAGCAGGATGCTATGTTCCCAATAATGAGTTTAAGATAATATGAACAAATGATGATAATAATGTGATACTATGGTATCATTGAATTATGATATCAATGAATGATTATGAGATGGACCATAGAATCATAACTTGAGAGGATGGCAGGATCAAATGGAAGTTTTAAAAATTGATGTTATCACAATTATTTGCTTTTACATGATCTGTATTTCCTACTGTATCCTCTCAACTTCCTCTCCCAGAGACCCATACCTTATAATAAAGGATGAAAAAAAAAGGAGAGGGAAAAATGTTCAATGGGACCAGTCAACATACTGAAAAATCATAGCATTGTATGCAGTTTTTCATATTCATGGTCCCCCATTTCTACAAAAAAGCATGGAGCAGGATCTAAAGGAGGTATTGTTTTTAAAGATATCTGGGATATGCTCATAGCTAGTGGAGGGAGGTAATGGTAGGTAGGGAAGATTGAAGATGAGAAGAGGGGAGGGATTGATCAAAGAGGCAAGTTCTGAGAAAGATGAAATTTAGAGTAAACTAAGAATGTGAATTTGGGAAAGAGGCCTTATTCTCAGAGTTAGGAGTACAGGAAGAGTGAATAGATATAGAATTTAAAGGTCTGTTGAGGTATGGAGGAGAAAAGTCAGCCCTCATGTGGGAAATTCTTTTTTTTCCCCTAGTAGGAAATTAGGCTATCATGTAAGAGAAAGGAAAATAGAGAAAGTCTGGTATACTTGAGGACATACAATTATATCGTAATTGCTGCTAAGGAGAGTGGGATAGAGACAAATCAAGGAAGAATTAAAGTTTTGCTCTGCAACTGTGTGATAAGGGTCAAACTGAGATGAATGGTGTTGACATAGGACTCTGATTTGGAAAGCGTGCAGCTGTTGGAGACAGAACAATCTGAGATTGAATTTTGCTGCAGACACTTATTAGCTGTGTGATCCAGGGAAAGGCATGTGATTTCTCTGAGCCTTAGCTTCCTCGTCAGTAAAATTAAGGGGTAGGACTCACTGATCTCTAAGGTCCCTTCCAATTCTAAATGTACAATCTGATGATCAAAGGACTTGCTCCAGCAGCTAGATAGTTGAGGAAGATTGAGGGTGGATTATTTCCAAGGCATTACTTACAGAAAGACAAGGATACAAAGGAGTAAGAATGGAAAACAGTTTTTTTTTAAATACTATTTCATTTTTCCCAAATTTATGTAAAAACAAATTTTAACATTTTTAAAAAAACTTTCAGTTCCAAATTCTGTCCCTCCCTCTATGGTCCCTTCTGCCCCAGATGGTAAGTAATTTGATATAGGTTACACATGCACATTTGTGCAAAATATATTTCCAAATTAATCTTGTTGTAAAAGGCAATAAAGAACAAAAACAACATCAAAATATAAATAGAAAATATTATGTTTTGATCCGCATTTGGATTCAATCAGTTATTTTCTCTGGGGAAAGATATCATTTCCTACCATGAGGCCCTCAGAATTGTCTTGGATTGTTGTATTGCTGAGAATAGCCAAGTCAATCACAGTTGATCATCTTACGATATTGTTACTGTGTACAAAATTCTCCTGGTTCTGCTAACTTCATTTTGTATCAGTTCATTTAAATCTTTCTAGGCTTTACTGAAAGCAGTCTGCTCATCATTTCTTATAATACAATAGCATTCCATTGTAATCATATACCACAACTTGTTCAGCAATTCCGGAAATGATGGGTATCCCCTCAGTTTCAAATTCTTTGCCACCACTAAAAGATCTGCTATAAATATTTTTGGATAAATAGGTCCTTTTCCTATTTTCTTTCAATCTCTCTGAGATATATGCCTAAGAGTGGTATTGCTAGGTCAAAGGGTATGCATAGTTTTGTCAACCTTTGGACATAGTTCCAAATTGCTCCCCAGAATGGTTGGATCAGCTCACAACTCCACCAGCAGTGCCTTTGTGTAGTGATTTTCCCATATCCCCTCCAACATTTATCATTTTCCTTTTCTGTCACATTAGTCAATCTGAAAGGTATGAGGTTGTTTTAATTTGCATTTCTCTAATCAATAGTGATTTAGAGCATTTTTTCATATGACTATAGATAGCTTTGATTTCTTCATCTGAAAACTTTCTGTTCATGTCCTTTGAGTATGTACCAATTGAGGAATGACTTGTATTCTTATCAATTTGATTTTGTTCTCTACATATTTGAAAAATGAAGCTGTTTAAAGATAAACTTGCTGTATTTTTTTTTCCAAGCTGATTTCCTTCTAATATGTCTTCACTGGTTTTGCTTGTGCAAAAACTTTTTAATGTAAAATAATCAAAGTGATCCATTTTATACATTGTAATTCTATCTCACTTGGTCAGGCATTCTTCCCTTATCCATAGATCTGAGAGGAAAACTATTCCATGCTCCCCTAAATTGCCCATGGTATCAACCTTTAATTTAGGTGTGGGGAACCTGCAGCCTAGAGGCCACAGGTGGCAGGTTCTCCATTCCTGGCTAAATCATGTACCCATTTCAAACATATCTTGGTATACACCATAAGATGTAGCCTATACCTAGTTTCTGTCAAACTATTATCCAGTTTTCCTAGTACTTTTGGTCAAATAGTGAGCTCTTGTCGTAAAAGCTTGGGTCTTTGGGTTGATCAAACACTAGATTACTATGGTCATTTACTACTTTGTATTTCATACCTTAAACTGTTCCACTGATGCACCAATCTATTTCTGAAATAGTACCAGATTGTTATGAGGATTTCTATTTTATAATACAGTTTGAAATCTGATAAAACTAGGCTACCTTTCTTCACATTTTTTCCCTATTAATTCCCTTGATATTCTTGACCTTTTGTTCTTCCAGATGAATTGTGTTATTATTTTTTCTAGCCCTATGAAAAATTTTTTGGTAGTTTGATACAACACTAAATAAGAAAATTAACCAGAACTGTCCTTTTATTAATTGACTCAGCCTACCCATGCACAATTGATATCTTTTGTTACTGTTTAGGTCTGACATTATTTGTGTGAGAAATCTTTTATAATTGTGTTGATATAATGTCTGAGTTTGTCTTGGCAGGAAGACTCCTAATTATGTAATATTTTCTACAATTATTTTTGAATGGAATTTCTTTCATTTCTTGCACTGGACTTTGTTAATAATATATAGAAATGCTGATAATTTATATGGGTTTATTTTATATCCTACAACTTTGCTAAAGTTGTTAATTATTTCAAGTAGGTTTTTAATTGATTTTCTAGGATTCTCAAAACATACCATCATATCTGCAATGAATGATAGTTTTGTTTCTTCACTGCCTATTCTAATTCCTTTGCTTCATTTTTTTCCTCTTATTATTATAACTAGCATTTCTAGTACAATATTGAATAACAGGGGTGATGATGGGTGTTCTTATTTCAAACTTGATCTTATTGGGAAGGCTTCTATAAATAATGCTTGCTAATGATTTTAGATAGCTACTACTTATTGTTTTAAGGAAAGCTTCATTCATTCCTACGCTTTCTAGTGTTTGTAATAGAAATGACAAGTGTACTTTGTCAAAAGCTTATTCTGCATCTATTGACATAATCATATGATTTTATCTGGTTTTGTTATAATATGGTCAATTATGTTGATAGTTTTCCTAATATTGAACCAGTCTTGCCTTCCTGGTGTGTGTGTGTGTGTAATCTCCCACATAGTCATAGTTTATCTTATGATATATTGAAGTAATCTCCTTGTTAGTATTATATTTTAAAATTTTACATCAATATTCATTAAGGAAATTGGTCTATAGTTTTTTCCTCTGTTTTTGCTTTTTCTGGTTTACTAGTCCTTATACTTTATCCTATACTTTACTTACATATTTGTGTTGTAAAAGGAATTTGATAGGAGTCCTTCTTTGCCTATTTTTACAAATTATTTATATAGTATGCTGATTAATTATTTTTTAAATGTTTGGTAGAATTCATTTGTGAATCCCTCTAGGCCTTTCAAATTTTTTTCTTAGGGCACTTATTGATGGCTTAATTTCTTTTTCTAATATGGTGCTATTTAAGTATGCTATTTCCTCTTCTGTTAATCTGAGCAGTTCATATTTTTGTAAGCATTAATCTATTTCATTTAGATTATCAGATTTATTGGCATATAATTGGGCAAAATAATTTCTAATAATGGCTTTAATTTCCTCATTATTGGTAGTGATCACCCTTTTTGTTCTGATACTGGTTAATTTGGTGTTTTCTTTCCCCCCCTAAATTAATCAATTATTTATCTATTTTGTCATATTTTTTTTCATAAACCCAATTTCTGGTTTTATTAATTAGTACAATGGTTTTCTTATTTTAAATTTTATTAATCTCTTTTTGGATTTTTAGGATTTCTAATTTGTTGTTTAATTAGGAATTATTAATTTTTCCTTTTTCAATTTTTTTCAATATACTCCATCCATTGATCTGCTCTTTTTCTATTTTATGATGAAAGCATTTAGAGGTATAAATTTTCCCTTAAGTATTTCTTTTGGTTTCATCCAATAATTTTTGGTTTGTTGTTTGTTATCATTCTCTTTAAATTATTTACTATTTCTATGATGTTCTTTGACCCACTCATTCTTTAGGATTAGATTATTTAGTTCCCACTTAATTTTTAATCTATGTTCCCACAGCCTTTTATGGAATATACTTTTTATTGCATTATGTTCTGAAAATCGTGCATTAAATATTCCTCCTTTTATGCATTTGTTTGTGAGGTTTTTATGCCCTATTATATGGTCAATCTTTGTGTAGATGCCATGTACCACTGATTAAAAAGGTGTAGTCCTTTCTATTCCCATTCAATTTTCTCCAGAGTTTTATCACTTCTAACTTTTCTAAAATTTAATTCATTTTCTTATCTTCTTGCTTGTTTATTTTTTGGTTAGATTTATCTAAGAGAGTAAAGTTGAGGTCCCCATTGGTATGATGCTTTACCCTTTATTTTCTCCTGTAACTCATTTCACTTTAAAAAATTGAGTTACTCTACCATTTCGTGGATATTTGCTTAGTATTGATACTACTGCATTGTGTATGGTATATTTTAGTAAGATGTAGTTTTCTTCTTATTGCTTTTAATCAAATCTGTTCTTGCTTTTGCTTTGCTTCAATTGAAACATAATAGTTTCTGCTCCAGACTCTTACCTTTACTTTTTATATATCTCTCTGCTTCAAATGTGTTTCATATAAATGACATATTGTAGGATCCTAGTTTTTAATCCATTCTACTTGTTTTATAAGTGAGTTCATCCCATTATCATTCAGTTATGATTCCTAAGTGCGTATTTCCTTCTATCCTATTATTCCTCTGTTTATCCTTCTCTCCCTCTCTGGAAGTCAATGCTATTGATTCAGTTTCCCTTTAGTCCTTCACTGGCTTGTTGGGGTAGGGTCTCACTGCTGCCTTGTTAGGGCATGGCCTCCTGCTGCTTGCCAGGGCTGCCTGCACTTCCACTCTCACCTCATTGAGACAGACCTTTCTTGTTGACATTCTAAGTTGTCTTGGGCTGGTAAATTGTTTCACTCTGTTCTTTTGTTGGTTCTGCCACTCTAGAATTCATTTTGAGACAATATTTTAAGTTATTTAGAGGGGTATTTGGGAAAGTTCAGGCTAGTTCCTACCTTACTCTGCTGTGTTGGCCTCCATCCTCCATGACAGTTTACTTTTAACTATATGGTCAAGATTATGATAAGAAGAAATTGAAGTCAGAGCAGTGGTAATGGACCAGGAGAACAGAGGAAGTGAGGCAAAGAAATTGAAGGTTGTGGTGAGGACAAAGAATAGGTTCAGAGGAATGAAACAGAGGATGGTATGTAAGGATTGATGGGTTTGGGACTACTTCTGTGTCTGTGTAAACACATTCTCTAGAAAATCCAGAGTCTCTTGGTAGTTTTGATCTTGGAAGAGACAGAATGGAAGAAGGACCATGAGCCAAACTGGTCCCCTGTGCTGCTTCTGCAAAGGGAGAAAGGAATGTGATTATTGTGCACTGTCCCTGGGACAGAAATCAATGAAAGTAATTGGAGCTGATAATTTATGGTGTAGGGCAGTTTGTGTAGGAGAGATGTGATTAGTGAGCCAAATTGAGTAAAGGGGGAAGAAGAGCAGATAGGAATAGAATCTTAGAGTGAGATTTATGAGTCTACCTGAGGCCAATATACAGCACCTTTCTTTTCTCTACTGTCCTAGAGTTCTTTACTGGCATGTGCTTACATTTTTTCAAGCATGACACTTCATATCCCATCTTCATCGCTTTGTACATGTTGGGTCTGGGCTATGCCTAGACTGCTCTGCCCTCTCATCTCCACCTTGGTTTCTCTGTCCTCCTTTAAGACAAGACTCAAAGTCCACCAACTGTAAGAGACATTTCTCAGTTCCACTTCAATGAATACTTCTTTAATATTACTTTTCATCTACTCTGTGTAAACCTAGTCATTTACATGTTGTCTCTCCCATTAAAAGGAATGCTCCTTGAGAGTAGGGACTGTTCATTCATTCATTTAATTTTTTAAACTTTCTTTGTATCCCCAGTGCTCAGCATAATGTCTAGTACATGTCAAATAGTAGTATTTTTTATTTAGTAATTTATATATGTATATGTGTATATACACACACACATATATGAAATAAATTATTTTTTATGGACTTTGTAAACAATCTCTTCCTTTTCTACTCTCTGATGTAGGGGACGAGTCAAGAAAGTCAACTCTCTAGTTGCAGCTATCATAGCCTGCAAGTTGCTTTAAATGATTATTTTTAACTTTATAAGTGTGTATGTATGTGTATACACACACACACACACACACACACACATACACACACACACACTTTTGTTATTTAAAATTTCCATAAGAGAAATGGTCATAAACTATAATTTGTGTCTAAGTTTCTAAATGTATAGTTTGAGATTCAGAGAGGGAAAACTAACCCAAAATGAAGAGGAGATTTTCTTTAACTCCAGACAGGCTGATTAGTTAATTCAATTTTGGTAATATCCCAGAGTATATTCATACTCATTTCTCTACTTATGAACACAAAGAGACTTAACAAGCAAACCAGTAGCAGTGAGAATTGGAAGCTAGTCTGTTATTTTGGTAAGCACATCGTGCATACCCCAGGACACCTAACCAGTCCCTTACCTGGCTATATTAGTGTCACTTAATCTTTTCCTCAGTCTTTTCTTTCTCTACCTTATCATTTTTTAAATGGAATCCCTTCTTTTTGTTTCCATTTCAAGCATTTTCCCTAGCTTGCCTTGTCCTTATAGTCAGTAATACCTTTCACCAGAAATCTGAGATAGGAAAAGTTAGTAGGTGATGAAAGGGAAGGAAATAAGTATTTGTATATGAGTGCCAGGCACTGTGCTCATCACTATAAAAAATATTGCCTTCTTAGATCCCCACAACAACCTTACAAATTAGGGGCTGAGATTATTCCCACTTTACAATTGAGGAAATGGTGCAGATGAAGGTTAAGGGACTTGCTCAGGGTGACATAGCTAGTTTCTGAGGCTGGATTTGAACTCAAGTTGTCATGACTCTAGGTCCAGAACTCTACCTGCTGTGCCACCAGCTGCCTCTAATACTGTAATTTTGTAGTGACTAATCCAACACATTTTTCCTTTAGAAGTTCCCTTTTTCATTCTTCCAGCTCATTCTTATCTCTTCCTCTCACACAAAGTCTGCATTGCCTATAGCTTTCAATGTGATTTCTTCCAGATCTTTTCTCACTGTGATCTTTCGCACTCTGCAAAATGAATGGATAAATAGAAAGGAAGCAAATTAGGGGAAAAAAAAGGGAGAGAGAGCATTAGGGAGTCAAATGATCACACACTATTGCATCCCTAAATAAACTACATCAGTTTTATTTTCTTCTCCTCATTTGGGTGGCTTTAAAAATAGATAAAGTCTTAAAAGAAATACACATCATAAAGGTGGACACCCACAAGGTCACTGCACATTTACCTCCATAATTCACCTCCATTAATCAGATCAATTAGTGTGCACAGTTACAAGTCACATCTGTATAATAAATAAACCCTGAGCACAGCTCAGTCTTTAAATAACATTTTAAGAGTAGCTGTGATCACTAAAAAAGAAACAAAACAAGGCTTTCTGGAAATATTAATAATGTGTTATGTGACATTTTTCATTTGGACTTTTAAAAGTCCACATTCTAACTAAATTCTAACTAAAATAAATATTCTAACTAAAACATAGGAAGAAAATGTTATTCAACTCTGAATATGACTTGCACTTTGTCACTGGGGGTGGGATACTTTAGACATTTGTTTATTTTTAATTTCAATATTCATTGGATTGATCATCTCATCACTATGGGCACTGCCTCCTGTCATCAGTGTTGATCATGACTCTTACATGCCTCATCACATGCAATGCATATCTGTTTCCTTACATTTCTCTGGGAATAGGAATTGTTTTCTTTTTCCCATCTGGATCTCCAGCTCCAACCTTGTGCAGCTTCTGGCACTTGGTAAATGCTTATTGATTGATTGACAATATGAATCCTCCCCATGTATCCACCTGATGGCTTTTTAATGCCTTCTAGGTCTTTTAATATTTTGTAGATGGGGCAAAACCTGGTCTATTTCTATGTTGTCCATCTTTCTTACTGCATGTTCAGACTAGCTCTTTATCTGGTCATTCATATCTTAGATAATGCCTTTTATACCACTTTTACTCTCCATGTGGCTTTCTATTGCTCTTTCAGTCACCAATGATTATGATTCTACTAAAACCATGGCATTCATGACTCACAGCTATAGCACCAAGGGAGAATATTGGTGTTAAGATGATGGACTTCTGCATTTTCAGAGGTTATTGAAAGCCTGTGAGACTTCCCAAATGCAATCCAGTTCATATTCCTTTGCAATTTAGCCCTCACTCTACTCCATTATGGGTGCAGATTATTGTCCCTGTTCAGTGCCTTCCCAGGCACTGAATGAACTTGCTTGATGGACTATTCTTTCAGTTTCACGTACAGAACTCCTGTCCTCTCGAAGCTTCTTATTGTTCAGTACTGTCCAACTCTTTATGACACTGTTACAGTGTTTTCTTGGCAAATATATTGGAGTGGTTTGCCATCTCCTTCTTTAGAGGATTAAGGCAAACAAAGGTTAAGTAACTTGTCCAGGGTCCTGTAGCTAGTAAGCATCTGAGGTCAGATTTGAGCTTAGTTCTTCCTAACTTCAGGCCCAGCACTCTATCCAGTAATCCGCCTAGCTGCCTCTGGGATAGGCCTGCACATCATAAGGCCTGTGGGTCACTTGCAGTCTGCCAAAGGATTTCGGGCAGCCTGCAAAAAATGTAGAGGGTGTTAAAGAAAGTAAAGAGGTAATGAATGCTTTGTCTGTGCTCAGCTTAACCTGCCTTCCACTAGTCACTATTGTGTCAATCATGTAACAGTGGCGGGTTGCCGCTGCATATGCTCACTTGTTTGTCAGGTGACTTGTGGCAACCAACCATAGTCAGCCTGTCTCTAAAAATTTGTCTGTGTCCCTGAAGAAGTGTAGCCTGTTTTAATTTGGGGTCTACTTACTGCCAAGTTGTATAGGTCTGCTCTAGGAGCTTACATTCTACTCATTTCACAGCTGCCCAATTTCAATTTGAGCAATACTCAGAGGGGAAAGCAGCCCTTGAAGGTTGGTATTCTAAGGAGATTAAACTCTTGGGCTGGGTGAGTAGTTTATCTGAGAAAAAGTAATGGCATTTGGTGTTTGCATGGTACTTTAAAGTTTGCAAAACAAACATTTTTAAGCACCTACTTCGTACAGGCTCTGTACAAAGGTCTGAGGGTACAAAGACAAGCAAAAGACATTCCCTGTTTTCAAAGAGCTTACAACGAATGGGGGAGGTAACATGCAAATAAATATACACAAAACATATAGCCTATATGTAGGATAAATCAAAATAAACAGAGGAAAGGCATAGGAATTAAGAGGGATTAAAAAAGGCTTCCTGTAGAGGCTGGGGTTTTAGTTGATACTTAAAGGAAATCAAATTGGTCAATAGTTGGAACAGAGGAGGGAGAGTATTCCAGGCATGGGAGACAGCTAATGAGAATTTCTGGGTCTCAGAGAATGTGGAGGTGAAAGGTGAAAGAAGACTAGGATGGTAGGTGGGCACTAGGTTATGAAGGATATTGAATATCATACCTAGCATTTTGTATTACTTTTGGATGCAATAGGGAGCCCCTGGAGTTTATTGAGTGGGAGGTGGTATGTAGGATATGATAGACTCTGTGCCTTAGGAAAGTCCGTTTAGCAACTGAATGGAGGAAGAGCTGGAGTGGAGAAAGACCTGAGGTAGGTAGACTCATGCATAGGCTATTGCATTAGTTCAGGCATGAGGTGATGAGTGCTTGCACTAGAGAAATGGCAGAGGAGAGAAGAGAGCATATTAGAGAGATAAGGTTAAACGGACAGGTCTTGACAACATCTTAGACTGAGGAGTAAAGTCAAAGATAACTCCTAGGTTGTGAGCCTGAGGGACTGGGAAACTGGTATTGGCCTCAACAGCAAAGAGAAAAAGTAGTTGAGAGTGGGGGGAGAGTTTAGCGGAGAAAATAATGAGTTCCATTTTGGATATATCGAGTTTAAGATATATAACAGACATATAGTTGGAGATGTATTTGGTGATGTGAGATTGGCCATCAGCAGAGAGTTTCAGGAAAGTTAGGATTTGAGAACCATCAGCATAGAGATGGTAACTAAATCCACAGGAACTGATGGGATCACCCAGTGAGGTAGTATAGAGGGAGAAGAGAAGAGGGCCCAGGACAGAAGCACAGGCAAATCACTTCACCCATCTTTCCCAGTTTCCTCAACTGTAAAGCAGGGATAATCCTAATCATCATAATGCATAGCACCTTCCTCATAGCGCTGTTTGCGGAATCAAATGAGACCATATTTGTAAAAAGACAGAGTTTAGTGCAATGCCTAACACATAGTAGGTGGTTAAAAGTAATGGCATTTGGTGTATACATTGTACTTTAAAATTTGTAAAACGCTTTATATTCATTTTGTTTTGTTTTGATATAACTCTTTGAGGTAAATTTTGTTCTCATTTGAAAAGATTAGGAAACAGGTGCTTCTGATTCTCTCTATCCGCCTCTCAGTAGAGTGTTAGGTTTCTAAGGGTAGGGACTATTTCATTTTGGTCTCTGGCTCAGTAAATGTTTACTGGTTTGAATTGGGCCTCAGAGAGGTTAATTGACTTGTCTATGGTCACAGAGCTAGGGTCAAAGACAAAATTTAAACCCAAGTCTTTCTTGGTTCCAATACTACCTCCCCTCTGAATTTAAAGATTAAAATCTCTTTAAATGCAGGGGACCTCTACTTCACAGTCCACTGCGAAGTGGCAAAGATCTCTCAGCTCCAGGCTTTGGATAAAAGTCCTTCAATGGTATTGATTGCTTACCAGTCTAGAAGGTGTGGCAGGGAGAGGTGAATTTGTTAACAATTACAACTCCTTCCTCCCACTATTGACATGCAGTTTCACCAGCTATTAATCCTTGTTTCCATTGCCCACAACTGTGGATTTGCAGCCTTACTTTATATTAATAAACTAATTTAGTGACAAATTACTGGCATAACTGGATTTGAGCTTCAAGCACAATAATTATTGTTAGATTTTCCACAGATCCAAATATTTTACTGTAGTGAATATTCTTGTGACATTCCCACCTTGAAAGATTTAGTAAAAGATCCTTAATGTCCTGTATTTTGCCTAGATTGGAAGGACATTTAATTTAGAACACTGAGGTAGTTCTTACTATGTACCAGGCACTCTGGTAGGACTGGGATACAAAAATAAAAATGCTAGAACATCTGCCTTCAAGGAGCTTACATTATAGCCATTCTATAGCCTACCAATTTGCCCATTGTTCTCCTTTCCTCTCTGAAATTCCATTTAAAGCATAAATGTATAGGAGTAAAACAGAAAAAGTTGGTCTTTGAAATTGTATTTTAGTCTTATAAACTTTTTGTCTAAGACATGAGCAATTCACGGAAACTTGGGACAACTAACACATAGTATCATTCAATATATTGATATTAAATATCTCTAGATCCCAAATTCAAAATATTGCAGATGATTTACCCCCCTCCCCCCATTAAACTAAGGAAATTATATAGAGGTAGCTAGCTAGTGCAGAGGATAGAGGGCTGGGCCTGAAGTCATTATTGAGAATTGAGTTCAAATCCATCCCGGGACACTTACAAGCTATGTAACCTGGGCAAGTCACTTAATCTCTGTCTATCTCAGGTTTCTCAATTGTAAAATCAGGATAATAATGGCACCTACTTTCTAAGGTTGTAGTATAGATCAAATGAGATAAAATTTGTAAAGCACTTAGAATAGTGCTTAGCACAGAGAAGGTGCTTAATAAATCCTTCCTTTCCATGTTCCACTGATGCACCATTTCTTAGCCTGTTCCAGATTGTTTTGATTACCAATTTGTAATTTAGTTCGAAATCTGGTACTGCTAGCTCACTTTTCTTCACTTTTTTTTTCACAGATTCTTGACCTTTTGTTCTTCCAGATGAATTTTGTAATTTTTTTCTCTCTCAATAAAATAATTATTTGGTAGTTTGATTGGTATGGCACTAAATAAGTAAATTAATTTGGGTAGAATTGTTTTTATTATATAGACTTGACCTATACATGAACAATTAATATTTCCCCAGTTGCTTAGCTCTGTCTTCATATGTATGAAGTGCTTCATAATTGTGTTCATATAGTTTCTGGGTCTATCTTTGTAGGAAGAGTCTCAAGTATTTTATACTGTCTGCAGTGATTTTAATAGAATTTCTCTTTCTATCTCTTCCTGCTGGGTTTTGTTGGTAATATTTTGAAATGCTGATTATTTCTTTGAGTTTATTTTATATCTTACAACTTTGCTAAAGCTGTTAATTGTTTTGATTAGCTTTTCATCTTTTAGCTTTCATCTCATTATGAACTTCAACTATTACTTGAGCTAGTCACATTTTTTTCCCCATCATTTAGAGATAAGATAAAGAGGCAAATATTCTGAAACTTGTTGTATTTCATTTGTGTTTTTTTTTCTTACTCCAGCAACATCTCTAGTTTAAAAAGCTTGATAAATTAAGGCTCATCTTATTTCTTCTCTGAAACTTGCCTTTTCTGTCTATTTTCCACTAGATGCAATCAATCAACCAATAAGCATTTATTAAGCACCTTCTCTGTTCCCAGTACTATGCTGAGAACTGGGAATTACAAAGACAAAAGTGAAAACATTCCCTGCCTTTCACAGTTTTGTATTCTGATGTCTGACACACATACACAGATATGTATGTATATGCGAGATAAATAGAAATCAAATGCAAAGCAACTTTGGAAGGGGTAGTGCTTGAGCTGTCTTAAGGAAAACAAGCAATTCTATGAGGAATATCTAAGGACAGATAGCATTCTAGGCAGGGACACTGGAGATGGAGAATTGTGTGTAAGAAATCATAATTAGGACAATATGGCTGACCCATAGAACGTATGATGCCAGAAATGTATCAGGATTCTGGAAAGACTGAAAAGTGTCAGGGCTTTAAATGTCTTGAAAAGCTTTAAATGCCAAACATAGGATTTTACATTGTGTGCTATAGATAAAATCGAGCCGTTGGAGTTTATCTAAGAGGGATATGTAGGTATATGAGACATGGTTAGACATGAACTTTAGGAAAATCATTGTGCTGACTGTAGAGAAGTGGCATCAAACTCAAATAGAAAAGGGAGCCAATAAATATGGAACCTTGTGTGCCACATGTTGTCTTAGAAAATCCCACATGCTCATATATTTCTTTTTTTATTAATACATTAACACATTACAATCAGATAGGAACTACATTTTAATCTGATTCAGGCTGCTCTTGAGAGTGTTGTGGGCCACATGCAATCTGCAAGCCATATGTTTGATATCTCTAGTGTAGAGCATAGATTGAGCCGGGGGATGCTTAAGACAAATAGAGCAAATAGGAAGTTATTATGACAATCTAAGAAATATATGAAGAGACCCTGAAATAGAGTGCTAGATTTATAACTGGAAAGAAGGCACCAGATAAAAGACATATTGTTGGTGGGTCACAGAGCATTTATGAAATATTCATTACATGCCAGGTCCAGAGTTTAATACCAGTGGATACAATTTAAAATAAAAACCCTATCACTGTTCCCCAAAAAGTTCATATTCAAATGGAAGATACCAAGATTGCAAGTTGAGTGCTTAGAAGGATTGTGGTGCTCTCAACAGTAATAGGGAAGATCAGAAGATGGGAGGAATCTAGAGGAGAGATCATGAGTTCTGTTTTAGGACATGTTAAATTTGTGATGCCAATGCAATATCCAGTTTGAAATATATGCAATTTGTGGTGCTGTAATGGACCTTAAGAAGGAGACTAGGGCCAGATATATAGATTTGGGACTCACCTCTGTTGACAGATTAATTCATACATGGCAGCTGATTAATTAGGTCACTAACTGAAAGAGCACAGAGAGAAGAAAAGAGGTCCTAGGATATAGTTCTCACAGTAAGTGGATGTGCCTTGGATGATGACCCAACAAGGCAATCTAAGAATGGGAAGTTAGACAGGTAGGAGAAGTAGGAAAAAGGTATCCAGCAAGAAAATGTGGTGTGGCCATTGATATCCAATGCTTCAGAGAAATCAAGGAAAGATGCAGATTGAGAAAAGGCCATCAAACATAAAAGAATTACTCCATATTGGTGTTTTTACCTTCAAGACAAAGTCAGGGTCAGCTTCAGAACGATATGTAGTCGCTGATTTGATGTCCTGTGTTCCACGAAGGTAAAATCTCCGTGAATTTATTATTGAACACTTACTCCCTTTCACGGATTCTATGCTGCAGTAATCAATGTGGCATTCTCACTGTACCTCACGTATCATTCCATTTCCCATCCGGACTAACAGTTCTCTCTGTGTTTCACACACGCAATAGCCCATCTCTCATCTCTGACTCTTTGCACTGGCTTGCCCACAGGCCTGGAATATACTTCCTCTTTATCTTTGGCTCAGTCTCTTCTTCCTTTAAGAGTAACTCAAGTGCCATTTTCTGCATAAAACCTTTCCTGTCCCCCTCCCAACTACTAGTGACCTCTCTCCTAAATTACTTTATATTTTACTTTTATAGTTATATTTATTAACTTTAGATTTATGCTGTACTTACACACCCACAACCTTACTCATACACACACACACACACACACACACACACATTGTATCCCCCATTAGAATGTAAACTTCCTATGAATAGGGATTACTTCATTCTTAATATTTATTTCTTGAGACCTAGTACAGTGTCTGCTATATAGCACACAATAAAAAAGTGTTGAGAGATCTAATTCAATCCCTTCTTTTTACAGAGGAGTAACCTGAAGCTCAGAGATGGGAGGTAACTTGTCCAAGGTCACATTGCTAGTCTTTGACAGATCAAGAAAGTCCTCTATGGTTCAAACCTATATGGTTTCAAACCCTCTTTCTATTTCATCAACTAATCTTTTTAAAATCCCCAAGCATTTGAGCAATGTAACAGTATATAAATATAAAAACATTGCTACAATTACCTTGCCAGGTTTCTATAAGTGCATTATTTTCATATCTTATGCTGCTAAGGATTGGCACTGCCATTGAGGACTGGAACTCCTGGGCTGACTCACAGATGCTTTGTTTCAACTACTTCTGAAGTAACATCTTCTGTGCAATGCTAATATTTCAGCCTTCAGTAATGAGAATTAGTTCCATTTCTGTAGCTGGTTTTCAATAAGTATTTTAAATAGTTTGTAGATAGTATCTGATTAATCTCCAAGATCTTTCTCCAAACTAAGTAGAGCATAGCTATGATTATTCACATAACAACGTGAAAACTAAGCAGTAAAGTTAAAAAAATACCACCTGACTCCAGATTATTTCATTGACTTGCCAGTGCATTTGGCTTCCTGTGTCAGTAGAAAAGCCCAGAAAGGAGATGCAGTCAGACCAAATCAAAGCACGTTGAGATTTCTAATGTAGCAAGTAATAACAATTAATGTGGCTAAACTTGAGTGTAATAGGGCTTGAGGTTTAGTTATTTCCTAAAAAAAAAAAAAAAGTAAAAGTTAAAAAAAAATCTTCCCTGAAATGAGTTTAGTTTAAAAGTTTCTGCTTGTCTAGCATATATATATATATTAAGCTGCCATGCTTTTAACGTAAGGAGCGCAGCTGATATATTTAGGTGCAGGTTTGTGAGGACAACTCATAATTCATGCATGGGCTGCTCCAGCTTCCTCTGAAAATTACATCCTTTAGATGCTAAAATCTAAAGCTTTTCCTTAGGGAATTCATTTCTATTTCATCTCTCTTCCCCCCCCCCCCTTCCCCTTCCCCCCCCTTCTCTTAGCTCCTGGCATTAAATCTGCACCATTTCAATGGTGTTTTCTCAATGGGTATTCTATGAACTTCATTTGAAGTCTTGGAATCACTTGAAAGAGAACTTTTCTGCATGGCTTTTGCATGTCAAAGATGAAAAGCAAGGTCAGGACCTGCTTCAGAGATATATGGAGTCAGTGGCTCAATGTCATGTGTTCCAACAAGGTAAAATTGCCATGAATTCATTCATTTTACAAATATTTATCAAAGCCTTCCTCCCTTTCACAGATTCTATGGTATAATCAATTTGGTATTTTTATTGTTCTTCACACATGGTGCTAAATTTCCCATCTCTATATTTTTCCAAGGCCTGACTGCCATGTCTATACTGCAATTCCTCCTCACTTTTATCTCTAAAAATTGCTATTTTCCTTCAAAGCACAGTTCAAGTGCTACTTGAATTATTTTCTGGTCTCTACCCCATTGTCTCATAGTTGTACATCTCATACTATATACATTATGTGTTACTGTTGTCATCGTTCAGTCTTTTCAGTAGTGTCTTACCCTTTGTGACCCATTTGCTGCTTTCTTGGGAAATGCCCTAGCCTGGTTTGCCATTTCCTTTTCCAGTTCATTTTACAGATGAGGAAACTGAGGCAAACAGGGTTAAATTACTTGCCCAGGGTCACACAGATTTGATGAGTCTTCCTGACTCCAGGCCTGGTACTCCATCCCCTGTGTCACCTAGCTGCCCCACTTATCCTTATAAATAAACATTTTCTCTCTCTTAACAGAATGTAAGCTCCTTAAGGGCAGGGAGCATTTATTTACTGTATTTGAGTTTCCAGCACCTAGCCCTAAATACTTATTGATTGATTGACTGCCTTTTATTTTCCAGGTCTTTAGTTAAACATTGACTTACCCATGTTCTTGGTTAACACAATGCTTGAACCAACTAAACAGTAGTAGAAAACTTTTTTGAAAAGAAGGGAGCTTTACTCTTTTAACCTGGCCTTGTGAGGTCAATATTTCTGCAGAAGACCTGGTAGTACATAGTGTTGACTATTAGCAGACAGTGGCCCCAGGTTTTTTCTCTGTTTTTCCTACTCACTATTTGAGCCAGTGGGACATACCCTCTACCTCTACAGGGCATAGATTGTTCCATTAAAAGTCTGGCCTGTAAGACTATTCCTTGAACTATATTAGACTCTTGCTTGAATTTTCTTTCAGCAAACGTAACCTTCCTGTCCCATGCATTTAGCTCCCTTCTGAAGAGAAGGATGAATCATACCCTCTCTTTCTCAGAGGCTCATTTTTGAAGTAGGAATAGTTAAGCTTGTATGGCCCCAGTCTCTTCTTCCCATATCCTTTTTCCACTCACTGACATTGTTCTTCTATCTGATTTTGACACACTTGCTCCTCCTGCATGCCCATTGCCCTCCAGTTCTCTCACCCCTTAACTCTCTCAGTATAAGATTTTCATTTTAAATTGAGGTCAAAGTGATTGATAAACCTTTATTTTTTCTAACAGGATTATCTGCATTTCTCAAATGATAAAATATTCTAACATCAGTTGGTTGGTGGGACATTTTAGGAGGCAAATTGGCTTTATCAGGATCCCGATATTAAACCATCTACTCCTCCTGTTTGCAGTGCTGGCCTTCACCTCTACTTTCACCACTGCATTCATTTATAAAGTGGGGAGAATTGGCCTTTCAAGAGATTTCCAATTTGAAAATGAAGGTCAAAGAAAACCAATGGAAAAATGCTGTAGAAATGATAGGATGATACTGCATATTTTGATCCATTCACTCATTATTTCTTTATTCATTCAACAAATATTTTCTCCTTGGAGAAAGACCCTGTGCGAGGTCTATGGAATGCAAAGCTAAATAATACATGATTCCTGCCTTCAAGGAGTTTATGTTATAGTCTAGATAGGGAGGTAAGACATGTAGGCAAATAACTGTTGTAGGAAACTGATTGGGAAAAGTGTATTATTTAAAACAACAGTATACAATGAGAGCTTCCAGGGAAGAGAGTTTGCTTCTAGATGGGGATATCAGAGAAGGTTTCATGGAGAAGATAATAAATAAATTGGACCTTATAGGATGGGCAGAATTTCCACAGGGAGGGGAAGGGTGTAGAGATTAGAGAGGGCAACCTAGAATGAAACCATAAAGAAGTGTATCCCCAAGTACTGAATCATTCTCTTTTTCTCTGATTATAAAGTATTATTTTATTTCTATAACTATAGTAGATAACTCACAAATAATGGCAACTTAACAACACTGATGACTTAATCTAGATAAATTTCAACATTGACTTTGTTTAAAGCAACCCAACTTGATCCTTGTGCTAAATCAACAATGGGATTATTGATTTAGAGCTGCAGGGTACCCTAACAGTAATCAAGATCCACTTACTGGAGAAAAATGAGGCACAATAAGGTTAAACAAATTGGCCATGGCCAGAGAGATAGTAATTGTCTAAGCAGAATTTGAACCCAGGTTTACATGATTTCTGTATTCATAGACTTTCAAGCCTCAAATGGACATCTAGTTGCATCCCTTATTTTATAGAATCATTTATTCAACAAAGTTAACATTCACTAGGCATAAGTAACTCTGCTAGTATCTGAGGGAGATACAGAGATTAATACGCTGGTATTTCCCCTTGAGAATGATGCAGTCTGTTAGGTGAGACAGAAAATGATAAGTATATTAGTGAAACACATTCAAAGCACTAAGATAGTTCAGAGAAGGGACTCCTTTGGGGAATTTCCCTAGGGGAGAGGAAAGCTTTCATACAGATGGTGAGATTCATTTTAACCTCTGAAATATGGGTAGGATCAGAAGTATAATGAGACTGGGATGATGGCAGCTCTTCCATAGAACACCAACATTTACTGGAAGTGCTGGGATGTACTTTTAGACCTTCAACAACATAGAATTTTGTTTTTACATTACCTACTTTCCCAGTTCCTCCATCCCTGCTTTTCTTTCCAAAGATTCTTAAAATAAAAAATGAAAAACAGAAAACAGTAATTTAGTAGAACTCACATATGGACAAAAATCTCATATTAATTACCCATAGTTTGCCAGAACACCAACTGGTCCTTTTCTAATGATTTTAAAGTATAGACTTTAATGTCCAGGGAACACATTCATTTTCAGTTCATTTGGGCATATGGTATACAGTATTAGCTATACCAACCCAAACTGACAACTTCTAAAAACACACTGATTATAGTATTTCCTAGTTCCACTTTTTTTGTGAGAGTGCTTAGGATACTCTTTCTGGTGCTATTATGTCTACGCATAGAATTGGGCTCTAGGCAGTTCATAGTCAATTCCCAGTATTATTCTCTGGTCTAACCTATCAGGGAGCCATCATCTAACAACAGGCAGGTAAGTGGAAGCCTGGTCTTCATGCTATCTTCATAATTATGCCACTGTATTGTTTCCCAGAATGCTTAGAAATATGTGTATACTTCTTCACCCAACTCATGAACCAGTCACTCTAGGCTAGGGTTTTTTACCCTATTTTGTGCATCATGGATTCCCTTGACAGTTTGTGGGAGTCTATGGACCCCTTCTCAGAATGATATTTTTAAATGTATAAAATAAAATGCGTAAATTACAAAGTAAACCAGTTATGGTGAAATGTTGTTATCAGATTTTAAAAAATCACAGATCTTAGGTTAAGAACTTTTATTTTAAGTGTTCCTAGCAATCTCCAGTTGAAGTTCATCCAATCATTGACATTTTATGGTGAGGCTCTAGTATGCATGAGAAACAAACAAACAAACAAAAAATGGAGACCTTTAGGCTATGTCAAAATTTTGGGGCCTGAAAACAATTACTGTCTAGGATGAATACTCTCTGCCCTTGATTTAGGATCTAGTGGATCAATTGTATGGGTTAGAGTGATGGTGCTGGGAGAGAAAGGCAAAGACAGATTTGTATGTGGGGGGGGGGCTGGTGATGGTAACTTAAAGGTGGTAGAGCTTTATTAAAAATGAGAGATGGAAGAAAGTGATAGACCAAAGATAGTTCTAGGTTACCAACCCTATTTTGAATAAATGACCAGCTATACTGTTCACGAATATTTGTTATTCCCTCCAATAACTACAGAGTAGGCCCTAAAATAATTAGGGTGGAATGGCTCATAAAACCCTTCTGTGTATAAAGAAACTGATATTCACGTTTCTTTGACTTGATTTTTAGGTCAGAGCATTGACATCATGCTGAAAAGACTGAAGACAGAGAAAATTCACTCAAGGGAGAGTTAATGGAGGGGTTATTTCTTATTAAATGAACATGGTATAATTTGAATTTTTTAAAGCAGTCTATTTTGGTATTTCCAAAGGTATTTGGGGCCAAGCTGTGCTGAATGAATACTTTCTTAATGTGGAATTATAGCTCTAAGACAAAGTGAAAATGCATAACAATTTTAATTGCATGGCTTTTAAAAAGTCACTGGTAATATTCATGAAGCAGCGCTTGTAGAAATGCATTGTGCAGGGGGAAAAAGTCTTTTTAAATGTATTTTTAGTCATGTAGGCACCAGTTCTTTCTTTGCACATGTGCTTTAATTAAGAAGTTATGATGCCTAAAATCACAAGTAGATGATCTGAGGCAGCTATATTTTTAAGCAGGACACTCAATGTATGCATAGTTACTGGTATTTCTTACCTAGGAAATAAGTAAATGTATTAGAATTAGTCACCGAGCAAAAAGGGAGATGAAGAGGAGCACCAAGTCATAGTAGGGAGACCAGAAGACATCAAAAGAAAAGTTAAATGGCAAGGAGAAGTGAGTAAAGACCAATAAAAAGCAAGTGACTGATTTAGTTGGTCAATTTCACGGAATTGTTTTCTATGTCTTCCCCACTTCCTGCCGGGGCTTCTTTTTGGTATAAGGGATGGATCTTAGAAAGAAGAGGAATAGAAAGGTACATTGGGAAATGTAAGCAATGTAAAACACAAAGGTTATTAAAAGTTAATTTTTAAAAAGAAAGGGCATGTAATAGCAGCACTTTTATGGTAACAAAGAATTTATATTTATTATGTTTTATATACTTACAAATCAGCAGTTCTCAAGCTGTAGGTTATGTTCAATTTAAAAACATCCTGCATATCAGATATTTACATTACAATTCATAACAGTAGCAAAATTACAGTTATGAAATAGCAACAAAAATAATTTTATGGTTGGGGGTCACCACAACATGAAGAACTGTCTTAAAGGGTCATGGCATTAGGAAGGTTGAGAACCACTGTTATAGATAGATGTCCACAATATCTGTCCTATAGAAAGTAAACTCTTTAAAAGCAGAGATTGTTTTAAATTTGTCTTTGTATCTCTGGTGCCTAGGGCAGTACCTAGCCCAACACTTTGGCAGGTGATTAACAAAAGCTCGTAGATTGATTGAGTAGACCAAAGACCCACATTGACCCAAGAATGACTGAACAAATTAGGTTATTTGACTATAATGAAATATTATTGCACTGAAAGGAAGAATATAATGAATTCTGGGAAAAAAGGAAGATGTATGAAAACTGATGAAGAGCTATGTAAACAGAGCCGTGAAAACAATATAGAAATTGTAATACTATAACCAAAAAGAATAATAAATGAAGCTGAATGTTGAGGAAGTACAATGGCTAATCTGGGCTTGGGGAAGCAGATGAGGAAGTACATTTTCTTTCTCTTATTGGAAAGGGTGGTAGCCATGGATGTGAAATGGTATAGCTGCTATCAAATGAAGCAGATGTCTGGTGGTTTGGTTTGACTATTTTTCTTTTCTTTATTGGAAGGGAAAGCTGACTGGGTAGGGGATAATAAGGGGACAAGTAAGGTTAAAGTGCTTTTTAAAAGGAATGTGAATGTAATTGTATGACGTTGGTGCCATAATTAGAAAATTTTTGTGGTAACTAATTATGTTTTATCATTCTCAAGGAAAGAGAGACATAAAAGACGAGAAAATTCCAAATGTGATGATATATCAAGATGGTTGGCATGTAATTTCTTTCTTGGTAAAGCACATACAGATTTGCCATATGCCACCCAAATAGGAGAGGTATTTAACAACTTTGTTGGGGAGACAAAAAATAAATAGAATTGAAAAGTGGAGGGTAATATCATGCTGGGAGAAGGAAGTTCTAAGTTAGAAGTTTGGTGGGGGTATCTGGGCCACAGTGACTGAGCTATAATTAGAATGATTAGAATATTCTAGACATTAGAACTGCAAGTTGAACAAATGCTTTCCATTGAGATCAGCATTCTTTCTCATAGGCACTCAATTCCACCATAGTTTCTTTATGTTATCAATACCTAGTCTACTTGTAGCTTTTGTAACTTCATCAGTCTCTATAGAAGCAAAATAAAATTAGATAGGCTTAATTTAAGATCATATTTCTACATTATTTATCCATAAACTGATGGATATTTATTTACTACCTAGTATAATACTAATAAGTGAAAAACAGTAATATGGCTAACCTTGGAGTCAAGAATACATGTCTCAGTTATGTGCTCATTGTGTGACCATGGGTGAGTCACTTAATCTCTAATTCTTTAACACTTTTACAGAGCAGTGGTTGATGGGCATCCATTGAAGAAGTTTCTACCAATGACATCTCAGGTATGTACCTAATAAAAATAAATACAGTTATTATTTTATGCAAATGGATATTTCTCAGACCTCTACTTAAAGCAACTTTTACAACTTGCCCCCAGATATGGGGAAGGGAGAGAAGGAGGGGATCAGGAAGAACCGCCAGTGGAGGCACAGGAATAGAGAGAAAGATCATAGTATTGTAGAGTAAAGTTAACATAGGGGTTTTCTTTGGAATGCAGATTTCTTTCAGAATTCTTTAAGTCAAATTTGCATAATGTGAATTTACAGAAAGCAGGAACTATCTGTACAAATATAGAACTTTACAAAACACTTCTTTCACAACTTTGCAAGGTACTTTGTTCATTGATTACCATTGCCATTTTACAGATGGGGAAACTGGTGTTAAATCCTTTGCCTAAGTTACACAGCTAGTAAATGCATATAATCTTAGAATTGGAAATCCTACCCATACTTGCATAAGAATTCCTAGGAAATATTACTAACAAAGCATCATTCCACCTCCACTCAAAGACTCTTAGGCATGGAAATGTCCCTATCTAGTGAGACAGCCCATTCTATTTTGAAAACTTTTCATTGTTAATAAGCCTTTCCTTATAGCAACTTAAACCTGTCTAAAACATAAATCATACTTCTAAGTTTAATACTATTTTATTTTTTTCTCTAGTTATGTGTCAAGCAAATTTTCAGCACTCATTTTACAAGATTTTGAGTTCCAAATTTTTCTTCTTCCTTACTTCCCTCCCCTTTTCTGAAAATGGTAGGCAGTGTGATATAGTTTATATATGTGTTATCATGTAAAACTATTTCCATATTGGTCACAGTTGTGAAAGAAGAAATAGATCAAGAGGAAAAAAAAACATGAAAAAGAATATAGCAAGTGAAAAAAATATGCTTCAATCTGCATTCCGAGTTCATCAATTCTTTATTTGGATATAGATAGCATTTTTCTTAATAAGTCCTTTGTACTTGTTTTAGAACATTGTATTGTTGAGAAGAGTTGAGTCATTCATAGTTGATCATCACACAATGTTGCTGATACTGTGTTCAATGTTTTCCTGGTTCTGCTCATTTCATTTTCCATCCATTTGCACAAATTTTTCCAGGACTTTCTGAAACCTACCTGTTCATCATTTCTGATTGCACAATAGTATTCCATTATGTTCATATATCATAGCTTGTTCAGTCATTCCCCAACTGGTGGACATAAATCCAACTTCTAAACAAGAAGCTTTAAAATACTGAATGGCTTCTATGTTGTCCAGCAAAAGCTTTGTCTTCATCAAACTTATCTTTTGTATATGAAGCACTGTACTAGGTTTTGTCCATTTGGGTTTCCTTCTTGTTCAAAAAGATATCAAGAGAATTATTATTATTACTTTTTGGTAAATTCCTGGTTTATTGCATCTATGCTTTTCCCTTGATCTATAAACCTACCTTTTTGATGGTAACCTTGTCAAAAAGGTATAAGTCTACTCTGGCATGATCTGTTCTTGACAAACCCATGTCAGGTGTTAGTAATCACCATTTCCCTTTCCAAGTGCTCACAGATCAGTCCTCGATAATATATACTGACATTTTAGCAAATAATTAACATCAACATCATCAAATTATGATTTGAAAAATATTTATTGCATCCTTAGTCATTCTCTCTTCCTTTGAACGGAATTAAGAAGCAGTATAAGTATTAAGTAGGGCTGGCTTTTCTCTATCACCTATTATGAACATACCATATACCTGAAAAAAAGTTCTATAATTTTTCGGTCTCTTCCTCTTGCCCTTAACAGAGTTTATTTTTAAAAAATTATCCTTAGCATTAATTATCAGCTTTAGCATTCCTCACATAATTCTTTCAGGATCACGCCACTATTTTGAATTCACCTCCAGTTAGTTCCTTGCCCTTACTTTCACATTCAATACTTTATTTGAAATATACTTATGCATAGAGATAGATAGATAGACATAGATAGAGATATATAGATATATACACACAGGCATATACATTATAGTATTTAACATATGTATATTAGTGTGTATATGTATATGCAAGCACACACATACTTATTTTATTAATGTTAGTCAATGATTTATTGGCTCATATATCCAACTGTATGTCGTGTGTATGTGTAGGCACGTTTAGGTAACTCTACTTTTTCTTATTCACTGAAATAGTTAGTATTTTTGTTGTCAGTATTTGGTTCTTGGTAACCCTCACACGCTTAGGTATATTCCCCCTGTAAAACTCTGGGCTGTGGAATCAAGCTTATCCTTTCTCTGAGCTCTTTGAAATCTTCGCTGCCCAAATTGGAGGTGTACATCAGGCTACGTAGTGTTTCTTTATTTGTCATGAACTCCTTGATGACATTGCTACTTCCTTCCAAGGCTCCCATCTTTTCTATTTCAAAACCAGCTCATCCTTATTGGTCAGAATGTCAGTGAGCCTAACCGCTTTCTCTTCCTTTTGAAGAATAATCCTGTTCCCCAGAGGAACAGAGCAATGGAAAAATACACAGCCCCAGCACAACACATGGAAGGGAAACCTAATTGATTAGAGCTGGAGCCTTTAGGGTTCAGGAGTCAAATCTCCCTAATCCCTGTTCACTGAGGGATTGGAGGAATAGGATGACGGAAAGTGCAGTGAATTTAACCTTGCATAAATGATGCTAAATTGTAAGAAAACCTGAAGGTAGTTTTAATTTTGTTGTTTTTGTTTCTGGTTTTGTTTTTTTTGGTTTTTTTTGCTATACTCTTTCCTTCATGTTCCAGAAGTAGCTAGATGGAGCAAACGACCCACTATCTTGTGTACATGTAGGAATTGAATTTCTTACTAAAATGCATGACCTTCATGAAGCAACATGCTTTTATTAAGTGCCTAATATAGCTCTATGAAATTTAGGGTAACCAGAGTTCCCTGAAGTCTCCTTGAAGACTATGGTTCTGCAACCCCTTGCTACTTCTACACATTCTATATAGGCTGTTTTACTTAATTTGTTATGCCAGTCATGGTTCAAATGCCCACAACTAGATTATTCTCTATTCACTATGCAAGAGTCTCTAATCAAATATAAAATTATTTGAGATGGAATATAAAAGCAGTCCATGCAAGGTAAACAAATGGACAATAATAATCTAACTATGACAACTCGTGACAATTGGTCAAAGCTAGCATTTCAGGAGTTTTATGGATATTTCTTCAGACCCTTGGACATTGATTATTTTGGACTCTGGGCTTCTAGCTCACTCCAAGTGGAGTCATTGTCCTGGGTTTTTGTCTTTTGCAAAACTGTAGCCCGAATTCTCTGAGTGTTGCTTCAAGGAGAACATCCCCTGCTCCTTGGCCTTTATCTCTGACTTCTTCCCTCTGCCTTAACCATATTAAATGGGCTCTCAGGAGATTTCAAAAAGCTGTGTTTCTGGGTCTTCTCTGGCAAACAATACGATTGTGGCATGGGCCCTCGTGTCCTTCATGTAGCTTCTCATCAGATTAGTTCTAATTCCCCTTCCCAAGTTTACACCTCCTAATGCACATGTTTACACCTCAGGCACAAGTCTCATAAGATTCTGATCTGCTGAGGATTGCTCCAGTGAACACATGCTCACTTGTTTTAAATTTTAGGCAAATGAATTTATGTAGGAATCTTTCATATGAGGTGAAAAATCTATCTTTTAGATAGCGATAAAAGAAAGAGAGAAATATAACTCACTGGAGACCAAGGACAGAGTTTGGCTTGTCACTGGACATTTGCTCAAACATATTATAGTGGGAGAGTATGACTTGAGGACAAAGTTTGGCTTGTAAAATGATAGACTAGGTGAATTTTGCATGTGATTCTGGGAAATAACAATGGAATGAAAATATAAGAACGATGCAGCTAGCATCTACCTTCCCATGACCAATAATATGAAATAGGTTTTCATTTTTATTTCATTTTTTTGGTTTTTTTACTCAAGTCTTTGTCCTTAATTACAACAAATTAGATATATGGATGCAGCTTCAGAAAGGTAATGTTTTCTCACAGAAGTCATTTGTTATCGTTTGGTAGTGGCCAAGTGGCCATTGTCAGTGTTGTCCATTGATACGCGTAAAATGAAGTAGCTGCATGATCCCGCCCCTATTAAGGAGGTGGAGATATAATGTCCATTCCTGAAGGCAAGGATCCTGTTGGCAGCATTTGTACAAAGCTCATGAATTTAATGAGCTTGGAGACTGACGAGAGGTGAGCTTGAAGTACCTGGGTTGTGGCATGAGGCTGGAAACCATGCTGCTTTATGGCGTTCCACGCAATGCCAACCCTCTGTGAGCGTTTAATAAATGTGCTGTGCTTATTATTCTTTAATATTTACGGAAGATTTGGGAAGTTTTATTGTTGTTTTTACCTGTGCTCGTGTTTGCCTCATGAGATGAGTTAAAGCTTCAGGGTTATAAATGGAAACCAGCTCCTGGGCACTAAATTTGCTACAGACACTTTTCCCCCCTGAAACTTATAATAACGTGTTAATATTCTAATGAAAAATTGCTGAGGAGTCAAAAGTCATAATTATAAATGACTTAATTTAATAAAAATGTTGACTTGAGTAATTATTTACTTAAAGCTTAAATTTGCTGAAAAGCCTCTAGCATTTTTTTTAACCAGCAGCATATAACGAAGTAATTGTGGTCTTCCTAATTAAATTCTTAGTGAGACCACAATACTTCTAAAGCAAGATGTTTTTCTTTCTTTAAAAGGTCTTAGAAAAAAGGGCATCCATAGACTCTTACTATTCTGCACCTCTGAGAATAATGCATTCTGAAGCCTTAGATCTTGCCACCTTAAAGTGACATCTGAGAACAGAGAGTAGCTTACTCTCTTAAGAGGCGGCTCTTTCCATTTAAACATAGCTCTAATTATTGAGAAAATATTTATTCTTTGGCAAAATTTATGGGTTTGTCACATTGGAGGTAATGTGGTATAATGGATTGGGCATGGAGGGTGGAATCAAGAAAACCTAGTAAAATCCTTACCTCACACACTAGCTGCTGGACCCCAGGCAAGTCATTTAAATCTCTGTGCCTCAGTTTCCTCATAAGTAAATGATAGGGTTGAATGTGATAGCTTCTGAGATTCCTTCCAGATATAATTCTATGTTCCATGAACCATTGCTCCTAATTCTGCTTTCCAGATACAAGTGAAATTAATCTTCTCTATGGCAACCCTTTGAACTCTTAAAGAGAAATTGAATTTCCTCTGAACTAACAATTACATTTATTTTGTTATCATTAATGTTGCATGTTTAACTATGAGAATTAAATTGCATTCATTTCTAAATATCTTGTTTTACATTCGCAACATTCCACCACACCCAATCTTCCTAAGAGTGTAAATAAGTTAAATCACATTATCAGCTTCAAGCTATATCAAACATATGCAAATAAGTATACATGTATATATACATATATGTTTATATATATATAATTGGTAAAAATTTGACAAGTACTTACTATATGCAAGGTACTACTTGGTGTACAGACACAAAAATGAAAAAGTTTTTGTATTCTAATTCTGCAAATATGCAAATACCATACACATATGTACAAAATATATATTAAGTGTGATGTATGTAGGATAGTAACTACTGGAGTTCATAGCGGTTTAGGAAAGGACACTTTTAACAGGTGGCATTTGAGTTAAATCATCAATGGAGCTTAATGTAACTAGAGATGGAAATAAATGCATAGAGGACACAGGGTTTAAAGGCATACAGGACGGACAAGGAATGCATGTACAAGGAATTGTGGGTAGGCTCATTTCCCCTGAATCTAGAGTAAATGAGGGAAATTCATGTCAAATCAGCTTGGGAAAATAAATTGGAACCAGATTCTAAAGTCTCTGAAATGCCAAATGGAGGAGTTTGTATTTTATCCTGCAGACAACACAGAGCCACTAAAACTTCTTGAGTACAAGTCAAACAGTGTCAGACCCATATTTAGGCATATCATTTTGTTCTGTGGACGAAGGGCTGGAGAGGGGAGAGACAGAGAGACTCATTAGGAAACTTTTGCAATAATCTGTACAAAGTTATGAGGACCAGAATTATTGCAGTGGCTATTTGAATGGAGAGAAAGGAAGAGATTAGAGATATGTTGTAGGGAAAGGATATGAGTCTTAGTGAAGGGGCAAAAAAAAATAGACGCTTCTATCTGTTAGTAGAGTATAATGTCCAGTTAGAGTACACCATTTTATTTAATAATTTGGGTCTGTTTGTGATGAGTTTTATAAGACCAAGTTATACAAAAGAGGTACTTCTGAACCTATCTACAGGTTGGCTGGTCAAAAAATGGAAGTGAAGAACCCTGAGGTTATAGAGAGCTTTGCAATAGTTGGGGAATCTTAGAAGAAAAGGATTCAGGAGAACACTCTATTCCTGTCCCTGCCAGCAGTATTCATCAGCTATCTTCTCCTATACATAACTTAACCTAACTGCCTATGATAGAAGATCTAATTCTGGAGCCAAAGCTACATTTTTTACAGGGCCACTTCTTGAACCTGATCCTTCCTATTCTCAAAAGCTTCTTTGTGACTTTTAATGGTTCCCCCAGGTGCTTCAAGGGCTGCTTTGAGGAGATGCCTGTGCTTCATGCCTCCAAATTTACCATGGACTTACTTAACCTGACTAACTTTCACTGGGACAGTATGAGCAAAAATGAGAAATGCTTTGAGCCTGGGAATACATATTTAGAGCTAGAAGGGAATTAGGGATTATCTAGTTCAAGTCTGTCAAATGAGGAAATTAAGACCCAAGGATGTTTATGAGGTCACAAAGGTGTCAAGTGGAAGATTCAGGAATTAAATCCAGCTTCTCTAACACCAAACCCACTGCAATTTCTATTACATCGGTGTATGATTAGTCTGGGGCTGCTCAGTGGCAGTGTATAGAAGACTCATCTTCCTGAGTACAAATTTGGGCTTAGTCACTGATCAACTGTGTGACCTTAGGTAAGTCACTTAGCCCCTTTTGCCTCCATTCCATCATTTGCAAAATGAGCTAGAGAAGGAAATGGAGAAGTACTGTAGTATTTTTGCTGAGAAAACCCCAAATGAGGACAAAAAGAGTCAGACATGCCTGGTGCGACTAAACAACAATAGCAAACTGACTAGTTTGAGTTGAGCTAGCAGATATGTACCCAGTTAATATTTACATCATATTGCATAGAGTAAGTGCTTCATAAATGTTTGTTAAAATGAAATGGACTGAGATAGGAAGCTGTGACCTGATACCCTCTTTTAAAAAGTCTCCACTTGCCTTGATTGATTCAGTGACTTTTGAATTATGTCCAACAAGCCTACCCTTACAGGTTGGTCAGGTATATGGATTGGATGTTTGCCCAATTTGAATTTGTCTTTACAATCCCATTTCATTTATGAAAGAGAGAATGCCCTCGAGATTAATCAGTATTAACAGCAGTATGACAGGTTATTTACTTGCCTGACACTTCTTCTAGTTCTCAGGCCTGATAATAGCTTCCCTCCCCCATGACACAGAACAATTTTTAAATGATTGACACTAAATGTTATTATACTGCTAGTGGACTCAGAATTAATTTTAATCAAAGCTGTAGGAAAGACTTTAATTATGTTTCAAGACTGCTCCCTAAATATTGAAGCATATTTTAGCAATACAATAAACTACTAATTTAAGTTTCCCTGTTTGATTATTACTGCATTAAAATTACACCTCCCTCACAGCAATAGAAAAATTACGTTCCATTGCATTTTAAAATATAACTCTTCAAAATGTCAAATGCAAATATTCATAGAGGTATCCAATCACCCAAACCTCACATGGATAAGAAATCCAAAGCAAAACTAAGCTATGTTCCTTTCTTGGTCTCCCATTCTCTTCTGATTATGGGATCAAAAATTGAGAATTCCAAGAAATCTTAGAGGTCATTTAGTCCTTCACTCCTGTTTTATAGATTAGGAAACTGATTTCCATAGAGGTGGAGTGATTTTCTTAAAGTAAAACAGGTAATAAGTGAAAATAGCTTTGAATTCAGAGGAGCTGGACTCAGAATTTTGGCTCTATTTTTTACTAGGTATGTGATCTTTGGCAAATCACTTAATCTGATATGGATTCAGTTGTTTCATCTGTAAAATAAGGTTTAAAATAAATCACTACTAAAATCCCTTCTAGATTTCTATGAACCCCAGATTGGGGTTTCCCACACAGTTTGTCACTCCAAATCTAACATTTTTTTTTTAACTGAGCTACCCTGCCTGAGTTTTCTCTCAAGTCATATAATCTGGTTTTTCAGGTTTTGGTATTTAGTCTCTTCCATGACATATAACAAGATCTCTTACCTCTCCTATTTCCTGTATCTGTCTCCTTTATAATTCTTTTTTCTCAGTTAACTAGACAATAGACTTTACCATTGTTTCACAGCCATGTTGGTTTTCATTTTCTTTAACTGAAATATGTTCTATAGTCTGCCATTGTCATTTCTCTCTTACCAAGGGGCTAGGAAAAGTTGACATTTATAAAAATTGTTCGATTAAAATAAGTCATAAAGCATCTATTGTGATATCATCCATAAAACATCTATTGTGAAAATATCTTGAGATCCTTGGAAAAAGCTTTATTTATATTAAACAGTTAGAAAAACATTCTTAAAAGAAAGTAACAAAGGCTATTTTTTTTGTTTAGCACTTAAGCTTTTTTTCTGTTTTGAAAGAATTTCATTTAAAAACCTTCACTGGGCAAAATATCTTTAAAGAAAAATTCAAACAGGCCACTAGCGTTAAAATAGAAAGATGTTTGACAAGTATCTGTTCATTTTTGCTTAAGGATCTGCATTTTGATGGTAAATGAATGAATCATAGATTTTAGTATTAAACAAAAAGACTGCTAAGTCAAATCCCAAAGTACTTATGAAAACAAAAGAAACCAGAAACCTAAATTCCATTCTCCAACACAGAGAAAACTGAACTCAGTATGACTGTGTTAACTTTCAGGAAAGCAAAGTTTTCTTTTGTAGCCTATTATAGGTTATTCACTCTACCTAAGGCTATTGGGGACCCAGATCACCCCAACCAAAAAGTTAGTGAGTAGGTGACATACTTTATGGGAAAACAAAGCCATTAAAATAGCAACAAAGAGACTCTGAATTACTTTTTAAGCAGCTCAGTGAGGTTTTAGGCTCCATTTACCTGGTATACAATTCAGTAGGAAATTGACCCACTCATTCAAGTCTCATGTCCTTTGTTGTTTTCATGTCAGCAAGTGGATTGGACTACATTGTAAAATTTGGGGCATCATCCTTATCTCTAGAGCAGCATGTAAGGTGAATTAGATATATCCAATTGTCATGTGTATAACCTCTGATGCTATAGATCAGTCCTCTCTCCCCACCCCTCCACTCTGCCACTTTCCTCTCTCCAAAAGAAAAAAGATACAAGCATAACGCTACTTTAAGTTATGTTGAAAGTAAGCTAAAGTTTTAGAGGGACAATAAAACATAGAAGTGGAGGAAAATTATTTTGTAGTCTTAATGCATAAGATCTAACCTTATCCTTCTCAAAAGGTAATTGCAATACTAGAGACAAAAATGAGGTGTATTGCCAAAGTGCCCTTTAGTTTTCCTGGCTGTAAAAAAAAAATGTCATTTATGGTTACATGCTTTCCTTTCTAATCTTGCTGTACTGGAGTAATACCATAAAGCTTATCACCATGTCAGCCAGACACTTGAGACATTTTTGATAAGACAATTTAAATTGTGTTAACTCCAATGATAAGGAAAGATACCCTGAAGAGTAAATATAGCCCAGTCTGAATTCTTAGAACTCAGAGATTCACATATAATATTTGAAAAAAATAAAAAAATTTAAAATGGCCAAATGGATGATCTGATCAACTATTAACAATGTTTTGCCAAGAATTGAAATTTTATTATACTATTTATTTTATATGTAATATACTATTATATTATTTATTAATATATTTATTATATTATAGAGTAATGACATTTATAGGATGATTCTCCAACCTGTGGAGTAGTGGAAAAGGTAATGAATTTGGAGTTTGAGGGTTTAGGTTCAAATTCTACCTCTATCCAATAGTTTGACCTTCTGCATGACTTTTGGTAAATAATTTAATTTCTCTGGTTTCCCTTCCCACCTCTATGTGGTTCTGACTCTAAGGACTTTGCCACCATTACTTGGTTGCCTTTTTATCTTGGGACTTGTTAGTGCCTGAGGCCTTTTGACTCTACATAATATATGTCTCTCATGTTGGTCCTCTTCTCTCCTCCTTGGGCCTGTTTTGAGGATGCTTCATTCCCGTCATGGCCATGCTTCTGACTATAGGAACTTTCCTACTATATGTAAGGAGGATTTTGTTATTTTGTAGTTTAATTTCTCAGGATCCATGGCTATAGCAATGTCTAGTTTCCAGGTGTTAGAAAATAACTCCCAGAATAGCACCAAGGAGTCTAGATAGTAATTCCTAGAATCATAGTGATAGGCAGTCCTATTGAGGCTGTGCCATGGGATCTGGGGTGACATAATGTGCTATTTACCACCCCTGTGGAGAATGATGATGGTGCTGAAGTACCACCCCTGTGGAGAATGATGATGGTGCTAAAGTTAACCTGTGAGCTTGATGTTGGCAAGACACCTTCTTTGTCTGTTGTCCTGTAAAGCAAGTGGGCACTGGACAGTGAGTGGGGGAACCAAATAGGGGAAACCACAGGGAATGCATAGAGGAATGCAGGTACCTGCCTCAACCAGACCCCATTGAGGCTTGAGGGTACTTAGGTAAGTGCACAAGCTGTGCCTGTGTTGATTGACCCCATCAAGACATTGGGGTACTTGCCTACTCGTTTCTTGTTGGCTCCTTCAAGAAAGATAATTGGGGAATGCTGTAAGAGCTGGTGCTCCCATTATCAGCAACTCCTTCTTGAAAAGACTAGAATAAAGTAAGATTATTAACCCCTCTGAAGCTGTTTTACTCTCCATACTGTCTGACCAAATCAAGAGTTAAGTGGCTAGAAGCTGGAGACAACACACAGGAGATGCTGGAGTTTTTTATCTGTGAAACACCTACAATTTCCCAACTTTGGCAATTTTCCATTCCCCTTCTTTCAGCTGCTTTTTATGTATTGTCTGGCAATGTTACAAGGGAAGGTCCTTAATGGAAGCAACTGTCTTTCTTTGTGCCTGTATTTGTAACAATACTGGGATTTGAAGATCTTCCATGCCCCTTGAACTTGCTGACATAGCACCACCCCTTCAAGCAAGAGAACGCTGGAACCAAGCTAGTCTCCGAGAGGTGCTGATTGGAAGCAGCGGCAGAGGCAGCAGCTGTGGTTGCAGTGCAAACTCCTTTTTCTTTGAGCCTACCAAAATCTCTGCTAAGGACTCCTGCTGAGGACTGCCAGGGATAGGAACTGCAGGGGGTCGGAGCTGCTGGGAGCAAGCTGCCTGGATGCTGAGCAGTTGTTGTGAGTGAGGAGAGGAGGATCTTTGCCTGAGGTAGCCTGTCCTGTTTGAAGGCTTGAGAATGTGGGTGTTTACTACCCACATGTGCCAACTTCATAACTACTCTGTTGGCTTTGACTTTCTGGTTTTGGGACTCAGTTTTCTGGTATTTAAAAGAATGCTCTAGCTATATTTCTTATGTAGAGAGCCTGTTACATTTTGTGATTAATAACCGTATCAGCATATTTATAGTTACTGTAGGCATTGTGAATGCTGCATTGCTGATACAATATTTTAGTCCCTAAATCCTTGCAAAGTTCCTGGCACACAAGAATTTAATAAATGCTTGTTGCCTCCCTCCTGCAGATAAGCCTCCATTTCCCGATCTATAAAATGAAATGGTTGTATTAGATGACTTCTAGCTCTCAATCTGTATTTGTTTGATAATTGACCCCCACAAATAAAAAAAAAATTAAATTCATTTGAAAAACACAACTATGTAACACATAATAACTGATTTGGTTTGCAAACTAGTTACTTGGTATTATATTGTTTTCCAATGAACTATTTCTATTTTCTCTAACAATCAAAGGAGGGCCTATCTAATTACTCCTAGGGAGCTACTTGGAAAACTTCCCAAGGTCTAAAACAGTGTTCTCAACCTTCCTAATGCCACGACCCTTTAATACAGTTCCTCATGTTGTGGTGACCCCCAACCATAAAATTATTTTCGTTGCTACTTCATAATTGTAATTTTGCCACTGTTATGAATCATACTGATATGCAGGATGTATTTTCATTGTTACAAATTGAACATAACTCACAGGTTGAGAACCACTGGTCTAAAAGAACACCAGATTTCTCAGTATAGGGAGAGTCACTAAAAATCTAGACAGGTCTTGAGAGCTCTGCTTCTCAACAGAAATACTAGACACAATGTTAGAAATCAGGATGCAGTTGCAATTTTTCAATTTTTCCTCAACTAATCTTCACTATCCTTTAGGCATCTCATCCTCCATGAGATTCCCTGCCTGGCTCTCAGAACTAGATATTTCTATAGGGTTAGGAGCTTTGAGATTTCCCTTTCTCTCCACTCTCCAAAGGATATATACATACTCACACAATCATAAGAATATCGGATTAGTGTTTTCCTCTACTTTCTTCATGTTGGAATTGTCTTATCTTGCAAATACAGTAAGAGCAACACTCACAATTCTTGGTCTGGATGCCACTGACTACCCATAAACAAATATGTCTCTGTTACTGTTGATGTGGTATTTAGAAAATACTTTTCCTCTCGAGGTTATATGTCAAATATTTCAACTGTGGATAACTAATTTGCCACTTCGTTGATCTTATTGGTTATTTAAATTGAGTTCCATATGCACATTCTTAGGGTATTAATAATAATTAGGAGCACCTTTCACGAGGTTCCCAAAGAAAGAGCCAAGACTGAGCTAGGAAACAAAGCAATGTAAGAAAATGTAAATTCCCAAACACGCATATACATACATACATTTAAACATGTATACATGGATACACATTTTTATATGTTGTATTATAGATAGAGTGTGTGTATGTGCACTCATGGCATAATCAGCCCTCAAACCTGGGTTCTGCTTATTTTTTGGGTCTTCATGTGTACTTGATATGAATTAATTTATACAGTTTTATCTACAGAAAACTTATTACTATCATCATCATCACTGTCGTTGCTGTTTTTGTGATGAATATAATGACCATGATGACTGGATTTATTATTTCATTTATGTAGAAAACTACCAGTGAGGAAATCTCTCTACCAAAGCACTGAATGCAACTTCTAGAGTCCTATAGAATTCCTGGTACCTTGAGAGGTTAAGTGACTTGCTTAGGGTCACATAACCCATGTGGGTTAGTCTGGGGATTTCAACATAGGTCCTACTGACTGAGGCTAGCTCACTGTCCACCACTAATTCCTGATTAAATTATATTGTCATAAAAGTGTCACTGTCAGTGTCTATTGACAGAGCAAAGCAAGACTTCTATTTCAACTCAACATTTACATTTATCAATTAGTACGCAGGTAATTTAAAAAAAAGAACTAATAAAAATAAAAGACTATTTTAATGAAATCAGTATTTACTCCCCCCTCCCCAAATAAATACATAAATATACTATTACAAGAAGTCAAAATCTAACAAATCTGTTTTATGTTAATTTGGAAACAAGTTGGTGGCTGATGAAAAAGTTTTGAATGGATATATCTTCTGTAATTTGTAACCACTATTAATGAACTGCACTATGTGAGCAGAAGTATGGGAATAGAGGGACCAGATGTATGAGAAGACTCCTATTCTTGCAGTAGAATGACTGGATTCTAGTCCCAGCTCTGCTACTTCAATCTATCCCTTAACAACTTTGTATCTTAGTTTACTCAGCTACAAAATGGGGATGATTTGACTTGCATCATTTATTTCATAGAATTGTGAGAAAAGCAAAGAACTATATTAACATGTGCTCTTATCAGTACCACACTGAAGTTTAGAGTTCATAGCCTACTAATTAGGGGGATTAAAAATTAAAGAATGTTCCCTGGAGCTAAGAAAATAAAGTTATGCAATAGTAATATGTAATATTATCCCTGAGCAGTTTATACTAAGTCTGTTAATTTAAATGAATGGAATATATGGAAATGAGTTCATATGAAGAGAAATATTATAAGCCTAAGGTAAAGATTCCTGAAGGTCAACTGCCAGCCAATTTCTCCTAAATATGCAACAAAAGAACCTATAAATCAGATAATATTGGCTATACTTCAATACATCCAGAGTCTCTTTTCAACTCACTAGGTTTTTTATCCACTGATGCAGATGTAGCCTATCCATGATTTCTGTCATGTGAGCCCCAGTTTAAGAAGTACTGAATGGGTCACAAGTGGAAAGAGTTTAAGAAGTCCTGATTTAGAATACAATTTAGTGAGTTTCTGTGGACAAAACATCTCCCTCACCACAAGAAAAGAATTCTGTAGCCAAAATGAATTAGGTTGATTCTCAGACAATACATATAGCACTTGCTTCTGTCTAAACTCTACGGAGTTCCTAGTGAGTATTGAGTCAGTCTTGGATCTAGCCACCTATTGTTGGCATATACTTTCAACCTAGGTTCTTCTTTAGGCTCCCAAAGGCCATCCTTTGACCAAACCCATCCCTCACTACCACCTTCTTTAACCTGACTAAAGTACCCCAGAATATAGATTTGCCAGCACATGCCTACTATCAGATAGGCTTCCAGGGACTCACAGCACATAAGACAGCCACTGCAATAAGGTTAAAATCTTGGACAGTCTAATTACTTCTCTTCTTCAGTGGCCCTTTTTCAACTACTAATACTCTACCAGAACTCATTCTTCAATTTTGAATATATTAAAAGCTCTGTCATTCTGTCCCTTTTGCAGCCATTTAGAACCCACCTTGTCATTCTCTATCCCCAACTGCAAGGTCTCTTGTTCCCATCCCACTCACTGCTGCAACCCCAGTGTCCCACTGTGAATCTATTTCTCTCTCCACTGTGTTCTCTAGAATGACATAATTAATTTACATATTTATATTTTATTTTATATAATCTTTTCTGGACACTCACTAGATCTCTCTGATATTATAGCATCCATGGTCACCTTTTCTAGTACTGTTTAAATTTCTTCTCTTCAATCCCCAGTGTCTACAAAAAAAAGAAAAATCACTGTGTGTGGTAGGATAGTTCGAATATTCCTTTGCACTCCATGCCAGTTCCAGACTCTCTTTCCCACCATCACTCAGCAAACTCTCTTCCCAATTTGAAGGATATGCTATTCAAATTTATCTTCCCATCTACAGCATGGTGGCCATTATCTAACAGGATGAAGGACATTTTCTTCCCTTTCTTAAATATTTCAGTGATGAAGATGCCCAAAGTTAGGAAATATCTTACGTGAGGAACAGCAAGAAGGCCACTATTACTGCACTGCTAAGTAGGTGGGGTAAGGTGTAAGAAGACTGGAAAGGTAAGAATAGGGCCAGGTTATGAAGAACTTTCAGAGTCAAATAGTGGATCTTCTATTTGATCCTGAGCATGATAGGGAGTCACTAGAGGTTTTTTTTTTTTTTAATGATAGTGAGATGGTCAAATTTATACCTTAGGAAAATCAGTTTGAGGGATCTGAGGAGGATAGACTGGAGAACTTAGAGAACTAAGAGAACTTCTCTTCCTTTCCCAAACCCTCTCCCATCTTCCCATTACTCTTCAGGCTACCACCGTCTTCCTAACTACCCACATTTGCAACCTTAGCATTGTCCTTGATTCCTCATTCACTTTCATATCCATAAACAATCCATTGTTAAGTATTATTGTTTCTACCTTTGCAGCATTTCTTGTATATGTCCTGTTCCATTCACCCAACTACCTACTTGCTCCAAGCACTTATCATCTCCTACCTGGACTAATGTAATAGCTTCCTATAAGTCTTCCTAACTCAAGTGTCCCCAATGCCTATGATGTTTTCCTTCCTCTCCTCTTTTGCCTGACTTTCTTCAATATTCAGTTCATACCCTTCCTTCTGCAGTAATTTCCTGGTTCCTCCTACTATCCCCCAACATACATTGCTAGGTCATTCAATATGAAATAATCTTCTATTTAAAATTATATATTCTCTATGTACATAGTTATTGCATGATATCTCCCCAATTGATATGTTTCTTTTCTTTCCTTTTTTTTTTGGCTGTAGAATATCTTTATTTTAAAAAAATATCAATGAACACAATCAGGGCTCTTAACTGAGACAGTGGAGCCCGACACATTCTGTGCCCTCCCAGGAAGAGCAGCTCAAACTAGTAGAGGCTGGCAGGGAAGGGGAGGGGGGCTGTCTTAGCTCCACACTCCCCCCTCCTTGAGAGAAAGAGAAGGCACAGTACAGGCACACCTAGCGCAGGTGCCCCTCCTTCCTCCACTCCCTAAAGAGTCTCAGGAAAAAGCCATCTTCCTCTTGCAGGCCAGTCTTGGGGACTAGGGAAACAACATCCTAGGGAGAAGCACCAGGCTGGGGAGCACACCCATTCTGGGAATGGATGCCATGTTGGGGTTGAACACATTAAGGATGAATGCCCCATGTGAGATGGGAATGGATGCCAGGTTAGGAACAGACACAAGATTGGTCATGGATAGCCATATTGGGAGGGGTGCCCACAGCTGAATTGGATGGTGGAGCCCACCAGGTATCTGATTCTATTTTTCTTCCCATGCTCTGGAGCAGAGAGCCAGTTGCAGGACACCATTGGCTGCAGGCTCTGCTGCAGATGTTTGCGCTGCCTGTGGGTCACCTTTGTTTCACTGCCAATGTCTGGCCTCCCAGTGACGAGGGCATCAAACTGGCAGAAGAGATAATTCCCACAGAGGCTGGCTACCAGGAGTGTCATGGGCCCAGGTGTCAACACAAGCAGGAAGGTGGGGTCATGCTTGGGCCAGAGGAGGTAGCTGTCCACCAGAAATGGGGAATCATAGGTAAACAGGGGGATGTTGTTCCAAATGGCCCAGTCAGCTACAAATTCCAACAGCTTGTGGGGCTCAGAGGTGATCTGGGGGGACAGGACCATTTTATTTCTCAGGGTAAAGTTGTGGATGGGATGTTGTTCAGGGTTCCCAGGAGGCCCTGAGTGTGGTTGATGAATTTCTTAGGAAGAAGAATGTTCACACTCAAAAGGTGTTCCTGGGCCTGAATTTCCACACCAGTCCCAGAATTCAGCATCACTGACACACTCTGGTTCCCAGACACAGACAAGAACATGCCTTTCAGGTCTAACCAACTCTGCTCACTGAATTTCAGGATCTCCTGATTCAGCAGCACCTCGGGGGTGCTGCCACTTGGACCCCCGAGCCAGACCTCCACCATATCTGAGGTGTTCTCCTACATCACCACTGCAGAGATGCCTGTTGTAGAGGACTGGGTACCACTGGCCATTGAGGGTGGCTGGGTCCTACCCTGCACCATCAGCTCTGTGAGGTTCAACTGCACCAGGAAGTACTCTCCATAGCCATTGAAAATAAAGTGAGTACCATCAAATGTAAGTAAGTGAGGATCCCCAAAGACTGAGGCCAAGTGAGAAGGATGGTAAGTGCAGCAGTCACTTGAAGGCTGGAGGTCTAAGTAGAAGTTGCAATTCTGGGACCACAAGCAGCAGTAGTAGAACATGATCACATCATAGAGCCAGTGGGAGAGGCTGGGGACCAGGGTGGCCCGCCCATGGGGTAGGAGCCATAGCCGTGTCTGCGGTCTGGGGTGCTCCCACTTGATGTGTCCTTTGTCATCACCTGCGTCCCCGACACCGAATAGCAGCATTATTGACCTGCCCCCGGAGCAGGGACTCCCCTTTATGCTCAGCACACAGTACATGGCCTACAGGTGATTATGTGCATGGGATTTTCTTCTCAACATTACAGCCATAATCAGCAAAGAACGGCCAAGTGTCAGCCTGAGCCTGGACTAGGGTGCAGAGGCAATCCTCCAATTCCACCAGGGCATTGGGCAGCTTCTGGTCCTGCGAGGCCCAGTTCAGGCACTTGGCGGTGGCCCAGGTGGCAGAATCCCGATGGAAATCCTCCCCAAGGTTCCAGGCCGAGGCATGCTTGCTGTACCAGATCACAGGTACATCCCTGTGTCCATCAGTGTGGTTGCTCCCAGAGATGCTCAGGGTGCCCACCTCCCATGTCTGATACTGGAGTTTGGCTGGCATTGGGATGAAAGGTGAAGTTGCCATGGTTAGGGAAGTTCTTGGCTAGGGTGTACTATCACTAGGCCTTCCATTCATTAGAGTAGGGCATGCCTGTCTCTCGATAGCCTCAGAGTTCAATGTTGACTCTGGGCTCAGGCAACAGGGAGCTCTTTCAGGAGAGGTTGAGGTTGAAGATGGTGGCGTAGGAGCAGCAAGACACAGCAATTCCCACACAGTCACCTCAAAATACCCATAAAATATGACTCTAAACAAATTCTAGAGCTCTAAAACACACAAATATACTTTCCACTGAAGGCAGCTTGGCTAGAAGGGACCACCTCAGTGCTAGAAGCCGAAACCAGCCTAGCCTGAAATGGAGGCTTGGCTCTGGGGACGGCCTGACAAGCTGAGGCAAGCCGCAGCTGGAGCATCAGGAGAGCAGATCTGCGGTAGCTGTGGCAGTTTCGAGAATTATCAAGCCATAAGAAAAAGGACTAAGTGAAAGGTCTGTGGAACTCAGCTAAAACTGGGAGAGAAAAGCAGGTCTGGCCAAACTGCCTCCAGGGCAAGGAAGCAGCAGAAGTGGAGGCCCTGCAGCCACCTCCATGTTGCTGCTTCAGAGCTTCCGGCCTACAGACTGCAGGGGGGCCAAGTGATCGTTCAGAGGCCAAGTGCTCTTGCTTTGAGCAGCCTGAATCTGGCTTGTGGTCTTGGGTGGTGGTCCTGGGGTACATTTTCAGTGAGCCAGAGCTGGTGGGGGCTGCAACAGCCTCCTAAAAGCACTGCCAGCTAGGAGAACCCCAGCGATTTGAGACAGAGCTTTCCCCTCTGGAAACAGAGTTCCAAAGAGCTAAAAAAATCATTGACTGGCCAACCATGAACAGGCAAAGGAAGCAAAGTAAGAACAGCAACCAAACTCTAGATTCCTTCTTTGGGGAAAAGAAGGATAAAAGCAGGGAATGGGAGGAAGACAACACAGTC
>CM053581.1:471946963-471978887 GCA_028627135.1 Pseudochirops cupreus
ATAAGAGAGAATAGATTGGGGGAGGGGTTATACAATGGGATGGCTGTTTTGGGGTGGTGAGGAGGGGAAAGATGGGGAGAAAATTTGTAACTCAAAATCTTGTGGAAATGAATGATGTAAACTAAAATAAATAAAAGTTAAAAGAAATAAACCATGATTCCAGGAGACTGAAGAGAAGACTGTTCCCCACTTGCTAACAGAGACACAAACAAATGAGATATTAAGTTTTTTTTTCCACATAGCTGAAGTGGGCGTTTGATCAGATATATGTTTTATGAGGATTTTTGTTGCTTTTGTTCATGTGAGAAGGGAGAAAGAATAAATACTTGTCAATTTAAATAAAAATTTTAAAAAATGAAAAAAAAAAACAAAAAAAAGGAGAGGATGAAGTTGCCAGAGTCCCATAATACTCCCACATGGTCTCACTGATCAGTTGAATCTTCTCTGAGTCTGACACTTTGCCTGGATGGACTGCCAGCCAGGTCCCAGAGCTAGGGAAAGTCTCTCCATTGTCCAGGGACACACTGAATGGAATCCCCCCCCTTTCCAACAGGAGGGGTGACACACAGTGTATATTTGCCTGCATTGTCCATATAGCCTTGAGTTTGGATGGTCTCTTGAAACCTGCAGACCACAGAGGTCATGGAGGCCGGGGAGAACAATGGCTCACTCAGCACCACAAAGTCTTTGCCGCCCATTACAGAACCTGAATGGGGTAAGATCTCCAGGAAGAACTTCACATAATCAGGACAGCAGGTGTTCAGGGATGGGCAGGTCACCTGGCAAGAGCAGTTTCCTCTGAAGTCCCCACAGTGCCCAGCACAAGACTTCAGGGCCTCTGCAGGCAGCCAGAGAGTCCCACTGGCTAACAGGGCAAACCACCAAAGCCACATGGCTGGCTGGCCTCAGTGTTGCCTTCCCCAGCAATGGGCTGCCGACTGGTGCAGGAAGAGAGCAGGAACTAGATGGTCTTGGTGCCTCTAATACATGTGTTTCTTAAGGACTGGAAATTTTAATTTTCTTTTCTTTGCATCCCTAGCAGTATATAGAAAGAACTTCATAAACATCTGTTGACTAAATGATGGATGATAAATGGGTCCATATTTAAATTCTTTTGAGCTTGATATAATCCCTTTACAAAGGCTCACTTCCAAACTACTATATGATAATGGAGGTGATTTGGGAGAGATGTCTAATGTATTTATTAGTTAATGATATCTATTATATATTATTATAATATTAATATTTAATATAATATCTATTAGCTATACATGAAGAAAAATAAAATTGTTAAGAACCCATTTTATAGATATGCATGAACACATCTACATATGCATTTACATGTAAATACATATGTGTGTGTATGCCCATATACCTACATGTATAGATTATGCTCATAAGGGCTGTAAGCCCTTATGTGCAAAAAATTCTCTATGTGGAGGAAGCTGGGAAGGCTGCTGCTTCCAGGAGAGTTATCACAACATGTAATGTAAGTTCCTTAGATAGATCTAGAGAATGCATAGACATTCTGAGGCTTGTTCCAGTCTGGTAACCATGCAGTGACTAAGTACCTCTTTAATTGGCTATGATTTTGAAAATGGAACTGAGAACATATTAAAAATATGGTAGGTAGTGAGTATTTTCACTCTTCTCTTCAAGGGAATTCCTCCTGTTGGTGTCCAGCAAGAAAAGACAAAAAAAAACAAACAAACCCAAAACTATAAAGGGAAAGGCCTTAGGTTTCCCACTTCAGAAATCAACATATGCTTATTAATATGAGTCCTAATTTTTGTATTAGTGTTTCTTCTTTTGTTTTTAGATGATAGAGATTAATCCCCAAACCACATGAGATCCAGGAGTCTATACTCAATTTTAAAGGTAGCTCTTGGCATTGATGCCCTGAGAATAAAGGAACAGCTTTTGTGCCTTGGTCTGCTTTATTTGCATAATTTCAAAGAGCTTTCCACAATGTTTGTAAAAAGTCACAGTTCTATTAATAATGTATCAGTGTGCTCTTTCTACAACCCTTCCAACATTGATTATTTCCATGGTACAGGGTAAAACTGCATTTTTTTAAAAATTTGCATTTCTTTCATTTTAATGTGAAGGATCATTTTTTCATAATGTTGTAAGAGAAGTGGAGGAAAAATTGGGAAGAGAAATGATAATGATGCAAGAAAATCATGAAAAGAGAGTCAACAACCTGACTGAAGAAAATAATACCTTAAAAAATAGACTAACTCAAATGGGAAAAGAGGCCCAAAAAGCCAATGAGGAGAATGCCCTAAAAAGCCAAATTTGCCAGATGGAAAAGGAATTTCAAAAAGTCATTGAAGAGCATAATTCATTCAAAATTAGATTGGAGTAATTGGAAACTAATGACTTTATGAGAAATAAAAATACTATAAAACAGATCCAAACAAATGAAAAAAAAATAGAAGGCAATGTGAAATATCTCATTGGAAAAACCAGTGACCTGGAAAATAGATCCAGGAGAGATCATTTAAAAATTTTTGGACTACCTGAAAGCCATGATCAAAAAAAGATCCTAGGCACTATCTTTCAAGAAATTGTCAAGCAAAATTGCCCTGATTTTCTAGAACCAGAGGGCAAAATAGAAATTGAAAGAATTCACCAATCGCCTTTTGAAAAAGATCCCCAAAAGAAAACTCCTAGGAATATTATAGCCAGGTTCCGGAGTTCCCAAGTCAAGGAGTAAACATTGAAAGCAGTCAGCTTCCATAGATTTAGTTAACATTACAATGCTAATGATTTCCAGATCTACCTATCTTACCCCAAACTGTCTGCTTACTCAGATCTCTATCTCCTATCTCCAACTGCCTTTCAGACATCTCAAACTAGAGGTCCGGTAAACATCTTAGACTCATCACATGTGAAACAGAACTCATAATCTTTCCCCCTAAACCTTCCTACCTTCCATATTTCAGTAGAGGACAACACTATCCTCCAAGTTTCTCAGATTTACTGCCTAAGAGTCATTCTAGAATCCTTTCTATCTCTCACCACCCCCTCCCTCAATCTGTTTCCAAGGCTTTTTGCATCTAACTTCACTATATCTCTTTTCTACATCTTCTCTACACCCACTGGGTAGGCCCTAAACCCATTTCAACAGAATTATTATAAAATTACCTTCTTCCTCTATTCTCACCCTACTCCTCTACTCACTAGCCAAAATAATTCTCCTCTAGTCAAAATCTTACCATGTCACTGCCCAACTCCAGAAACTCCCATCATTCCTTACTGCCCCTAGGATAAAGTAAAAAATCATCTGCTTAACTTTCAAAGCCCTCATCCATCTGGCTTCCATCTCCCCTTCTTACCTTGTTTCTTAGTAAAGCCACCTCCACAGTGCAATCCATAACTTCCTCTTGGCCCATTGCTCTGTAACTCATCTTGCCCCCACTCCAAGCCTTTGTTCAAGCCATGGCCTTGATTGCCAAAAAACCCTCAATTACCCTCCATCCTTCTTTCTGTTTTAAGTTCTCACTTTGATGGATGGCTCCTTCCCAACAGCATTCTTGGGACATGTTTCCTGTCTTCTCCAAAATATTACACCAGTGTGTCAGAGATCTCTGTGGTGCTCATTGTTTTCTACCTTGGGCAGAAAACTCCTGGAAGGGTTACCTAACTGTTCTGGTTCCCAAATATACCCTCCCATCCCCAAAGCCAAACCCCGACATTAAAAAGTAAAAAGAAAAAAAGGGTTGGAGGTGAAGCAGTTTACCCAATTTGACTAATTCCTGGTGACAGACACTCCCCTATTTGCTTCTTCTCCCTGGTACCCCCAAGTTCTCACCCAGATGCTGGTACACGGAAACCATGGAATAAAATTTGACTGGGATGGATTAAAAAAAAATTGTAGATATCTTAGAACCAGAAGGCAAAGGAACAAGATTACAACTGAAAATAACCTCCCTAGAAAACCATATAATCCTATGGGGGGAAATTAATGAATTTAATGAAATAGAGAATTTTCCAGCATTTATGATGAAAAGACCAGAATGGAAAATTTAGCATTCAAGCTCAAGATTCAAGTGAAGTATAAAATGTAAATGAGTAAGAAATCATAAGACACTAAACAATGTTTTATTGCTCATATTCATATATAGGAAGATTTAAGCCCACAGAGCTTTGTTAATTCTAAACTGTTTCAGGGAGTCTGTTTAGACTAAGGGCATAGCTGTTATTATATTTTGTTGGGATGGGCTCAAAAGAAAAATAGAACTTTGAGAAAGATGCTCACACTAAGAGAAGGGGGAAGTGAGAGAAAGAATGGAAAAAAATATATCTCACATAAATAGAGAAGGTAAAGAGAAATTTATAAAATGGAGGGAGGAATTAGAGGATAGCAGGCAGCACTTGAACCTCACTCTCATATGAATCAGTTCAAAGAGAAAAGAAATTAAATACAAGTGTACACATAGTTGGATATAGAAGAAATATATCTTATCTAACCAAAAAGCAGCAGGGAAAAAATATTTTTAAAAAAGGCAGAGGGAGGGACAAAAAGGATAGATTAAGGAAGTAATGGTCAGAAACCACAGACTCTTGAATGAGAAATGATAAACAATAGTAAGAAATAGAAAGAGAAATTCCATTTAAAATTACTCTAAGAAGTATAAAATATTTGGGAATCTACCTTCCAAAACAAACCCAGGAACTATATGAACACAATTACAAAACACTTTTCACACAAATAAAGTCAGATCTAAATAACTGAAAAAATATCAGTTGCCCATAAGTAGACCTAGCTAATATAATGAAATGATAATTATACCTAAATTAAATTACTTATTCAGTGTCATACCAAACTACTAAAAAGTCACTACTTAGAAAGTGCCATACACTATGACTAGGTGGAATTTATTCCTTGAATGCAGGACTGGTTCAATTTTAGAAAAAGAAACTATCAGTATAATTAACTATCTAAATAGAAAAAAATAAAAATTGTATGGTTACTCCAACAAGATACAATAAACAAGACACATAAATACAGATAAGTACAAACACAGCACTCATTTCTAATTAAAAAAAAATAAAAGATTAGCAACCATGGGAGTGAATGGAGCTTTCATTAAAATAAGTAGTATCTATCTAAAACCTTCAGCAAGCATTACTATAATGGACATAAGCCAGAAACCTTCTCATTAAGATCAGAGCTGAGGCAAGGATGTCCATTTTATCACTAGCGCTATTCAATACTGTGCTATGGCAATGAGACAAGAAAAAGAAATCTAAGGAATTAAAATAAGCAGTGAAGAAATGAAAACATCATTCTTTGCAGATGATATGATGATATACTTAAAGAATCCTAGGGAATCAATTAAAAAAAAACTAGTTAAAATAATGAACAATTTCATCAAAGTTCTAGGATATAAAATGAACCAACTTAAATTATTAGCGTATCTATATATTACCAACAAAATCCAGCAGCAAGAGAAAGAAAGAGAAATTCCATTTAAAATCACTGCAGACATTAGAGAATATTTGAGAGTCTACCTGCCAAGAAAAACACAAGAACTATAGGAACACAATCACAAGAGACCTTTCACACTAATAAAAATAGAGCTACATTACTGGAAAAATAGTAATTGTTAATGGGTAGGCTGAACCGTTATAATAAAAATGACAATTGTACCTGAAATAATTTACTTATTCAGTGCCATATCAATCAGATTACCAAAAATTATTTCAGAGAGCTAGAAAAAATAAAATTTATTTGGAAGAATAAAAGGTCACGAATATCAAGAGAACCAATGAACAAATAAATGTGAAGGAAGGTGACCTAGTACTATGAGATGTCAAACTGAATTACCATTTTGTAGTCATCAAAATAATCTGATACTTGCTAAAAAAGAGTGGTGGATCAGTCAAACGGATCAGGTACATAGTACACAGTAGTCAATTTCCATAATAATGTAGTATTTTATAGACCCAAAGACTCAAGCTCAACGAGAGCTCACTATTTTACAAACATTACTGAGAAAACTGGAAAGCAGTTTGTTAGGAACTAGGTATAGACCAACATCTCATACCCTATATTGAGATAAGATCCAAAAAGGATACATGATTTAGACTTAAGGACTAGTATAAGAAAATTAGGGAAGCATGGAAAAAATTTACCTGTCAGATCTATGGAGAAGAAAAGAATTTATGACCAAATGAGATAGAATCACAGGGTAATTTTTATTACATTACGTTATGAAGTTTTTCCACATACAAAACCAAAGCAGCCAACATTACAAGGAAAGTAGGAAACTGGGGAGATGGGGGATCTATAGCATATGTCTCAGATAAAGATCTTATTTCTCAAATATATAGAGAATTAAATCAAATTTACAAGAATAGGAATCACTCCCCAATTGATAAATGGCCAAAGGACATGAATAGGCAGCAGTCAGAAGAAGAAATGAAAGCTATCTATATTCATATGAAACTATTGTTTGTAGAAATGTTCTAAATAACTATTAATTGTAGAAATGCAAATTAAAGCAACTCTGATGTGCCACCTCATATATATCAGATTGGCTAATAGGATAGAAAAAGAAAATGACAAATGTTGGAGGGGATATGGAAAAATTGGGACACCAGTGCACTGTTGGTAGAATTGTGAAATGATCTAGCCATTCTGGAGAGCAATTTGGAATTATACCCAAAGGGCTTTATAACTGTGCATAACTTTTGAAAATATCCCTACTAGGTCTATATCCCAAAGAGATAAAAGAAAAAGGAAAAGGACCTATACATATAAAAATATTTATAGCAGCTCTTTTTTGCAGTTACAAAATTGGAAATTGAGGGATTGCTTATCAGTTGGAGAATGGGAAAACAAGTTGTAGTATATGATTGTGATGGAATACTATTATACCATAAGAAATGATGAGCAGGATGGTTTCAGAAAAACCTGGGAAGATTTATATGAACTGATGCCAAATGAAGTGAGCAGAACTAAGACAACACTATATATATTAACAGCAATAATGTACGATAATCAATTATGAATGATAGCTATTTTCAGCAGTACAATGATCCAAGATAATTTCAAAAGACTTATGATGGAAAATGATGTCTACTTCTAGGAAGTGGGGGGGAGGAAAGAGGAGGATTGATGGAGTGTGAATGCTGATTGAAGCATACTTTTTACATTTTATTTTTCATGTTTGTTTTTGTAACATTTCTAACATGGAAATGTTTTATATGATTACATGAAAATGTGTTTTATGTGTCTACATATAAATTTTATATCACATTTCTTGCCTGCACAGTGGCTTGGGCAGGGGTTAAATATAAATACTCAATTTTAAAAAGAAAAAAAGAAATAGAAGAAACCACAAGGAAAAAAATAGGACCAGATGGATTCACAGCCTAATTCTACTCAATATTTAAAGAATAATTAATTACAACAGAAGATGAACTCTTTATAAAAAATAGGTTAAAAAGTATTCCTATTAAATTCCTTCTATCATACAAATGTAGTTTTGATATATAAACCAAGGAAAACAAAATCAGAGAAAGAAAACTACAGCCTAATTTGCCTAATAAATCTCAATACAAAACTTTCAAAATAAAATACTAGGAAGAGATGACAACAATGTGTTACGAAGATCATATACTATGTCTAGGCTGTTTTATGCCAGGAAAATAAGTACTGATTCCATAACAGGAAAACCTCAGGTAGAACTGACTGTATCAATAATAGGAACAATGAAAACCCTATGATTATTTTAATAGTTGTAGAAAAATCTTTTGACAAAACACAACACCCATTCCTATTGAAACACTAGAAAGCATAGAAACAAATGAGGCTTTTCTTAAAATGATAAGTGGGTATTTATTCTAAAATCAAGATCAAGTATTATCTGTAATGTGGACTAAGTAGAAGCCTTTCCAATAAGAACAGAGGTGATACAAGAAGGTCCATTATCACTGCCATTATTCAGTGTTGTACTAGAAATGCTTATTATAGGAATAAGAAAAGGAAAGAACCTTCACAGGCAAGAAGGAAACAAATTATAAATTTTTTCAGACGATATGATGATTTATTTAGAGAACCAAATAAAAAGAACCATCTAGTCAAAACAACTTCAATAAAGTCGCAGGGTCTAAAATAAACCCATGCAATTCATTAGCATTTCTATATATTAAGAACAAAACCCAAGAGGAACAGATTTTTTTAAAAGAAATTCCATTTAAAATAACTGAGGACAGTATAAAATATTTTGGAGTCTACCTGCCAACACACACACACACACACACACACACACACACACACACACTATATGAACAAAATAAAAACCAAACACTTCACACAAATAGACATCTAAATAATTGGATAAATATTAATTGCTGAGTCAATATTATAAAAATAATAATAGTACTGAAATTTATTTATTTATTTGGTAGCTTACAAATCAAACTACCAAAAAATTACTTTAGAGGGATAGAAACAATAATAACAAAAGTCATTTGGAGGGAAAAAAATGTTTAAGACTATCAAGGAATCAATGAAAACAAAAAACCAGAAAGGAAATGGCCCCTGACACTACCAGATCTCAATATATACCACAAAGCTGTATTCATTAAAACAAATTGGCACTGCATAAGAATGGAGTTGTTAATCAGTGAACCAGGGTAGGTATATAATATGCAGGAGCTAATGGACACCATAACTTAGGGTTTGATAAATTCAAGAGATCCAGCTACTGATAGAAGAATTTGTTATCTGACAAAAACTGTTGGGAAAACAGAGAAGTAGTCTGGAGTAACAGGGCATGTATACCAAGATAATCTCAAAATTCAGACATGATTTAGATAATAAAGGTTGATATAAGAAAATGATGACACATAGAAGAAATTACTCATCAGATCTAGGGACAAGAAGAATCCATGACCAAAGAAGCAGCAGCAAAATTCGTAAGAAATAAAATGGAGAATTTTGATTTCATTAAGTTTAGAAAATACAATCAGTGTACTTAAAATAAGAAGATAAGCAGAAAACTTTGAGGAAAATCTCTCAATCAAGTTTCTCTGATAAGGTCTTATTTCTCAAATATACAGGGAACTATGTTTGTAGGGAGCTAAGTTTACAACAATAAGAGTTATTCCCTCTTTGATAAATGGTCAAAGGATATGAATAGATAGTTTTTCAGAGCAGTTTTCAGTTTTTCATTAGCAATCCAAGCTTGTTTTAAATTTCTAATAATTAGAGAAATAAAAGTTAAAACAACTATGAGGACCCACCTCACAACCATCAGATTTTCTAAGATGACAAAAAAGGAAATGACACATTCTGAGAAGACACTAGAAAGTAGGTACACTAATGCATTATTGCTAGGGCTGTGAACTAGTCCAACCATTCTGGGAAACAATTTGGAACTATGGCCTAAAAGCTACTAAATTGTAAATACTCTTTGACCCAGCAATACTACCACTAGATTGATATTTCAAATAGGTGAAAGAAAAAGGGAAAGGGGCCACAAGCACACAAATATTTATAAAACTCTTTTTGATATAACAAAGAATTGGAAACTGAGTCGATGTCCATCCATTGGAGAATGTCTGAACAAGTTGTAGCATATGAATGTGGTGGAACAGCATGATGAAGGAGAAAATTTCAGAAAGACCAAGAAAGACTTATGCAAACTGATGCAGTGTGAAGTGAACAGAATTAATATAATTTGCATAGTAAGAACAAGATTGTAAATATAATCAACTTTAAAAGACTTAGTAATTTTGATCAATACAATGACTTGACAAGTCCAAAGAACCCATCATAAAAATACTATCCATGGCCAGACAAACTGGTGGACTCATAATGCAGATTAAAACATAATTGTTTTTCCCGTTACTTTTTCTTGTTGTCCCCCACCACCCAGATCATGGACAATATGTTTTGCAAATGACTTCATATTTGTAACAGGCTTTGTATTTCTTAGCTTCTCAATGGGTGTGGAGGGGAGTGGAGAGAGAGAGAATCTAAAAAATGAAAATACAGTAATATTGAAATAAAAAAACTTTGATAGATTTGATTATTGTACATAAAAGATTTTCCTTTATCCTTTACTGTACTTATTTTAATACACCCTCCTCTTCTGCAGTTTGTTCCATTAAAATATATAAACTAACCTGTATAAATTAATATAAGGTTTGGTCCCTGGTGTTTCATGTGTGTTCCTCTACCATTATTTCTCCTTTTCCCTTTGAGTTTAGTTTGGATTTTTATCCCTTCTCTTCTGCCTTCTTCCGCCTGACACTGCTGCTGTACTGGTGCAGTAGATTCACCTGCCATCATCTCATCATTCTTAGATCATAGAATAGCACGCTAAATTTGTGTGGTTGCCACAAATATCTTCCCATGACAATCCATCTTTCATTCAGCTGTCAAAGAGATCTTCTCAGTGCACAGACCTGACCATGCACTCTCTCTATTAAATAAAATCCAGTGGCTCCCCATTACCTTCTGAATCAAATATAAAATGCTCTGTTTGGTAGTCAAAGCCTTTTATGACTTGCCTCCCCTCCACCTTTACAATCTTCTTACAAATTACACCCCTCCCCACCTTCGTACATACTCTGTGATCCAGTGACAATGATCTCCTTTCTGTTCTTCAAACAAGACACCGTATCTCCCAAATAATTTTCTTTGTCTACGTCCCATACCTGGAATACTTTTCCTCCTCATCTCTGCCTCACTTCTGTAGTTTCTTTTAAGTCCAAGCTAGAATCTCACTTTTTATAGAAAGTTTTTTCTTATCTCCCTTAATCTTAGTAACATCTTGTTACTTATTTCCTATTTATCTCATACATTGTGCATAGTTGATGGTCTGTTGTCTCCCCTCTTAGACTATGAGCTCCTTGAGAGCAAAGATCGTATTTTACCTTTCTTTGTATCTGAAATGCTTGGTATCAGCACATAGCAGGTGCTTAATAAGTGTTTATTGACTATAATTGATTCTTCCCTTATACTCTTTTAGAAAGAAATCTAATTGTCCTTCTGTTGTTATTGCATTAAAAAAGATCTCTCATTTTTTTCTCTTATTTCCTCAGGTCTTGAAGGAATCAGCAAATATGATGACTGTGGGACTCTCTCTGCTACTTGAAAGAACAAAACAAGGAAAGTAACACGACTGGAAAAGAGCAAATGGTCCAGTTTAAAAAAAAGCAAGAGAATCAAGTCTTCCAAGAAGAAGCCACCAAGTTTGACTTTAATTTCAGGGAAAGTTCTCAAAAATATCATTGAAGGCATTATTGATAAATATCTAGAAAGGAAAGAAGTGATTATAAAGAACCAGAATGGCTCCATTCAAAACATTATACCAGTCCATGAGGAGAATGCATTGGATATAGTTTATTGAAATTTTGGCCAAGTTTTACAAAGTACTTCATACTTTTCTTGTGGAGAAGATGTAGAGATATGGATTACATAATAACAAATTCATATGGAATCCTACTTGTTTGGATTGGAGTGAAAAAAATGGTTAATGGTTCAACTGAAAGAATGCAGTCTCAAGTTGAGTACTCTAGGGAATTGAGCTTGGTCTTGTGCTACTTAAAATGTTTCTCACTGACCTGGACAAAAACATAAATATTACATAGATAATACATAGATACATGTGCTTGTTAGATTTTCAGATAACAGAAGGCTATGGGAATAGCTAACATACTGGATGACAGTTATTAAAAATGCCTTTGGCAGGCTAGAACATTGGATTGAATCTGTTAAAATGAAATTCAACAAGGTTAAATGTAAGGTCTTACACTAGGTTCAAAAAATTAAATTCACAAGTTCAAGATAGAGGATGCATAGATCAATGGATGTTGTTCTAGAAAAGAACTGGGAGTTTTACCAGAATGTAAGATGAGTCAGTAGCATAATTCAGCATTTATGAAATCTAACACATTATAGGCTACATTGAGGGTGTCATACTTTTCAGGATAAAGGAAATGATAGCCACATTGTTTTCTGCCATTCATTAGAACTCATCATCAGCATTATGTTCAGTTCTGGACGTGAAGGTCTAAGAAGGACATTGATAAGCTAGAGTCTCCAGAAGAAGTCTCCAGAACTATTAAAAGGAGAAAGGAATAAACTGGATGTTCCAGAGGGCACAGCTAAGATCAGTGGATCAAAGTTACCAAGAAGCTAAATTGCCTTGATGTCTAGAAAACGGAAAACAATTTACTAATGATTAGAGCTATCTCAAAGTAGGAAACTTTGCCTCAGGAGATAGTGGCTTCCCTCTCCTTAGGGAGGTTGAAGCAGAGATTCCATGACAATTAGTCTGGTACTTTATAATAGGGATTACTTCAGTGTATAGATAGGACTTCATGACTGCTGAAGTTCATTCCAACTTTCAAATTCTGTGATTATATTCCCTATATCTGGAGTTTTTTTTATATTCTTCACCCCACTCTTCTCTATTTTTAAAAATCCTACTCATCCATCAAGACCTATCTCAAATTCATCATCCTCCATGAATTCTGTCTCCTTTAAATATTTAGAAATTCTTCCTTTCTCAGACATCATCTTGTCTTCTTCAAGAATGAAGGACAAAGGACAAATGACAACACTATAACATTTTCTATGTACCTCTCTTATTCACATATTCTATTTTGTGTTACATTTTTTCTATACCTGTCTCAACTTTTTATATTGTTTGATTATTGTACTAATGAAGAACAATCAAGGTAAAACAAGATGAAGGCTAGAGGTCTTCTGTTTCTTTTCTAAAAAATGAATAATTCTGAAAACTTAACTTTGATCAACTAAATAACCAACCATGATTCCAGGGGACTGATGAAGATCACTGCCCACCTCATGATGGAGAGATGATGTGCTAATATTGTTTTGCTTGCTGAACCCTCCAGGCACAATTATCTTAGGGTATAGTTCTATTTTTTTTTTTGTTCTCCTTTTTCAGTGGGTTCTTTGGTATTATGTAGACACAACTGCAAAGGCTTTTTTCTTCATTACAGTGGTAACATTATTTTGGTCATGTGCATATATGTATGCTCACTTCTCATTGTTGTAGTTGTCTGCTCAAGTTGCAGTGCCAAACTCTGTTGTAATAGTCCAAAATTCATTTCTACTCTCATGAAGTCTATCTCAGCAAAAACCACCTTGCAAAATCTGGCAAAGAATCCCCAAATACTCCAGTGGGTTGTAAACAGACATCTTTTGCTTTCCTCCCCAATTGGCTCAGTTGAGTCCTTAAGGCAAATAAAAACCTGTCCCTCCCACTTTCTTTGTCACTCCCTTGTGAACTCACCTCCTTTCTGAGTTTCAATTTTACCCTAATGTCTCTTTGCTACCAATCGGGCTCTTCCAATTTCTATGCTATATTGAAAAAGGGTGTTATAAGTCCTGGCTCCTGGGAACTATCACAAAAGGCTGGAAATTGTAGTTATTCTTTAAATAAGGATAAAAATACAATCATAATTTTAAAAGAACCTCACTGAATGTAACTATAGAAACTATATGAGCATACTGATAATCATCTGTATCTTTAATAACAAAAAGGGAAAGGTTGCCCTGATTCAGGCAATGCTGTCTTTTATATAAAGGGATGAGAAGATTAATAAGGCAAGCAAAGAACTGGAATCCCTTGGCAATAAGCACCAGGCATATAGTGAAAAGTTGTTCACTTGGGCATTTTATGTTTCAGATTGGTTTGCTGAACTGATTAGAGGTAATAAATCCATAATCAAAAGTTCAATGGCATATTCAATTCACAAATGCTTATTAAGCTCTTCCTGTATACATAGCTCTACAGATGAAGAATATTTTAAAAATAAATAAAATAGAAGCCTCAACCTTGAAAAGTTTACAATATGTGTGTGTGTTGTGTTGTGTTGGGGGTGGTAGTCAGAAGGTAAAAAGGATAGACACATCTACAACTAAATACAATACAAAGTAAGTGTATGAGATGGACAGTCTTAGCCCATGTCCTTAGCGGTACAGTTAAGTCAGAAGAAGATGTGGAAAACCTGTCTACAACCATAGTATCATCTCAACACAGGGCAGGGGGTGAGGGGACAAGGACACATATTGTAAAGGGTTGCCACAAAAGAGTGGAATATTGGGGTGATGGATGCAATGGTTCCTGTACCTTTACTTCCTAATGAATCCCTACAGTTTGGGTAAATGGTATCCCATTTAACAGGGCAGAATCCTGGCTAGATCATCCCTAGAGTCACTGAAAACAATCCCTATAGCAATGTGGAGGGGTTCCTTTAGGGAAACATCCTCCCATTTACCTCCTTCCACCAAAAGCCAACTTGCTAAATAGGAAATGCAGGATAGAAGCCAAAAGAGTGAGGTTTTTGGAAGAATAAACAAACTGCTTCCAGAACTTGAGCAAGCACTTGGCATGGAAAGCCACTACTTTGATACAGCAGGTAGCTTGGGAGGGCACTCAAGGGAAAAGAACTATCCATGACTGAAGATAGGACTATTTGTCTATGTCACTGGATATATGCTGGCAGTTGGTGAGTCATGGATGTATAAACTAAGACATTCCTAATGCTACTACAATTTTCCAGAAAAGTTCAGCAGATAAAACACAATGATCTAAGAACAGTTGTATTGAAAATACTCATTTTTCCATTCTTAAGCCCTGTAATTATTGATCTGTCAGGGTTTTTTCACCTCTTACTGTACCTATATGAGCCTCTTGGTGAATTTTAATGAAGTATACTAAGCCTTTGCCCTAACACCATAGTGGTATTCCACAAGAATGCTTCAGACGCTATTATGGTCTCCTGTTCCTTTGTTTTGGCCACCACTAGCTGAAATAAAACCAACCAGGATGTCCATTTAGGTGAGATATATGCTTGAGCCAAAGACTCAGTAGGGTAACCACTGGAATTTTTCTACTCCCTGCCAACCCTGCTCTTTTACTAGATATTTGGCAATAATAGATTCCATCATATACTTGTCCCTATCCTAGAGGCATGATGGCTTCTTGATAATGACAGTACCATGATAATTTCCATGTTCCCGTGTAATTAACTTTCTTCTAGGGCTAATTCTATAGCAACCTATGCTAAAAGAATTTTATTTTATTTTTTAGCCCAACAGCTTTCCCTCCAACATTGTTGTTGATCAGAGTTTTAAATTTTTTTCATATATTCGATGGTACCATTTCTGGCCCTCCATAATAGTGAACAACTTTTCCGTGATTTTTCATAACTTTACTACATCACCCCATCTAAATCAGAAGGTGAACAAAACTTTGGAATCTCTGGTGCCATATACATCTCCTATTATTACCATCACCACTATCAGCAGCAACATATAGGACAATGGAAAAATATTGAATCTGTAGTGAAAGGACCTGGTCTCAGATAATAACTCTGCTACTTACAACCTACAGGACCTTTAGCAAGTCCCATAGCCTCTCAGGGACCTCAGTGGCTCATCTTTAAAATGAGAAGATTGAACTAGAAAACCTCTGAGCTCCCTTCTAGCTCAAGAGCTATTATATGACTCTCTTGTCAAACTGTTTTCCTACATCACTTTAAGGTTTATAATATACTTTCCTTAGAATAGTGGTTCTTAACCTAGAGTTAAGGCTTGTTTTTGAATATATTTTTATAATTACATTTAAATGCAACTGTTTTCCTTTGTAATCTGAAATGTTATTTTATACATTTAAAAACATGATTCTGAGAAGGGGTCCCTAGGCTTCCTTAGGTGGCTAAAAGGGTCTATGACATATAAGAAAGATTAAGAAGCCCTACCTTAGAGCACTCCAATAAGGTATGTATTATGATCCTCACTTTGTAGATGAGGCAATGCCGATTTAGTCCACCAGAAGCCTTATATGGCAATATATATATATATGAAACTTTATTTACTTTTATGATATTTTTTCAAAAATATCTTATTTTTAATTTGTGGAATAAAGAAGCATTTCCATAACACAGTATAATAAAAAGATGATTACACAATCTGTAATGTACAACTAGCTAGTCTTTTTAAACATCTATTAAAATTATCATGTAAATTTTTTTCTTTTTCTTCCCTCTCCCCCTGCCCTAGAGGTGGCTATCATGAGACACAAATATGTGTGTGTGTGTGTGTGTGTGTGTGTGTGTGTGTGTGTGTGTGTGTGTGTGAGAGAGAGAGAGAGAGAGAGAGAGAGAGGGAGAGGGAAAGAGAGAGAGATGTATGTAACATGTATCTAACATTCTATACATACTTCTATTCATCAATTCTTTTTCTGGATGCAGATAGCATCTTCCTTCATATGTCCTTTGTGGTTAATTTGGGTATTTATAATAGTCAAAGTGAAGTGATTTATTTCCTTACAGTTGTTCTGAAAACAATATTGTTGTTACTGTATAGTATTTTCTTGGTCTTGCTAATTTTGCTCTTCATTATTTCAAGCAAGTTATTCATGTTTTCCTAAGATCATAGATCTCATCATTTCTTATAGCATAGTAGTAGTCTATCAAAATCATATACCAAAACTTTTTCAGCCATTCCCCAATTGACAGGCATCCCCACAATTTTCAGTTCTTTGCTATCACTGAGAGCTGCTATAAATATTTTAGAATATATAGGTTCTTTTTCTTTTCCCTTAATTATCTTTGGAAATAGACCTAGTAGTGGCAATATTGGGTCAAAGGGTATAGGCAGTTTAATAACTCTTTGGGCATAATTCCATATTGCTCTCCAAAATGATTGGATTAGTTGATGATTCCATCAGCTATGAATTAGTGTGCAAATTTTTCCACATTCCCTCCAACATTTGTCACTTTCCCTTTCAATCATTTCAGCCAATCTGATAGGCATAAAATGATGCCTCAAGGTTATTTTAATTTGCATTTCTCTAATCAATAATGATTTACAGCAGTTTTCATATGCGTATAAATTGTTTTGATTTCTTCAGAGGAAAACTGTTCATATCCTTTGACCATTTATCAATTGTGGAATGACTTGCATTCTTATAGGTTTAACCAAGTTCTTTATATATTTGAGATATGATGCCTTTTTCTTACAAACTGTCCACAACCTCCCCTGCCCCCCTCCCCCCAATTTTCTGCTTTCCTTCTTATCTTGGCTACATTTGTTTTATTTATACAATTTAAAAAAATTTAATGTAGTCAAAATTATTCATTTTACACCTCACTTTGCTATCTTTCTCTTGTTTATTCCTAAATTGTTTATTTATCTATAAGTCTGATAAATAATATGTTCCATGTACTTTCAATATTCTTGTAATAGTCTTCTTTATATTTAGGTCATGTATTCATTTTGACTTTATCTTGGTAAATAGTAAGATATTGGTCTGTACTCATTTTGACTTTATCTTGGTAAATAGTAAGATATTGGTCTATGACCAATTTTTGCATACTGCTTTTCAGTTTTCCCAAGAATTTAAAAAAAATAAATAATGAATTCTTATCCCCAAATCTTGTGTTTACATTTATCAAATACAAAGTTAGAATAATTATTTACTGCTGTAAATTGTGTCTACTCTGTTCCACTGATTTACCTTTCTATTTCTTAGCTAGTCCTAGATACTTTTGATAATTATTGCCTTATAATATAGTTTAAAATCTGATACTGTTAATCCTCCTTCCTTCACATGTTTTATTAGTTCCTTTGATATTCTAGACTTTTTATTCTTTCAAATGAATTTTGTTATTACCTTTGCTAATATAGTAAAATAATTTTTAGTAATTTAATTGGAATGACATTGAATATATAAATTAGTTTAGGTAAAGTTGTCATTTTTTTTATTATATTGACCTTGCCTTCCCCTGAACAATATATATCTCTCCAATTATTCAAAACTGATTTGATTTGTATAAAAAGTTTTCTTTAAACAATTGTGATTGTGTAGCTCCTGGGTTTGTTTTGTCAGGTATCCTTCCATGCATTTTATACTATCTAGAATTATTTGAAATGGGGTATCTCTTACTATCTCTTCTTGCAAGGTTTTGTTTGTGATACATAGGAATGTTGATGGATTTTATGTAGCCTTACTTTACATTCTATTACTTTGCTAAAAAGTATTAATTGCTTCATCTAACTTTTTAGTTGTTTTAGTTAGATGAGATCTTCCAAGTATATTACCACAAATAATCTGCAAAAACAGATATTTTTATCACATCATTCCCTATTTTGGTTCTAATTCTTTTTTTTTTTTTTGCTTTTGTGGAGGGGGACGTCAGGGCGATTGGGGTTAAGTGACTTGAGCAGGGTCACACGGTTAGTGTGTGTTTTGCCTGAGACCTAATTTGAACTCAGGTCCTCCTGACTCTAGGGCCAGTGTTCTATTCACTGCACTACCTAGCCACTCCTCTTTCTAATTCTTTTTCTTCTTTTATTGCTATCGCTAGGATTTCTAATACGATATTAAATAATATTGGTGACAATGGACATCCTTGTTTTATATATGATCTTACTGGGAAGTCGTCTAGCTTATCCCCATTGCAAATAATGCTTGCTGATGGTTTTAGGTAAATGTTTTCATCAATTTAAGGAAAAATATATTTACACCTATATTTTCAAGTATTTTGCAAACTGTTTTGCTTTGTTTGGTTGGGGGTGAAGGTAGTCAGTGGGGCAGTAGAGAGAGGTGTATGTCTGGCCAGCATGAACATTGAGCAAGATAGAGGCTATGCAATGGTGCATGAGCAAGCTGAAGGGGAAGGCTTCCATTTGGGACTAGACAGTGTAAGGAAAAATATTTAGGGCACCAGATGGAAATAGAAGAGAAGACAACAGAACAAACAGTAAGAGGGCTTTAGGAAGGCATTGCCCTTACACTGAGTCCATTTATCCTGTGCTGGACTGTGAGTTAAGGAGGAAAAAAAAATAAAATAAAACAGATACCTGATGCTGAAGTCAGGAGGAGGAGAGAATAGAGCTCATTAGAAAAGGGAATTCATGCTTTTTGTTGTTGTTTTATTCCTAATATTAGCAAATCTAGTTTTGTTTAAATGTGTCTCCATAAGCCTCACTACTTACATGGAGCACAGATGATAAGGAAGCAAAGACCTTCAAAATGACCCAAATTTCATATGTTCTAGCAGGCTGAGCCCAGGTGGGGGAAATTTCTTTGTTATTGTTGCATTATTATTGAGTAGCCACAAAAACTAAACTAGGGGCTTTTGAGTTAAGACCTGAGATATTGAGCCATAAATCATAGATATCTGTTGCTTTCACCTTGGCCCTTATAGCCATAGTCCATAGAAGCTGCACTTATAGAAATGTAACCTGGAAACTGGTCCTGCAGATGCCACAGTCACCACCTGCTCATCAGCCAAATTTCCCAAAGACAAAGAAAAAAAATTGCCATTAGTTTTCTTGGCACTGCCAAATAGTTCAACATTAGAAACTGATGTGGTTTTATTAATGGAAATTAGTTTAAAGAAAATGCATTGCCATATCTTTGCCATGTAACCTTTCCATATTACTTATAGCTGAAACTTTCTATATGTATTGACTCCTCCATCAAAATGTAAACTCCTTGAGAGCAGGGACTGTCTTGCTTTTTCTTTTTGTATCTGTCACTTTTACGCCATTTCTCTACACATAATAAACATTCAATTGAATCATTTTTCATGCAAGCATTCATTCATTTGCATGCTAGAAAATCTGTACCTATGTGTCTACAATGAAATTGCTCTACAATTGTGGGAATGTGAAGGGATAAAGTGCTCAGATTGCTAAAGATATCAGGGTAACATCCTGCATGTCAAGAAAAGTTTCCAAATGTCCTATTTATTTTTTGCTCTTTATTGAGTATCAGTTAATACCAATAATTCTAATGCTAGCTTTTCTTTAGTTGTTTGTTTTTTTAAAGTGAGTGAAACTGTTTTTAACCTGCTTCATATAGAGAGATCACTAATTCCTTTACTCTACAAAGAAACCCCCAAACCACTTCTCAGTTAACAGTGCCTTTCATTTCTTAGACTAGAAATGATTTCAAGGACATTGTGGGTATCTTGGTGTAGAATATGAATCAGATAAATAAGGACAAAGGAATGTGAAAGATTTAGTCCTGTCACCTTTCTCAATAAAATTCAGTCTTCAAAGTTGACTGAGACTTTTTGGATTTGGGGAAAAAAAATGAAAAGGAATGACAAAGCTGTCAGTTATACAATAATAGCAAACAAGGACTCACTAAACCTCATTTCTTTTATTGTCCTACCTTCATGCAGAAATATGATTCATCAGTAGCAGGTCACAAACTCTTTTTTTTTCTCCATCAGTCTAGTGATGGATTTATTTTGATCCATTCTCACTCTCTTGCCTAGCTTTCCTGGTGACCCAGGGTTGTGAATTTTCAGAGTTCCTGGAAAGAGTTACCAATGAAATGTATGTGTACCAGGATTCTTTAGGCAGACAGCCCATATTGACTATTCATACAGCAGATAATGTCCTCTACTCTTATCATATACCCTGGCTAATGCCCCTTTTATGAATTCATAATGTAGTGGGGAAGAAGAACTTATTATAAAGGACCATTTTGTTAATCACTAGATCCCCTCCTCTGATGCTGTTGCAAGGGTAGCAAATCACTTGAAACAGTAGCTACCCCACCCCTCTTAAAAGTAATCACTTTTCTCCATCCAGAACACTTCAGTTGAATCAAATCATCAGAACTGTATTTAAAAATGAACTGGGCACCTCCTTGAATCAATTAAAGACATTTCAACTGTTTTCCATAACAAGTTTATTTTGATTGGATTTGACAACCCTGTGGGGGCAGTATAAATACAAGGAGTTAGTTTAGATCTTGATTAATTTAATTTCTGTTGGCAGAGAGGAGAGAGAGCTTCCTTCAAGAAGTTATCACTTGGGAGAGGGGATATCAGTATTTCAGTTTTGGCCTAGGTCTTGTATCAACAATGCAGTATTCACAATGCCTATGGTAAGTATAAATATGCTGATATGGTTATTAATCACAAAATGTAACAGGATTTCTACATGGGGGACATAGCTAGAACATTTATTCAAATACCAGAAAACTGAGTCCCAAAACCAGAAAGTCAAAGCCATCACAGGAGCCATGGAGTTGACACACATAGTTAATATGGTAAACACCCACATTCTCAAGCCTTCAAAACAGAACAGGCTACCTCAGGCAAAGATCCTCCTCTCCTTACTCACAGTAACTGTTCAGTCTCTATTCAGCTTATTCTCTGGCAGTTCTCAGCAGAAGTCCTTAGCAAAAGTTCTGGCTGACTCAAAAAAAAAAAAAGGAGTTTGCACCAACACTACCACCATTTCCAGTGACCTTGCTGGTTCTAGCCTGGCTCATACTGGGCTCAGGCTCCTTCTTGCCCTACCCCTTCCTACTATGTCAGCAAGATCAAGGGGCATGGAGGATCTTCAAATCCCATTACCATTACAGGCCTCTTCCAACATTTGGTTAGAGTCTTTGCTTTTTACAGGCTGGAGAATTTTGGAATTCCCATTCTCATCCTAGAAATGTTGCCAGAATAGCTTATGGCAGGAACTATATGGGGAATCAAGGATGGACTGGAGGAAAATTCAAGGTTTTACAAAGAGCCCAATAGAAAAATACAGCACTATAACTAGGGTGTATTTTGATGACTCAATGGAAAGAACTTTAGAATTTTGAGTCACTCCTTTTCCATAGATACCCTCCTTGTTTACTTTCTGCTAGAAACAAAACCTTCTGCTAAAGAAAAGGTTATTTACTTTTTCCTAGATTCTATATGAACTGAAGGGATATTGTGTCAGTGATTTTTGTACCAACTATACTACCACAGTACTACTTACTTATACCACAGTTAAGTCTGTAGATTCACTTATATCAACTAATACACAATGAGGACAACATACCAGTGGGGGAAGCAGGAAATATAGTACCAGAAGGACAAGCCACTATCCCCATCCCTCAGGCCTAACCCTAGAGCCCTGAGGGAATATAGTAGCCACACTCTGGAGAGCAGAATAAAACAAATCTGTGAGAGGGGGAGGTAGGACACTAGTTCTAGAAAATGTTCTATACTGGATTACTGAATCCTCACCCAGATAGAGCCTCTCCTTGTTTTGTCCTACACTTTGACAGCCCTGATTTTGTTCAAGATTGATTAGTTCTTTTCAAAAGCACCACACTCAACTTGGTCCTGTCCATGACTCTCTTTGGGATGTGGGAGGAGGAAGGGAGGGAAGGGGGGGGGAGAAAGACGGGAGGGGGGGGAGAGAGAGAGAGAGAGAGAGAGAGAGAGAGAGAGAGAGAGAGAGAGAGAGAGAGAGAGACTCATCCTGATAAGAATATCAAACATCATTATGCACAAGAAACTGAGAAGGGCATTAGATCAATCAATCAATATTTATTAAGTTCCTATTATGTGCCAGCCACTGTGCTAAGCACTAGGGATACAAAAAGAAGAAAAAGACAGCCCCTGCCCTCAAGGAGCTTAAAATCTAATGGATACAAATCCAAACATCCATTACCAGGTGAAGTAGATTGTCCAGATCTCATTATCTCTAGATCACCCCTCCTATTCTCCTATTTTTTTTTTCCAGGTGACAACCTGTTGGAACCAGAGGGACATTTACCCTTCTTGGTAGATCAGTAATGTGGCAATTCTCATATGACCATAGCCTCTGGTAATTCCCATCTGAGCAAAAAGGGCCAGCTTACCACTGAAATTCCCCTTCCTCCCCACCCCCCCGGATAGACTGTGAAATGAGTGACTTGCTATATAAATAACCATCCAGGCCATGAATTTGGAGCTGGAAGGGACTTTGGAGCTCATTTAGCTTAACCTATTCATTTTACAGGTTAGGAAACGGAGTCGCTGAGAGGTTAAGTGACCTACCCACTGTCACCCAGATTGTTTAGATGTTGTTTATCCCAATCTAGTGATTTCTTTTTTCCTCTTCCCCCCCCTCCCAAATGCTTCCTTCTGACCTATGTTATGGAAGAGATCAATGCTGGAGAAGTATGACTGCCTCTCTGGAGGAGTGTACCCACACAGTCCTTTATAATATCCCCTCTCCCATCTGAAATTTCAATGATGGAGGGAATTTCCAAGTGAGCAAATGATCAGTACAAATGCACATGGGTAGCTTATTAATTAGTCTTAGAAAGTAGGTGGCCATGTGGTGCAATGGACTTCCAAGTCAGGAAGACCTCAGGTCAAATCTTGTATCAGATATTTCCTGTCTGTGCTGAGTAAGTCACTCAACTCCGTGTGAGGTTTCCTATTTATAAACTAAGGATATTAATAACACCTACTTTGTGAGGATAAAATAAGGTAATAGCTGAAAAGCACTTTGCAGACTTTAAAATGCTACATAAAGGCTAACTATTATTATTGTTATTAGCCCAGACCACTAAGGGTTAAGTGACTTCCTCAGCCACAGAGTCAGTATGCATCAAAGGTAGAATTTGAACTCAGTTCTTCTTGACTTTCAGGCCAGTTCTATTATGCCATGTTTCCTCTTTAGGCAATATGATATTAATAATATGGTTGCCATGCTGCAGTAAGGGCCATTTTGAGGTGAGAAAAAGCAAATATAAGTTATACACGTGTAGCACAATTTGAGTACTCTCTCCAGAAGTGATCCAAAGTTCAACAATAGGAAGGCCAACAGGGAGGGGCTGTTGTGCTTTCCCAGCTGTGGATAGGATCTTAGAATTTCAGGAAGAGGGGACGTCAGGAGATATCTCTTCCCTTTTTCCCTGCCACTCTTTATGTAGAAGACACACCTGAGGAGCAGAAGGGCTAAGGAAATTGATTAGCTTGCAAACCAGCAGGCTTTGCTGCCTTTCACGATGGTGCCTAAATATCTGATAGGCTGCTCCATATGTCCTCCTGGCATTATGTTCTCAGCAGATAAGGAGGGCCACTTATGCTCTGATATGCTGCCTACAAGCCATATGGCACTAGAGTAAATCTACAGGATTATGCCAATATAGTATTGTTTCTTCTAAATTCATCTTGCTAAACCTTGTCTATGATGAAGCAGAGAAACTTCTACTGAAGTTTCCAAAGACACGGGTGCTCCATCTGTTTCTTTCTCTACTTTTTGTAGATAATTTTCCATTGCCTATCATAGACTACTGAATGTCATCGGATCTTTGGGACTTTTTTTCTCTATGTCTACATATACATGCAAGTGTCTACATACGTGTACATATATACACATATGTATACATTCATGTAAGAATGCATATGGCTATAAGAGGCAACTTATTTTAGTGAATAAAGGAACTGACCCTGGAGTCAGAAATGATTTGGTCTCAAGTCCCTCTGATAGATAAGAGAATGTTACCCCAGGCAGGTCACTTAACCTTTCAGCAACCCTGGCAATTTTCTAAGTGAGTACGTGTCTTCATATATGCATGCATGAGCACCCATGAGCGTGTGTGTGTGTGTGTGTGTGTGTGTGTGTATGTGTGTGTGTGTGTATGTGTGTGTAGCAGTTGGAAGCAACCTCAAACTTGTACAGCAGCTCCCTCAAACAAGGCTACTCCAGATTCAAAATATTCCGTGGGTCTATATATACTCAAAACCATACTATCACTCAGCAGGTACCACCATATATTTACATTTCTAATGACAAAGGATACAATTCAAAGTAAAGGCATTTTATGAAATAACAGAGCAAGAAACAAAAAACATTTAACTTATAAAACTATACTGCTAAGAAATATACATACCGTCAATCAGAAGCATGAACACACAATGGACATGCATGGGGGCACAAACAAGACACGTGTATGCCTAGCACACATGGACAGAGCAATAGACATTCAGACAACATTGTGAATGAGGTACACAAGAAAAAGGGAAAATTATGTTTTCGACGCTGCAGGGCTGCTGTTATCTTCAAGTGATGTTATTATGTTGCTTCTGAAAGGCTGCTTTTCTCTAAAATGGTATATAGTCTCTGCCAACATGTAGGATCTGACAGGTGTGTAGTCTCTATTGGGCATGGTGGGTAGTCACTACAAGACTTAGTTGTGCTACTCATGTGATTGTAAAGCTTCCTGCAGCTTTAGCTTTTGACCTCCAATTTAGTGTTCATCTCACAGGTGAAGTACTCATTCCCTGTTTTATATTTTTTGACATATTCTAATCTGTATAGTTTTTTTCTAATTTTTATTTGACATTTTCTTAGATAAATAGCCTTAATCACTTTACTATGACTGATAGTATTTTGTGTAACCAGTGTTTGCTGGGAAGGAATTAAGTTGAGAGTATAGGCTAAGTGATACACTCCTTTTTATGAGTGACCAGGGAAGTGGTCTTACTTCTGAAACCAAACTTCATAATTCTAGACTACACATAAATGGGAAATGAGGCAGAAAAGATCTAATTCTAGGGCATTATCCCTCCCTTGGAGACTAGAGAAAAGAGTACCTAGCTTCTATGGCATTACTGTGGTCTTTCTATCCCTTGCTAGTTGGATGGTAGTGATGCAGGTATTGCCTTTTGTTCTTCTTTTTGCCAAGGTGGAAGGGACAGATCTCAGATCATATTTACCCTTTCCAACCATGAGACACACTTACATATTTAGACAATCCATGAGAATATACCTATCTTATATATGCGTTACATATATGCCAGATAAATATGTATATACATACATACTGCATGTGTATGTATGTGTGTCTAGCACAAAATCCTCACGTCCATCCCTTTGTTTTGCAACCCTAGTGGTCTCCTTTCTTTTATGATATTTTTCTAATACATTTTTAAAATTATATTTCAATATCATCTATGGTATATCTGTCTCAAAAATCTATTGAGATTTTTGGAGAGGAAGTTTTAACTATGACCACAATTTTAAAATCTTACCAATAGTCAAATCTGGTGGAATCTTGGAACCATGAGCCTAAAAATTTAATCACTAAGCTATGGACTACACAAAATCCTGAGGATACAAAGGAAAAACATGAATAGTCCTTGACCTCAAAGAGACTGGATTTTGTTTATTTTAATGAAGTTCCCCTAAATTGCCATGGGATAAAGGGATACAGAGATGTTTTGAAAAATATCCTTCAAGAACATGTGACTTCACTGGTTGGGACACTCCCTTCATTGATACCAAGAGTGAAATCTCCCTCCTTAATTAGATAGTTTCATGAGTTGTGGTACCCCCTAAAACAAGCAAACAAACCAAAAGCCCTCACCTAATGTCAACATAAGATTTTCTTAAATTTAAATAGTGTGACCCCCTAACAATGGATAAACAACACATAAATAAGCTCTGTACTCAAAAGTTTCCATTTGGGGAGGATGTGCTAAAGCTTCGATGCTAGTTGTCATAGTCTTTTTTTTAAATTAACTTTTGTTTATTTTTAGTTTACATCATTAATTTCCACAAGATTTTGAGTTGCAAATTTTCTCCTCTTCTTTCCCCTACCCACCCCTCAAAACAGTGATCCCATTGTATACCCCCTACCCCTATCTGCTCTCTCCTATATCCTCCCCCATCACCCCTCTGACTTTCTGATAGGGTAAGATGGATCTCCCTATCCCAGTACCTGTATATCTTATTTTCCATTTGCATATAAATAATAATAATATACATATATTTTTTTAACATATGATTTTAGAACTTTAAACTATAGATTCTTTCCCTTCCTCCCTCGTCACCCACTCCCGCTGGAAAGACATGCAGTTCAATACAGGCTGTACATGTGTAGTTATGCAGAACATCTCCACAATGGACATATTGTATAACACTGACAATATTTCCCTCCTTTTTATCCTGCCTTGTTCTATTGTTCTATTCTTGTTCTGTTCTCTACTTTGTCCCTTTATAGAAGTGTGTGCTTCTAACAACCCTACCCCCCACCCTGCCCTCCCCTCCATCATCCACCCTCTCATTCCCATCCCCCCTACTTTCCTGCAGGGCAAGATACCCAATTTAGAGTATATGTCATTCCATCCCTAAGCCAAATTCAATGAGAGTAAAGTTGACCCATTCCCTTTTTGCCTTTCTGTTCTTCCCCTCCATTGTAGCAGTTATCCCTTGCCTCTTCTATATGAAATGATTGACCCCATTCTGTCTCTCTCTGTCTCCTCTCATTCTATTCCTCTCCTACCTCTTAATTTCACCTTTTAAAATGACATCCCTTCCTATTCAATTGTACCTGTGCCCTCTGTCTATGTACACATATATACACACGCTGTCATATGTATTCATATGCATATATACCCTCCTATATAGACATATGTGTATGTATACATACATATATATATGTATACACACACATACATACACACACATTTATATTCCTTTCCCTACCTTCATACTGAGAAAAGTTTTACAAGTTACAATTGTCATTTTTCCGTGTTGGCATGTCAATAGTTCAACTTTGATAAGTTCCTTATGAATTATTTTCCATGTTTACATTCTCATGCTTCTTGTGTTTGAATGTCAAATTTTCTACTCAGTTCTGGTTTTTTCCTCAAGAATGCTTGAAAGTCCTCCATCTCATTGAATGACCATATTTTCCCCTTAACATTATACTCAGTTTTGCTGGGTGGGTGATTCTTGGTTTTAATCCTAGGTTCCTTGATCTCCGGAATATCATATTCCAGGCCCTTCAGTCCCTTAATGTAGAAGCTGCTAGATCCTGTATTATCCTGATTGTGTTTCCACAGTACTCAAATTATTTCTTTTTAGCTGCTTGTAATATTTGCTCCTTGATCTGGGAACTCCAGAACCTGGCTATAACATTCCTAGGAGTTTTCTTTTGGGGATCTTTTTCAAGAGTTGATTGGTGGATTCTTTCAAGTTCTATTTTGCCCTCTGGTTCTAAAATATCTGGGCAATTTTCCTTGAGAATTTCTTGAAGGATAATTTCTAGGTTCTTTTTTTGATCATGGCTTTCAGGTAGTCCAATAATTTTTGAATTGTCTCTCCTGGATCTATTTTCCAGGTCAGTGGTTTTTTCAATGAGATACTTCACATTGGTAATTCTGGAAACCACCACAGCTGCCGGTGATTCACTCTCCTGAAAGCTCCAGCCAGGGCTTCTCCTGGATGGCCTTGGGCTAAAACTGCATGGGGCTGGGCTCTGCTTGTGCTTCCAGCATGATGAGCCCTTTCTGTCCCTCTGCCAGGCTGCCTTCAGCAGGAGCCTTATTTCTCTGTCATTTTATGAGTTCTGGAGCTCTAAAATTTGTTTAGAGTCATATTTTATAGGTATTTGAGGTGGGTATGGTGGGGGCCATGGAGTTTTCCTGCTTCTCTGCTACCATCTTGACTCTGCCCCTACTTGGCGTAGTCTTAATGATGCCCAAACCTCTTATTGCCCTGATGAAGAGTCCAAAGAGGACTTTAGTGTAGACATCAGGAGGAATTGGGCTTCCAATGGCAGAGCAGTACTTCATTAACTTTTTTATTTTAACTTAACAAAGTCCCGGCTGTAGCCTTCTTTCACTTCCCCTTCCAAACCTACACTATACTTTGTGTCTCATGTGAATGCATCTTTTTCCTCTGAGCAAAAATAAACAAAATCAAACAAATGCATAAATAAAATAATGACAGAAACTATGGCATGTCTCCTTAAAGCTTTTCCTTGTTTTTCTTTTGTATTGGACTCTATTTCAAAATGGCTTTGATTTCTTTTCTAACTATTGATTGACTTGTCCCAGGTTACCCAAGGAACCTTGTTATACTTTGTTCTCTCCATGTCTGTGACCTTTTAAGCTTCTTACAACTATTTGTGTGACAGCCTTCACCTTTACTTTTCCTGTCATTTAGAATAGCCTTCTTCTACCCTTCTATCTTTCACTACCCATCTAGTTAACCAAAAAAGTGACTAGGAACAATATTGAATTGAAAATCTCTGCATTAGGGAGTCATTGAAATGGACTATAATGCTCTAATATATTGTAACATTGTTCTGTTTCCGGTATTTTCTTCCCAGAAAAAGTTGGAATGATTTTTTTTTTTACTTTGAAAACCTCAAATGGCTTCGAGAAAGAGCCACCGTTACACAAATATTTTACATTCTCTGTTGCTCGATGGAATAAACACCTTATTGTTTTTACTTGAATAACGAATGAGGCTTCATGCCTGAATTTCCTTGAAAAGGAAAAAAATCCTTGTATTCTTCCCACCCTCCAGACTCAGGGAACTGGCAAGCATGCTACTGGCTTCATAATGGTGTTTTTATTACGTGTGTACGTAAATACAGGGCCTTTTGCTATTTGTTTGTTCTTCGTTGCCAAAAAGGAGCAGTTACTTTAGAATCATAGTCAGCAACATACCAGAAAGCTGGAAGGAATCTAGCAGTTTGCTCAACACAAAACCAGCTTATACCTTCTTTGAACATGAAACTGATATTTACGGTCTCTGGGTAGCAGATTTCATTTTTTTCATTTGTTCCTTTTTACCATATACATTTCTAATCGAATGCTAAGCCTGTAGCTCTATGCGTAAGTAGCAATGATATGAGAATAATATTTAGAGAGTCAGTTAAAAAGGGTACCAAGATTTCATTTCCAAGATAGATACTAGTTGACTATGTTAATTTCAAACTTCTAAACAGTAACTTCGTTGATCCACAAGTACTTTTTAAAAATGGTCATACGTCTTAGCTATGTGAATTTCCTTTAACACTACTGAACAGTGAGGACAATCTTCTTCTAGATAAATGCTTCATGAAATTAAATACAAGAACCCGATAATAGAAAAATGCCAAAGGAAAGCGTCTGACAGCCAGTAACCAAATATTAGGATAAATCTTGGAGCCCAACATAAATCAATTTAAAACATTTTTGATCAAGATTTTTTTTAGCTCAAGTCATGCTTTATAAAAATACATATATTTTAAAGTAAACATAGGGCAGAATAATATCTACTTCCAGGTTTTCAAGAGGATTAGAGCCCAATAAAGTTAAAGGGGCCCTGCCAAGTGATAGTACTCTGCTCTCTTGATGGAGCAAGTTAAATGAGCAGAGTTAACTGGAGGAAAAATCATACATACTAATGTGCAGAAATGTTGAAAATAGGTGGAGACTTATTTAGAGAACTGAGAAGCATTTTAAATGTCATTTATTCCTACCATGCCATTTTATAGATGAAGAAACTGAGGGCCAGATGTTGAATTATTTCCCAAAGGGCACAGATCTTGGTATAATTGTGCAATATTATTTGCATTTAATTGGATCTAAGCTTGAACTTTAAAATCTTTTACTACACATAATACATTTAATGGATTTCCTTAACTATACAATGAATATTGAGTGTTTTTAATAAAGACAATGATAAACATATTTCTTTTTCAATTTTTAATTTTTTTCATTTAACTCATATAAAAATAACTATATTTAAAAATTTGATTTTAAAATTACTAATATTTTCCATGAACAGACCATGAACAGACCTGATCCATGTATGGAAATCTTTCCATTGTCAAATAGGGATACTTGTCTGCAAAGGATCCAGTGAGCTCTGCTCAAGTTAGTATATCTAGTTAGGCCCATTTAAAATCACTAGAAATATTATGATCTGTCCTGAACATAATAGACCCATTGGTTGTTTTATCTTGTTTTAAATTTCTATTACTACCTTTCTGTAGCTAGGGTAAGGGAACTGTATTGGGGCACATTTTATGGTGCCTTCATGGTGATGGACTTGTACCTTGTTCACTTCCACTGCCACATGTGCTCTGACTCAGTTCCATGGGAAGTGACTGAGCAAGAAAAAATGCATTACAGGAAAGTGTCAAGGGTATAGGCTCAGTTCCATTCATGGTCAATTGTGATGGCCCCTGAAGTCCCATCTCCATGCATCCTCTGTGGGAACGTGCTCATGCTCCCGCTACATTTATTTTTGTATCACTTTAATTTCCACATATACCTTCTTAAATAAGTGCAACAGTATGGCATAGTGGGTAGAATTCTGTATATGGTCTCAGGAAGCCCTGGGTTTATATCCAATCTCTGTAATTTATGACCTTTGTGACTTTGGGAAAGTAATTGAATCTTTCGGAATCTAAGTTTCCTTACTTAGAGGCCAGACTAAATGGCCTTTATGGCCCTTTTCTATCTTTTAAAGCTATGATACCTCTACTATAGCCTACCATTGATCTAACATTCTTAACAAAGATTAAAAAAGGAGGAAAAAAAATAGTAGTTTAGCAAAACAAACCAAGACACCACCACTGCTGATAATACATTCCACAAGCATTCTGCAAAGAATGGAGGTCCATTTTCCTATCTCTTCTTTAGGAACAAACTTGATAATTCTAATTACACAGTATTGAGTCTCCTTATTCTCTTCATCCTGTCCCCCTTACCCACATTTATATTATAGTAATAGTATATATCATCTTTCTGGTTCTCATTTCATAGTACTGTATCAGTTTACCTAAGTTTTCCTATGCTTCTCTGAATTCTTCATATTGGATCACTGTACTACTCCATTATACTTGCTACTCCTAAATGTGCTGCTATGAATATTTTGGTGAATTTGTGACCTTTCTTTTTGAAATTGCTGTCTTTTAGGTGAATGCCTAGTGGTGAGACTTGCTTTGGTAGCACATATAAGTAGGGTAGGGAAATTTTAACTTTTTATTTGTGTAATTCCAAACTGTTTTCCAAAATGGTTGGATCAATTTATAATTCAATCAATAACATGTGAGTGCATGTCTTTAGCCCTTCAAATATTATGTTCATTTTTTCTTGTCTTTGCCAAATACTTGAGCATTAGGTAAACCTAAGTTGTTTTCATTTGCACTACTCTGAATATTTATAATTTGGAGCAATTTTTAACATAGTTGTTTTTTTTTTAATTTATTTATTTATTTATTTATCTTTTAATTTTTTTTATTTACTCATTTACTTTTAATTTACAAGATTCAGTTCCACAATCACTTGAGTTTCAGATTTTCTCCCCTCCCTTCCCTCCCCCCCCATGGTGGCGTGCAATCATGTA
>CM053581.1:471979387-472001531 GCA_028627135.1 Pseudochirops cupreus
GGTGGTGGGCGGGGGAAAGACGGGGAGAAAAGATGTAACTCAAAAAAATTTAATAAAGAATTTAATTTAAAAAAAAAAAAAGAATACTAATCCAATGGAACTGTTATCTCACTGATATGATTATTCTATCAATTGCCACAGATCACAACTGATCAATGCATTGAAAAAGTCCAAAAACAAAAACATACGATATAACACTTATGAGACCTCACATATACACAAAAAGGTATGTTTGTGAGGGGGGTGTATTCTCATACCTTTTCATTTCAGTCCCACTTTATCTTTATAATTTTGTCGTATGTACTTTTGATTTTTTTATGTCATTGTTCTTTCCATTTACATTATTCTAGTCATTGTATATATTGTTTTCATAGTCTCTGTTTACTTCACTCTGCATTAGTTCATGTAGATCTTTCCATGTTTCTTTGTATTTATCACACATGTAATTTCTTAGTATACAGTAATATTCCATAACATATAGATACCTACAGTTTGTTTCGCTATTCCCCAAATGAGGGGCATCTACTTTATTTTTAATTCTTAGCTATCACCAAAAAAAATGCTACTAAAGATATTTTGGAGTATATAGGGACTTATTTCTTATCCATGGCTTCCTTGGGGTATAAGCTCTTTAATGGAGTCTCTAGTTCAAAGGATATGGACATTTCAGTAATTTTATTTGCATAATTCCAAATTGCTTTCCAAAATGTTTATGCCATTTCATAGCTCCATGAACAATATATTAGTAGGCCTATCTTTCCACAACCCCTCCAAAATTGACTGCTGATATTTTTTGTTATCCTATAAGATGCTTATTACTCTTGACATGGAAGATCCATTCAACATGCCACAAAATTCCCTAGTGACACTTGCCTATTGCAAGGCTTCCACCATTGTTTGTCCTTCATTCTCAAAAAGGACCAAGGTTTCCAATAGAGTGAATGGGATATTCATTCTTACTTGTTCTAACCAAGTAACAAATCAATTTCCTTTTTCTGGTCATATAATTTTGTGAATATTTTATACTACTTCTCTAATATAATGTCTCCCCCCAAAAAATATTTAATTTGCTTAGCTTTTCACTGGGATATAATAAATATTTGTGAATATAAAACACCAATTATGTGTATGTATGTATATATATATATATATATATATATATATGCACATACGCACACATATAGATTCCTATCTCCATCCTATAAAGATAGATAATAGGCTGTTAAAATTAGATGGAACACCAATACAGGGATTGGAAAAGTGATGCAAAATAATTTAGCAAAGAAACAAATGAATTTAAGAAAAAAGAAAATAAGAGAATCACTTGGTGAAAGCAAGGGATAACCAATGGACAGTCTATCTGCTCCATTCAAGAACTAATAATGCCAAGAGAGAACTCATGAAGGGCTTACAGTATTTCAGATGGAGTACCTCGGCAAACTCATGGAAGGATAGAGTCAAGAGTTTTATTCTTTCCCCTGGTTTGTGAAGCATTTGCAAATGTGTGCATGTATGTATCCATGTATGTGTGTATATGTATGTATGTACATATATATGTACACACGTGTGTATATATACAATATATTGCACAGACACATTTGCATACATTTATATATGGATATGGGTGTATTATATGTATAATATATAAACAAGCTGTATGTTATAATGTATAATTTATATTATATGCATATAAATACAATGCAAATTTTCCTATCTATCACCATTTCTTTTTCATGTTTTTCCTGGGTTTGTCTTTTTTTTAAGAACCTTAAAGGTTTACCTTAATCCCTTTTGATTTGGGTACATAAAAACACCTTTTTGGTAAATAACATATCCTTAGTATCTCAAGGAGCAAACAGTGGATCTAAGATGAGACTATTATCAGGCAGTATTAGAAACTGGAAAACTAAACTATGCCTACTAGAATTACTTTGTGTTTGAAGATGGCAGAAATGTTTACTTGATTCGTCTTTCTTATGTGTATGTGTGTGTGTGTGTGTGTGTGTGTTATGAGGAAAAAAAGCAGGAATTATATTTATATCCTGAAGAATGCAACCTCACATCTCTGTCTACATAAGATATTTTCTGAGTGACTATGGAGTCAAGATTAAATTATATTGCTTGGCTTTTCACATTGACCCCACTATACACAACAGTAAAATATGTCAAATGTGTTATTTTTTCAAGATATAGTGTGTTTTCTTTAGATAGATTTAACTTCAGAATTATTTCATTTTATTTGTGATAGGAAGACCATAGGAAAAAATGTTTTGTTTTGTTTTTTCCCCCTGAGTTTGTATAGTTTTGCTCACAGGAGTTAACAGCAGACAAAAAGGTTTAACATGTTCCTTAGCACAAAGGAATTTTCAATCCTAGTCTTGGGAAATATCCTTTCTATTATATCACACACATTTGGTTGGACTGAAGACAGTTCTAGTTCTCAGAGGAACAATCATCTCACAAGCAGTTAAGAAGAAATAAGACATGTTCAAATACAAAGTGAGCTCAAGGCTAAACTCAAAAAGCTGGAAAACATTGGGCAGCTTCTCCTTTGAGAGATGACTTGGAGAGTTATCCCTGGCAAGGGCTGAACTTGGTATTTTTCATTCATAAATACATCTGACAGAGACATTAGTTTAGCTGGAAAGATATACAAGAGGGGAAATGAAATGAGAAGCTAGTTCCAATTACCTGAAGGCCAATTTTAGAAAGAAGTTCTAAGCAACTGGTTTAGAGACTATTTGATGCTATCTGGAGTTCAACAGAATCTCAATATTTAAATTGAATTTAAAGTTAAATGTAAATATTTATTTTCCCAAAACCAATCACGTACAATTGAAACAATATACAATGATGATGTGGGTTGACAAAAGATATAGATACCAGGAGATCCTAGGTTCAAATCATAGCTCAGAGACTCCCTGTGTGACCAACTTAACCTATTTGTGCCACAGTTTCCCTAATTGTAAAATGAAGGTTAGATTATCAATTTAAAGCTGGGAGGGATGCTAGAGGGGCAATCCAGTCCTGGGTGGGGAACCTGTGACCTCGAGGCCACATGTGGCTTTGAGGCCGCAAGTTCCCCACCCTTGATCTAGTCCAACCGTATTATTTTACAGATTAGGGAAAACAAGTCCCCAAGAGGCTGAGTAATTTGACCAAAGTCACTGAGTCTAGACCAGGGATCTGAACCAAGGCACATTGGCTCCAAAACCAGGACTCTTTCTACTGTTAGCTATAAATCGATGTCTATTATATTAAATATTGTGAGGGAGAAGTGAATCATTGGTTTAGTGTTGTAGGCCTTAGTCAAGATTAGGTCAAGGATTCAATCCCTTTGAAAATCAGTTATTTTTGCTCCTTTAAATGCACAACATTATATTAAATACAACCCATAATGTAAGTTATCCTTGCCCTTATGCCTACTATCAGGATTGCTATTAGGCTGCTGGGTAGTGAAGGCCTGCAGTCAGGAGTCACCTGAGTTTAAATCCAACCTCAGACATTTACTAGCTATGTGACTCTGGCACAAGTCACTTAACTGTTGTTTGTCTCAGTTCTTTCTTCTGTAAAATGGGGGTAATAATAGCACCTATCTCCCTGGATGGTTGTAAGGATAGAATGAAATAATATTTGTAAAATACTTAGCACAGGGCCTAGCGGTGCTACATACATGCTATATATTATCATTATTATTAGGATTGCCGAGTGCCTGATACAATTTGCCATTTCATGAAAGATCATAGCCATGCTCCTTTGTACCCTGCTGGACATACTCTCTGGGTTTCTTCAACTTCTTCCCATCAGCCTTGCTCTCACATGGGCACTCTTTCCTCTCCTTCTCCTTTCTATCTCCCTTTTATATGTTGTCTTCTCCCATTAAAATGTAAATCTCTTTGAGTGTAACTTACTTATATTTTAATCCTTAGTACTTAGCACAGCATCTCACCATTGTAAGCTCTTAATGAGTATTTTATCTATATTCACATCCATATTCATACGTACTATCTATTTTTCTGTCTAGATCTATTTCTGTCTATCTCCTCCCTAGGAGCCCTTTCTCTCTCCTCAGTCTCTTGGGAGTTAACCAGCCACCAGGGTGAAAGGCAGTGATCTTTCCTGGCCAGGACTATATTTGGTGTATCCATCTTCTCTCTCCACCATCTTCCTATGGCTGGCCCAAGCTGGGTTTGTATGATACCAGATTTGATGCACAGTAATTGTACTTGTTATTTAAATGTGTCCAGTGTAATGGGTTCTGTTTAATGGATGCAAGATGATGGAGATTTTTAAGCGATTCAGTTGCAGACTATAAGAAAATTATATCATTCAACTATCCATCCATCTTTCTATGACAATACTGTTTGTTTTAATTCCTTTCTGCAGATTTCTTATTCTAGGGATTGACACAAATATGCATGTGATTGCATCCTCAATTACATTACTCCAATACCTCAGTATAGTATAGACATAACCTTGGGTTCTTAAATCCTATACCAATGTAGTGCAAGTTCTGGCAGTTCTTACCAAAAGTATAAAGGCTTTGAATATCCACCTGTTGGTATACTCTGTGTCTTCCATTCAGTGACCACCCAACCTTAGTTTCAAGAAGTTCATCACCAGGTGGGTACACACACACACACACACACACACACACACACACACACACACACAATTTTCATAAAGATGATAAATAGGCTCAAAGATGTATGGCTAGAAGGGATATTAGAAGCCATGAGATCCAACACTCATTTCACAGCTGAGAAAACTGAGGCCTAGAACAGTTAAATGAGTTGCCCTGGGTCAAACAGCTAGTAAGTGGGATTAAAATGTCTTCTGACTACAATATCTGCATATCCACTATTATCCACTATCTCATGCAAGTTCTCTAATGATAATGAAACCTATAGGAACCAGTGAAATCCCCTAGAGTGCTGAAAGATGAAAGAATAGGTCCCAGGACAGAGCCTTTCAAATACACACATGAGCTTACTGCTTTCCCAAAGCTTACTGAATATGTAGGCAAACATATATGTGAACATATATGTACATACATGAATATATATGAATACACACATACTAATAGCAAGCACAAGGAAACCACATGTGCTAAAAGTTTACTGTGAAATCTTCTTCGTCACTTTGCATGGATAAATCCCATAACATCAAAGAATCTAGAAGAAAGCTCTTTGCTTTGTTTCTTGAGATGACCATGGGAAATGAATTTACTTGATTGGGCCTCGTAATAGGAATAGTTTTATTGGTAGTTTAACTGAAGAATTTAAAAATCTTATTGAAGGAAATAATTGAATAAAGCTGAAAAACTGCTTTCATAATCATCAAATACTTGTAGAATCAAATCTCAGATAAAATTTATAGTGTTCATATAAATATGAATTGATTAAAGTCAATTCCATATGATAGAATTGATCAAAAATCCCAGATAATTAAATATTTTTTGGATTTAATCCATTTCTACAACATCTATACATGCAGCTAGGACTGCACAACTTTCTAGGGAGCAATATTCAGAGGGAAAAGGGAAATGAGGGCTATTTTTCAATATTACTTTTTGCTAATGTAAAAATGTTAAATGCCTGAAAATTCCACATTCATTGACACATAATTTATTTATTTTTTGATAAATCAAGTTACATATGTCACAGTGAAGGCTGAAAGCCTCTGATGGACAATAACACACTAGGGGTGCAATTTTCCAACCTTGCCTATGGCCATAAAAGACTTGTTTCAGCTCTTCTGTCATATATTAGTTCCCCAGATGCCATTTTCAAAATAAGCATTCAGACTCTGCCAGAGAAATAACGCTAGCTAAGTTAATTCTAAAATTAGTCCACAATGGGGAAATAGGTAGAGATTCAGGTAGTCATAAAATATACTATAAAGATAGTATCTACAGCATACTGATTATGTTACTACAATTGAGTCACTTGACCTTTATGAGCCTCAGTTTCCTCATATGTAAAATGAAAAAGCCTTGTACTTTTTACTTTACAACTTTGCAGTATTGTTGTAAGGAAAGCATTTTTTTTGTGGGTAGAGAGGGGTGTATTACAAATGTAAGAGATTGAATAAAACAAGGGTCACACAGATAACTATTTATGTATGTATCAGAAAAAGGAGTAGAACCCAGGGGTTTCTGAATATGTCAGACCTGTATGTGGCTCTAATGACAGCACTCTCTTCACTCTCTTGGTTCATATTTCATGTACTAATGAAAAAAAACATTGCAATTCACTGAACAGTTAACAAAAATACATTTGCTTTTCTTTAACACATCAAGAAGACATAGATTCTTATTTTCTCTGGATACAGTTCTTACCTCCATATTAAAAAAAAAATCTTGTCATCAGGGAAAGATATGTTGAAAGACATGATGACTTGTGTGGTCTTCAAAAAGCTGCCATGTCAGAAGAGCCCCAACATGAAAGTTGGTGGAACTTTTTATACCCCTAGGTAAACAGGAAGCCAATAGGGGCAAAATGGACCCCAGTACTACTTTGTCTCCTTTTAGGAAAAGATAATTCCTATTATAGGAAATAGGAAGGACAGGTAGACCTAACTCATTTGGATAGAAAACAGTAGAAGATATTAGTCCTATCACATATATATGCATATATGCATTTAGACATTTAAATCTAAAAGATATTTTTATTCAAATGTATAGTTGTAAATGTATTTTGTGATACTATGTATATATTATGCTATTATGTGATAAACATAAGATCTGATTTTATATAATGTTTAGTTATGTGTAAAGCATGTATAAACTGATTCACACATTCAATTCTCAGAAAAGTACTTGAGTTCGTATTATTTCCATTTTATTTTATAGATAAAGGTTAAGTGAGTCTTTTGTTTTTTTTAACAGAAGTTTCTTTTTTATCTTTTTATCATTTTGTTAAATTTTAAGTTCCAGATTCCCTCCATCCCCCACCAATTTAGAAGACAGGTAATACAAAACCCATTACAATTTGAGGTCATGCAAAACAAATTTCTACTTTAGCCATGTTGCAAAATAAGAGAGAGAGAATGAGAATGAATATGCTTCAATTTGCATTCTGAAAATATCAGTTTTCTGGAGGTGGTGGGTCATTGTGTTGATCAGAGTTACTCAGCTTCCACAATTGATTATCTTTATCGTATTTCTCTTACTGTATAAATGACCAAGTTCTGCTCAGTTCATTCTGCATCAATTCATATGAATCTTCCTAGGTCTTTCAGAAATCATCAACATCCTAATTTCTTCAAATGTAATAGTATTCCATCACAATCATATACCACAACTTGTTTGGCTATTCTTCCAATTTTTGCCACCACACACACACATACACACACACAAAAGCTGCTGTGATTTTTTTTTTTTTAGCTCCTTAGATTATGGGCATAGTAGCAATATTAGTGGGTCAAAGGATATGCACAGTTTAATAGCTTTGGAGGCATACTTGCAAATTGCTTTCCAGAGTTTTTAGAACTAGTTTGGAATTCTGCCAAAGGTGTACTAGTATACCTATTTGCCACATTTCCACTAACATTTGTCATTTTCGTTTTCTGTCATCTTAACAAATTTCAAAGGTTTGAGGCAGTCCTTCAGAGCTGTTTTAATTTGCATTTCTCTATTAGTGATTTAGAACATCTTTTCTGTATGACTATTGATAGCTTTTAGTGCTTCCTCTGTTCATGTCCCTTAGCCATTTATCAATTAGGGAATGGTTCTTATTCTTCCAAATTTGGCTCACTTCCCTATTTTGAGAAATAAGATCTTTAGCAGAGAAACTTGCCACCATTTTTTTCCTAGTTTTCCACTTTTCTTATTTTAGCTTCATGGATTTTGTTTGTGCAAAAACTATTTATTAGAAATAGTGGTTGATGGTTTTCTTTCTGTTTCTGGTCTCTCTGGTTTAGGTATTAAGACCACATTTGTTTCATAGAATGCATTTGATAAGATTTCTTTACATATTTTTTTTCAAGGAGTTTATGTAGTATTGGAATAACTTTTTAAAAATATTTAATAGAATTTCCTTGTAAATCCATTGGGCCTTGGATTTCTCCTCCTCTTTCTTCTCCCCCCCCCCCCCCAAGGAGCTCAATGGCCTGTTTATTTTTGTTTTCTAAGATAAGGTTATGCCAAGTATCATATCCACTGTTCATTAATCTAGACAATTTGTGTTTGTGCAAATATTCCTCTTCTTCATTTAGATTGTCAATATTGTTACATATATTTGGTCAAAGTAACTACTAATAGTTACATTTAATTCATCTTCATTGATTTTGAATTCACATTTTTGATACTGGCAATTTAGTTTTATTTTATTTTAAATAAAATTAGTCAAAAGTTGATTTTACTGTTTTCTTCCATAAAATAAACTCATAGTTTTATTTACTAATTGTGTTTAACTTTCAATTGTAGTAATATACCCTTTTATTTTCAGGATTTTAATCGTAAGTTTTTGTTTATTGTTTTTCTACTTTATTTTTAGTTGCATGCCCAATTCATTCATCTGTCCTTTTTATCTTTTAATGATATAAGCATTTAGAGATATAAATTTTTGTTTAATTTTGCCTAAGTACTGCTTTTGCCTGCATCCCACAAACGTCGGCATGGTACCTCACAGTTGTCATTAGTTTTTAATGAAATTAGTGATAGTTTATCTGAATTCTTCTTTGACCTACACATTCCTCAGGATTAAGTAGTCACAACACCATTAATGTCAACATTGCAGAGTTTGTTCTAAGAAAAGACATACAAAATTAGATTATGTCCATCATTTAATTTCTTTTATGAAATTTTTAACTAAGTTATTTGGAGTTGTGGCTTTAATCAAGTATTTACAAAGGAATTTTTGTGAAAGGACAATTGGTAATTATGCAAAGAAAAGAACTCTTACTGAGTAAATGGGAACCCTTGCACCAAATAGGGGTGTGGTTTTCACATCTGTTTCATGTGTGTTTATATTTGTGTGTGTGTGTGTGTGTGTGTATGTGTGTGTGTGTGTATTAATTTGCAGGTTTGTGAACTAACACTATCCATGTGAGATTCCTTAATTTCTAGTGATATATTTAAAGACAAAGAGAAGAAAAGATACTGAGTAAATTTTTAAATACCTGGTAAACTTGTGATGAGACTAATTTAATTGATTATGTTCTTGGCTTATAAAAGTGAATCTTGGGCAGGTAGGTGGTACAGTGAATAGAGCACCAGCCCTGGAGTCAAGAGGACCTGAGTTCAAATATGATCTCAGGCACTTAACGCTTGCCAGCCTTGTGACCTTGGGAAAGTCACTTAACCCCAATTGCCCATCCTTCTCCCCTCCAAAAAGAAAAAAAAAAGTGAATCTCCTCATTGCAAATACTTTTTTGACTAGAGGATTTAGGTAACTAGGAATTTTGTGGGAATTAGTGATGAGGTACAGGCCCTGGGAACACCCTCCTCCCCCCAGCTCTCCTTGAATCTTCCCACATGAGGCATTTTCCTGAGGCCATAAGCCTTTCATTATAGCTAGGCCCAAATCTCTTACTCTTAGTAGCCAGCACTCCATTGTTTAGCTAGCCCCCACCCTTGATTCTCCCAAAGTATCTCTGCTCACATCTGTTACATTTAAACTAGCCTAGCCCTCCTTTGTCATCTCCAGGTAGCCTCCAGTTATTTCCCACCTTTAATCTCTCATGACTGGAGTCTGATCTCATTTGACTCCTCATGAAGACACCCCTCCCCCCCAAACTCTTCCTCTAGACCGCCCCTAGATTCCTCCCACAACCTTTCTGTGTGTAAGACCCGTCTTACCTCCATAATGATGCTAGAGAACAATCTAGCACTGACTCACTCTGTGTCAGATGATTCTGGCCGGCTTGTCCAATGCAAGTGTCACAGATATCAAGACTCCTTAAGAGTCTACCCATTATGGTGAATCTCTAAATAACTTTGCTTTTTTTTGGCTGAGAGAAGACTTGAGTAGAATTTGTTCAGCAGGACCCAACATGTTGGTATTTTGGGATCTCGCACACCCTTAAACCTCTAACCTCAATATTTTATGGTGATCCTCTACATTTTATGGTTCCCTGACACCAGGAAACACTGTTAATCTCAAGTTCTTCTCCAGCCAGGACTGGAAGGTGTGTAAGTCTCTCTCCTTCCCTATTCCCTTCTAGTTCTCCAAGTACCTTGGAGGTTTTGTGTTTTTGTTTGTTTTTTTTCTGGTGGTGGGGTAGCCTGACCTGTCAGTTCCCATTAGGTCAGACAGTTAGGAGGCTGTCTCATACTCAGCCTGACACTCTCAGGTTCTCAGTCCAGTTTGGTTATGTTGGAGGACGTGGACCTGGGCACCATTTCTGAAGAATAGAGGACAAGGACAGTTGCCCCATCTGGAAGTGTAAGCCAGATTCTTTCAATTCTCTTGGCACTAGAGAATTGGGAAAACTTCAGGTACCTTTTTATGGTTTTTTTTTTTGTCTTATTTTGTTTGGTTTGGTTTGGTTTTCAAGGCTTACTCCCAAATCTTATTTTATAGAGGAAGAGACTTCCAGGCCCTATGCCTGTATTAGGTCTATCCTTTTTAGCTCCCAAAAGTTTTCCTTTGGGTTGTCTTTTACATCATTGGGAAAAATTTGGTTTCTCTAAAGAGCTTGAAAAGAAAAAAAATGGTGTTCTTTTGCAACACAATTTGGCCTTGGTATCACCTAGAGGACTACTAAGCATGACTTGTTTTGGTAACTTTAAAAGATAATATTCTCTTGCAGTTAGAATTATACTGTCACAGAGCAGGTAGATGGATAGAAGTTGCCTACTTAATGGCCTGCATTGAACTTTCTTGGAACATGGTTCTCAGGAAAGATTGTAAGATGCTTGAAGCTAGAGCTCCTTCACAAAGGGAGAATGGGAGCCAATTAAACGATGCCCTTTTTATGGCCCCCAGGGCTTCAGCCCTGGCCCCTTTCCCCTTTGGTGACTCCTGCTCAGGTCCCAGTCACAGATACCACCAAGGCAGCTCCCCCAGGCTCTCCTGCTGCTCCAATCCTTTTCCCCTTGGTTTCCCTTCTTTTTTCCTCTAGCCCAGCACCCCTGGTTTCCTGCCTCCTACACCATTCACATCTCCTACCCTGCATCTCCAGCTATGGCCTCTAATAACCTTTGCTTTTCTTTGGCTGAGAGAATACTTGAGTCAAATTCATTTGGCAGGACTCAATGTGTTGGTATTTTGGGGTCTCATGCATCCCTGTAACAATAATGCAATATTCACAACACCCATGGTGATTATGAATATGCTGGTGTAGTTGTGAATCACAAAATGTAGCAAACTCTCCACATGGAGGGCAGAACCAAAGCCTTTACTCAAATATCAGAAAACTGAGTCCCAGAACCAGAAAGACAAGTCCCAGAACCAGAAAGCCAAAGTCATTACAATATTCACGAAGTTGATACACATGGTTAATGCAGTGAACACCCATATTCTCAAACCTTCACAAAAGAACAGGCTCCCTCAAGCAGGGATCCTTCTCTCATTCAAGGTAGCTCCTCAGCTTGGTTCTTGGAAGTTCTCGGCAAAAGTTGTAGAAAGAAGGTCTCAGCAAAAAGTTCCCAGAAGAAGGGTCTTACCCACAGTTGCAGGCTCCAGGTGCTCACTGAGAGAAAATCTGACTGTCCTGCTGGTTCTTTTCCTTATATACAGTATAATTCCTCCCTGGTCTGCTTCTTCCTATTAGTCAGCAACTTCCTCCCAAGGTGTTAACTACTTCTGTGTTAATTAAGTAGCTTAAACAAGGTGTTTACCTGAAACAAGGTGCTAAGTACCTGCTTACTTGCCAATACAAAGGAGCATGGAAGATCTTCAGATTCCATTAACATTACAATCACTAAATCTCTAACCTCAACATTTTATGGTGACCCTCTTCATTAGGAATTTAGTTTGTTATAGTAACATCAGGATCAGGATAAGCTGTTTTTAAGAAAAGGAAATGCTTTTATGAAGTAGAGTTTTGCAAACTCTTTTGTATGGTTTTTATAAGACCTACTCAGTTTTCTTTTGCAAACTAATTTATTGTGAAAATATTTTGATATTGATAACAAACATGTCCAAACCTACTGTGAATTTTCAAGTTTCTCTCCTGGTTTGTGGTGTCCTTTTGATGAGGCTAAAATGCATGTTTTCAGAGAAACAGAGAAGCAGCATCAGAGATCTTAGACTAGTGATTAATATGAAAGCTGTAAGTGGAAAGGATTTTGCTGTTTTGATCTCCATACATTCCATGGTCTAGCAAGAGTTAAAATTAGTGTTTGAACTTATGTGTCTAAGATTCAATTCCTGAAGTATCTCATTTTTTCAGACTGAGTATGGTTAGAGAAGGGTAAATAAAGTTGAGAAACAGACACAAATCTAGTAATGGTGGTAATTTGTGGACTATCTTGTGTTATCTTAAAAGGGAATTGATAATTTAGAATTAGAACACATGAAAGAGTGTATGCAACTGCTTAAAACTCACCTTAAAGATGTTTTCATTGTTGAAAAGGATTCTAAGAGCAGTAGTATTTTTCTATGATGAATCTCTTACTGTAGCCAATGTGGGATTATAATCACATACCTGACTCTGATTACTGGAACTTGCTATTCAAGATCTTATAGGGCTGTTAACTGATATTTTCCTGAGTGACTCCAGGTACGATTATCAGGGAGTGCTATGGAGTCAATGATCTGTGATGCCAGCAACCCTACAGGGTCTATGAATTGTAAAGGGTGTTCTCATGGGAAAAGCTGAGAGAACAACTATTCTGCATGAGCTGAGGTAGGATTCTTCTCACTCAGTTTCTTCAATATGAATATGACACCTGACTAACTTTAAGCCTGGCTCAATACAATTGGCCATCAACATAACTTTTGCCTGGAATTGATATGAAGTTAGGAGTCTTCTTGCCATAGTCATGTCTCTAACTCTTTTTTTAATCAAATTCTATAATCAAAAAGTTTTGAAAGTGTGATATTAAATCTATTAAATAATAGATTGTTACTGGAACATCAGAGGTTACTATAATGATATGCAAGTATAAGATTGAGCTATTTAGCCTAGAATTTTACTCTAGACAACTATTTAGTCTTGACATATGTTACTAGCATATATTCCTGTATACATTAGGGCCCTTAAAATTCCTCCTAATGGTATGGGGATAATTAGGTCAAAATTTAGGAAACCAGGAAATGATTCTGTTACTTAATTAATATTATAACTGTCTCAGTTCTGTTACAGTTAGCTAATTTTAGAAGAAGAATGTCTTGTGGTCTATCTTGTAAATGACTTAAAAGAAGTATCCACTTTTATTAGAGGTTATTTATTTGAACATGACTAGAAGTTGGAATTGTTTTATTATACATAACTTATTTGGTATGTACTGTTTTTAAATTGATTAATCAATGTATTTATGTATGTATTGGAGTCCATATTCTTATACAAAAAAAGGTTTTCTGTTATTAAACTCTTATTAGAATCTCATCCTCTTAATGAGAGAACAAATTAATGCAAAGTATAAAAACTGGGTTCTAATTTTTCTGTTATTTTTTTTTTGAGTTTCTTAAATATATCAATATGACCAAGGTTCCAAATTTTGATTTCATAATAATAGAGACTTAAGGGTTGAGTTAACTTGCATTATTTGACCAGGTTATTGGCAAAAAAAAATTAAAATTGTGTTAAGATCAATTTTGTAGGAGATTTTAAAAAGAAAGAGTATCTTTACAAGGAGTCTTAAAGAAAACATTCTGCAGGAGACTGCTTAAACCACACTTGGACCAGAAAACTTAATCAGATGATGTCCCAAAAACCAGATACTGTATTCAATGAGACTTCTTAGCCTTAGTAGACAATTTTATTCATTATCTTTATCCTTTTCATCTTTTTATCTTTATGGTCTACTTAATAAGAAGGAAACTTCTCTCTTGGTTTTGTCAATGCATTGATCAAATTCTCCCCTTTGCCACCCTCCCATATTATTACCCATCATAAGTCCAAAACCCTTGATGAAGTACTGACTACATCAGTCAGTGATTTATTGGGAAGTCTGCAACTCTTGTTAGATCTGATGGGGGAATGAGAAAATGGGAAAAAAGATTTTTTTCAGTAATCAGTATTTTGGAGCTCAGAGCTTCCTTCTAGTCGCCTTCTTCCAAAGTTCAGTTTCTTCTTCAGAAAGACATTACTGATAATGAGATTGCTTTGAATCTCCTTATCTTGGTCAAACCCCAATCCAAGGCTGAATTGATTTAATCAAAGATACTGAATTCAGTTTCATTATGTTCCCTCAGACTTGGGTGGAGACAGTTTCTTCTTTCTAGATAGTCTAAGGATAGGAGTGATATGATGGCAGTGGGATCTGATAGGAGCGGTTTATTTCCTCTGTTGAAATTAAAAAGACAATGGGGTTATATCAACCCCTGTCGAAAAGGTATATAAACTGGGAACCCCAACCCCCAGATTGAACCCAGTTCTACATTGGCTCCCTTAGGGGCCTCAGTCTTTGATTGTAGCTTTGCATGCATGCCACCAGCTTGAGAGACATAAAAACATGGACTCGGATACCCTAATTTAGTTTCTCTTACTTAGACCAAACTCTGACAGGCTGATAAATTTATTATTTTACTAGTTTATTTTTTGTTGCATACTAATTCATTGATCTGTCCTGTCCATCTTTTAATTATATAAGCATTTAGAGATATAAATTTTTGTCTAATTTTGCCTAAGTACTGCTTTTGGCTGCATCCCACAAATATTGGCATGGCATCTCATTATTGTCATTAGTTGTTAATGAAATTAGTGATAGTTAATCTAATTTCGTCTTTGACCTACTCATTCCTCAGGATTAAATTGTTAAGTTTTCAATGACTTTTTAATCTATGCTTCAAAGGCCCTGTAAATATACATTTAATATTTTAACTTTTCTCCATTTCTTTGTAAAGTGTTTATGACTTATTACATGATCAATTTTTGCGAAGGTACTAAGAAATATCTATACTGCTTTCTATTCCCATTCAAAATTCTACAGAGGTTTATCATATCTAACTTTTATAAAATTTATTTATGTCCTTAAATTCCTTCTCATTTGAATAAATTGTTAGATTTTGGTTTCTTGTCCATTTGCTATTCTCTTCCTTTTTTATAGGCAAATTCATTCTATTCACATTCATAGTTATGATTGATAATTATGTATTTCCCACATCCTTTTCTCTTATATTTATCCTTTTCTTTTTTAACCATACTTCGATTTTCTTCTGACCATTATTTACTTATCCCTTATCTACTCTCCTTTTTATCTCCTACTATTTCTTTTAACCTTTATCTCTTCTCCTTCATTGTTGGGTAACCCAGTTGTATGTATACATATTCCTTCCTTCTTGAATTAGTTTAGATGAGAGTGAAGTTCAATTGCTACCAACCTCCATCCTCTCCTGCATCATATTAATTTTTCCTTGATTGTCCCATTTATGTGAGATTGTTTCCCCTGTTCTTCCTCTTATGCCCCTGCTTATGCCATCTGCAAAATATTTTTATGCCCTTCCATTCTTCTTTTGAGATCATCCCCTGTTAGGAGAAATAGACCCATGTTCTCTGTCTACGTGGACACCCTCTAGTAATGATAAAGTTCCGAGGTGCTTCACAGGCATTTCTAATTTTTAAGGAATTATTTTATTCAGAGAGGTTTTGTACGTCTTTTACCATTTGGCCAATTCTGATTTTTAAGTTGTTATTTTCTTCAATATTTTTGTACCTCTTTTTCAAGGTTGCTATTTTTTTTCATATTTTTCTTACATTGCTCTCATTTCTTTTCCCGGTTCATTCTTTGCAGCTCTCATCTGATTTAAAAAAAATAATTTACACCTTTTTAAGTCTTTATCTTTTATAGGAATTTTTGTTGGCTTCCTATATAATCTGCACAAGCTTTCATTCTTGGCATATAATGGGGCCTTAATTTATCATTGCTGATTGATAAGAGCTTTATTACTCCTACCACGGTGCCTACCTTATGGCTGAAATAGCAAACAAAAGGTAAACTAGATTAAAGTCAGTATAACCAAATGAGTCAATCATTTCACTACCAGGCTATTAACTCCCTGAAATCATGGATTATGAGTTACACTTCTTTGTATATCATAAAGCACCTACCTAGCCAAGTACTCTGGACATAGAGCCAAAATGCTACCAGCTTAATAGTTAGTGAATAAATTATAATTTTATATAAAAAAATTGAGCTCATTAAATTTTGTTAAATAAAATAACAAGAAGAATCTATGATAGAAATTTCCAATTTCTAGGTTGAATTATGATATTAGGTTGAATTGTGAGACTAGTAGAAGAAAGAATAATAGTTAGGAACCAGACCAGGGCATAATCATATGGAATACTTTCTAGACATTGAGAAATAGTATTCAATTTGAAACAAATACATACAAAGTATTAGAGAAGCACTGATCCATAGATAAAGCCAGGAATGAAGCAATTCTGAAAGTGATGTATGGATGATAGGAAATAGAAAGTAAGACATGAATCTTTAATGGGACCAGTCTGCAAAATAAGTGACTGCATTTCTTAATGCACCTGTTCTTTATTCTTGCTCTGGCATCTGACTCATTTCATCTGCAAAAAAAAAAATTTGAAGATGAACCTTGAATTGATAGATTTGTAATAGGATCAATTCATTCTTTAAAATTTTTCAAAACTTTGAAACAAATTATATTTCCATGACATACCATTTGATATGTTGATATTTTTGAGCTTAGGAAATCTAAACTATATATTTTACAAAGATGGCTTAAAGTTAAGAATGTAATTTATGCCTTTAAAACCAATGACAAAATAGTAACATACTAACAAAAGCAATAATAGCAACAAACCAAATAAAACAAACATGTCCAAAAGCAAGCAAGAAAGGTGGTAACCCAAGAGCCTAATGTACTCATCTTTACTAACCTTGCATCTGGTGGCTGAAGGATACCTCTTCCATTACTGGCCTATAGTCATCAGTTCAGCAGTGACCCAAATTAGGCAACATTACTTAGATATGCCAGGAATGATTAGGACTAGTCATCAACAGATGAGGAATTTCAATCATCAGGGCTTTATTAACAAAAATAAGAATCCATTTTCAAAGAAGTTCCATCAGTCTGAAAACATACAACTATACACAGACATGTCTAGATATACATATACATATGTATGCATGCACATATATTCATGAAATCAAGCATTTGTAGAGACAGCATAGTGTAATGGATGGATTGAGAAAGAATGGAGTTCAAATCTCTGACATATTGGTTGTGCAACTCTGCCTGGTAAGTCACCTAACCTCTTAGTAGGACAGGAGAGTCCCTAAAATGAAAAATAGTAGAGCAGATGCTAATCTCCATTTGGGGGTGGGGGAGGATTTCTAACCTGAGAACTCCTTGTACAGGTAAAATTTCATGTCTGTTATTAATTTTTAAAAACCCCCACATATTCATGCAAACACAGTTCATAGTTTTCAGTGGTGAGCTCACAGGGGATTAGGGAAAACACTGTTCCTTTCAGAAAAAAATGGCAGAATTGCTTAGTACACAGCAGCCTCTGCCTTATGTGTAGGTAAAATGTTCTTTAAAAAAAAAATTCACAAGATCTTTTTGCTCCTAAAGTCCCAATATATGCCAACAACTTTCCTTCTCTATATTCTATCTGAAATTTCTGTTTTCTTTAGTGTGATGTTTTGATCTCAGTCTAGGTGGAAGAAGGTCCTCTTCAGCCATGAATTAACATCTCAGATTGGTTAGGATGTTGCATTCTCAACCATAATACATTGTTTTAAGGCTAAATGGGAAGCTTGCTTCCTTTATTTTGGAGTAGTATGATTCTTTACAACTTTCTTGGCAACTTGATAAACTAGAAATGCATGCAGACTAACAAACATTAACTACACATTCACACAGTTCTTACTTCAGTAGGTTTATCTGATTTTAATTTGCTTCCTGTAGTTATTTGCTTGTTTCATTAAGACACTAAGCTACTTCAGTTATGTGAGAGAGCTACAATTCATTGATAGAGAATTGATTTTGGTTTACTATTTTAATTATGAATGCATCAGTCAGTGAGCTATTGCCAAACACCTTGGGAATCAGGGTAATAATGCTCCCTGGAAAATGTGCTCCTGTCTTACTTGTTATTGAGCCTAGAAGAGGGAATATATTATATCAATTCTATACTTGAATTTTCCACTCTTGTTGAGCTTGTTTACTCCAAATCTTCTGGGGGGGGAGGGGGGAGAGAAGCACAATATACTCAGTATCTTCTAGAATAATGAAAATAAGAAACCCACTAATTAAAGTCTTAGTTTTAGTTGAGAGAGAGTTAATGAGAATTATGTAGCATATATACTGTAGAGGAAACTTCTAAGTCAATAATGGACATCAAAGTCAGTATAAATTGAGACCTGTCAAGCACATGGACTATCAGGGGAAATTTCTACCTCAATCCAAACATACAAATCCATCAAAATGACTTCTGCATAGTGAAAATAAGTTTCCTAATAATAATCCTGAAACATGAGACAAACAATTATTCCTGAAAAATGGAAATGGATTACCAATCAATACCTTCCAAGGCCTGGGGGTGTCTGCCATCCTTCCCCCTGTTATGAGTAGAAGAGTGAATGAATGCTTCTTGGTTCACCATGAAAAGTGGAGAATAAGACACAGAGAGGGATCATATCCCCTAGTTAGCCCACAGGAAGGGAAGAGAGCAAAGACAGTGGGAAGAGTGATGCTCCCCTCCCCCAAATTTCTGCCCTCCTTACTATTAAATAGAAAAGATAGTAGAAACAGTATCAAGAGATTCCTGTTCTCTGTGGCCACTTAGGAGAGAGGAGAAAGGTAGCTCAAGAGAAAGAATTCAGAAAACCTGGATTTTGGTTTTTTTTTATTGTTTGTCAAATAAATTCACGTGTTTCAAGTAATATTCTCTTTTGCTAAGAGAAAATATCAAGAACTTTTCTGGGTGTTTCCAGTTGCAAACCACATCACCTGCCTTTAACTTCTGGAATAAATTATGGTCTTTAGCTACATCTTTGATGGATAAAGCATTGACCTTGGTGTCAGGAAGACCTGAGATTAACTCCTTCCCATAAGATACTTCCTAGTTGTGTGACTCTGGACAAGTCCCTTAACCACTCTCATCTTCAGTTTCCTCATCTGGAAACAATAATAGTACCTTAAGTTTTGTAAGGCTCAAATGTGATGCTAGAGACTAAACTCTTTGTAACCTGAAGATGCTAGTTTGGTGGTGGGAAGGGAGGAGAAGGAGGAAAAAGAGAAAAAGATAAAAAAAGGAGAGGAGGAGAAAGAAGAAAGTAACAGCAGCCAGTATTGAATATTGAAGGGCCAGTATTGAATATTGAATATGAACTGTGTTCACATGAATATATGGGGTTTTTAAAAATTAATAACACGCATGAAATTTTACCTGTACATGGAGTTCTCAGGTTAGAAATCCTCTCCCACCCCCAAATGTAGATTAGCATCTGCTCTACAATTTTTTGTTTTAGGGACTCTCCTGTCCTACTAAGAGGTTAGGTGACTTTCCAAAGTTGCAAATTTTGGCACTTGCAATATTTTTGGCAAATTTTTGCAAAATTTTTGGCCCTTGTATTATTTGCAAGGGCCAAAAAGTCAAACAAAAAAGGTCTAGGTTCAAGTCCTGCTTCTGACACATACTGACTGACTCTGGGCAAGTCATAACTGCTATGCTCCAGCTAACTTTCTAAGAATGTCTGCTTCCTTCCATTCATCCTACACATCATCCTACATCCATCCTACATCTAAATGATTTACCTGAAACACGGATCTAACCACCTGACTTCTCTATTGAATCAACTCTACTTATTTCATATTACCTCTAGGAAGAAACCAAAACTCCTCTGTCTTTGACTGGCCTGTACAATTTGTCCACAATCTGTCTTTCTAGAATCAGTGGACATGACTTTCCTTACCTACACTCTGCAACCCAACCAAAAACACCTTCTTTCTAATTCTAACAATCCATCTCTTATTTTTATGTCTCTGCCCACAACTAGGAAATATATTATGGGGAAGATTTAATCTCAGATCTTCTTTTCTCCAAGGTCAACTCTTTAATGTCTTTTTCTCTCATGTTACCCATTTCTCCCTCTCTTCTTTAAGTTGATGCTTAGATGCCATCTTTGGCATGAAACCTTTCATGAGGCCCCTACTAGCTAGTGCCCTCCATCCCAAACTACTTTATATTTCACTACTACATACTTATTCCCTCCCCCTTTCCATTCTCACTGTAGAATCTCCCTCTATCCTAGGAGATCAGTAAATCTTTTGTAACTTTACAATATTAAGAGGTTGCCTAGGGCTTTGAGAGATTAAGTGACTTGGCACGATCACCAATCTGGTATGTGTCTGAAGGTGAACTTCAGCATAAGTCTTCCTGAATCCAAGGCTGATCCTCTGTCTACTGTATGGATAAATCATTTTGCCTCTTCAAAATCTCATGTTAATTTAAATACTATAATAAGTAACATTTCTGTTCTGTGGTACAAGTAAGGTTGAGAATTTCAAAAAGATGACTTTTTCTTCACAGATCTTTTTGACTTACTGATACTGTGCCTAAACACATTTGGAGTCAATGAGTCAGTAATAGTCATCCTTAGGTAGTATCTACCTCCAGCTAACATTTCCTAGTCCATTTCAAAACCAAGGAGAAAATTCTGAAACTGATGTGGTACATCAGCACCTTCTCTTCATAGCCACTGTCATTCTTGTAATGTCTCAGGGCTAGAGTTTGGCTGTAGGTTAACTATCATAAACTGAGAGAAATTTTCCAGCCTTCCCAGAGGAAAGGAGAAACATTCTTTTACAGATCCCTGAAGTGTCCAAATAATTGAGCTAAAATCATGAAGAATAAAATCATGACTTTTAATCATTGCTGTTCAAAACAAATTTAATTATTTCAAATTCAAGCAAAGTCAATACTCTTCCTTAAGAGGTAATGAGATGTAACAGAACTCAAATAGGAATTGGTCCCCAGTGACCTGGACTTGAATTCTGGCTCTGATATTTGTTATCTATGAAACCAGGGGCAAGTTATTTAACTTGGACCTCAGTTTCCTCCCATGTAAAATAAGAGGATTGAATAAAATAATCTCCAAGGTCTTTCCTAATTTAAATCTATGCTCTTACATTTAACAGCCCAAAAGTTAGTTTTTCTACAGTTTACATTTGAAAAAAAAGTATCATTACTTTATTAAACACCAGTTAAACCATAATGAAGGCATTTTCTGTGGAATTTCTTACGTAACCATTGTAGGAATATTATATATCTATAAACTCAGAAACTCATTCTAATTCTGCTATGTCTGAATGTTTATAACTTTTTTATGAAGACTACATTGTATGAATGCTTCATTCTGCAAGTTTTATAATGACTTTTGGCCAAAGGCAATAAGGATATAACCTAAACTTGACCTATTGAAAAACCGAGTAGTGCTCCGTTACTACTTAGCACTTTCCAGAACTAAACTTGAGTTAGTGCTAAAATAAAATAGGGACTTAACACTTGTTCTTTTTTGTTTAAATTTGATTCCCTGATAGATGTCCTAACAAGGCAATAACAATGAAAGTTGTATCCTAAAGACCTTTATAATGGGAAAAGTTTTCAGAGACTCTTTACTCAATACTTCTTATATAATAATTAGGGTGTGTAAGTTGGGGAGTTCATAAGAAATAGATAATGTTGATTACAGGATTTTGGAAGTTTTTTCATGAACAAAATTAGTACTACAATGAGAAGGAAAGCTATAGATGAGCAAAATATCTATCACGTATTTCTAATAAGTGTCTAATTTTAAGGCATTTAAAGAATTAGCAAAAATTATACTAGAACAAAATTAATTCCTCAATGATTAAATTGTCAAATTTAAAGAACTGTTAACAACTATGTTGGGAGAGTAAGCAGTGACTGGGAGAGTAAGCAGTGACTTCTCCAAGCTCCCCAAGAATTTCGTCCTTGGGAACTCAAAAGTAAATTTGAGCGGATTTAAGAGTGACAGAACCCATTGGGAGACAGAGAGTGACAGATTCCCAGCCCAGAGAAGTGCCTA
>CM053581.1:472002031-472048377 GCA_028627135.1 Pseudochirops cupreus
AAGTTCAGGGTGCTGACTTTTCCCCCTGAACTAGGTAAATGATATGCTTGATTAAAGTAAGATTGTTAACCCAAAAAAAAAAAAAAAAGAAAGTAATATTATCCTAATGAGTGAGGGGGTCAAAAATAAATCCAAGAAACAATAAATTCTTTTATTAAAGAGAATGACAACAACGAGGCCATATACCAAATTATGGGATGCAGCAAAAGCAGTATTTAGGGGAAAGTTTGCATCATTCAAGTAGAGAAACAACAGACCAATGAAGTGGGTATGCAATTGCAAAACAAAACAAAACAAAACTAGAAAAAGAACAAATTAAGAAACCTCAATTAAATACCAAATTAGAAATCCTGAAAGTCAAAGGAGAGACTAATAAAAACAGAAACTAATAAAACCATTGAACACAACTATGATCTGGCTTTATGGGGAAACAAACAAACAAGCACCAATAAAATAGATAAACCGTTTAATTTGATTTAAAAAAAGAAGATAGTCAAATTCAAGTATCAAATATGAAAAGAATGAATTCATCACCAATGAAAAGGAAATTTAAGTAATCATTAGGTAATATTTTTGCCCAACTGTATGGCAATAAATCTGACAATTTAAGTGAAATGGATGAATATTTACAAAAATATAAATTGCTTAGACTAACCGAACAGGAAATAGAATATGTAAGTAACTCTTTCAAAAAAAAAGAAGAAAGAAATTGAACATGCCATCAATAAGCTCCTCTCCCCCCCAAATACACAGGGTCAGAAAGATTCACAAGTGGAATCTACCAAGTACTTTAAGAATAATTAATTCCAATAGCATATAAAGTATTTGAAAAAATAGGCAAAGAAAGAAGTCTATCAGTTTCCTTTGACCACAGAAATATGGTGTTAATACCTAAACCAGGTAGTACAAAAACAGAGAAAGAAAACTACAGACCAATTTCCCAAATGAATATTCATGAAAAAATTTAAATATAATACTATCAAGATGATAACAGTAATATGCTACAAAGATCTTACACTATGATCCAGTGGGATTTATCTCAGGAATATAGCTTTGATTTAACTACCAGCATAGTTGACCATATCAATACAAACCCAACAAAATTCATATGATTTTCTCAATAGATTTAGGGAAAGCATTTGATAAAACACAACTCTCATTCCCATTAAAAACACCAGAAATCATAGGAATTTTCCTTAAAATGGTAAGTAGTATCTATCTAAATCCATCCACTAGCAATGTTTGTAATGGGATAAGATCCCTTCCCATTAAAATCAGAGGTGAAGCAGAAATACTCATTATGGTCACTATTATTCAAAATGCTGTTATAGCAATAAGAGAAGAAAAAGAAATTGAAAGAATTAGAATAGGCAATGAAGAGATACAAGTATCATTCTTTGCATCATACCAATAAAATGGTATTCCTGGAGAATCTTATAGAATCAATTAAAAAACTAGTTGAAATAATTAATAATTTTATGAAAGTTGCAAGATATAAAATAAATCCACATACATCATTAGTATTTCTATATATCACCAACAAAGTCCGGTAGCAAGGGATACAAAGAGAAATTTCATTTAAAATAACAGCAGACAACATCAAATATTTGCAAGTCTCCCTGCCAAGACAATCCCAGGAACTACATGAACACAATTACAAAGCACTAATAAAGTTAGATCTAAATAATTGGAAAAATTTTAATTGCTCATGAGTAGGCCAAGGCGATATAATAAAAATGACAAATCAAACCTATGTATAATTATATAAAAATGCTCTAAATCTCTATTGATTAGAGAAATACAAATTTAAACAACTCTGAGGTACTACCTCACACCTATCAGATCAGTTAATAGGACAGAAAAATAAATGACAGATGTTGGTGGGCATATGGGAACAAGAGACATTTGAAAAAGACAGACAGAGTTAAAATAAAGGGCTGCAGCAGAATCTAATAAGCTTTAACTGAACTAAAAAAAAAAAGAGACAATCCTGATCTCAAAGTAAAAGCAAAAATAGACCAAATCCAAAGGGATAATCAGAGAAACTGCATTTTGCTAAAAGGTACAATAGATGATAATGGACAGTGTTTCTACCTGACAGTGAGCTATCTTCATCATCTGTTGAATAAGCAGTGTTTATGTATGTGGATACATATACATACATGTACATGCATGTACATGACAGACAATGGGTTATTTTATAAAAGATTGGCCTTGGAATTAAGAAGATTTGACTTCAAGTAGTCCTTTTTATATATACTAGTTACATGACATTAGGCAAGTTCCTTGATACTTTATGACTCCAGGATAATCTCTAAGATTATAAATTACAAAGGAATTGTTGATTTCTAGTGTTCCATACCAGTAGCTCCACAGACCAGTGAAATCATGGGAGCATATTAGAATAAACCTATGCATGCATGAATGAATTTATGTATGTATGCTGTAAAAATGAATTTTCTCTCTTGTATGTAATAACAAATTATTACATGAGGATCAAGGTTTTTCCCCTTTTCTATTTCCTCATTTAGAAACTAACAGGTGTTAGAAACAGTGTGGGAAATGTCTCTTAAAATTTTACCCAGACCAAGATCTAATCAAACAGTAAAAGAAATTCTAAGTTTGAGTTAAGTTTGGGTATATTCCTACTCATCATATTTGCTCAGACATATCTGGGAAAATGGTGATTCTCCTTTTTGTCAAGATAGGTGATTAAGGACATTGATATCACTTTGACTGAGACTAGTGTGACCTAAGCCGCATACTCCAAGACCCTCATTTTAATATAGTCCACCCATTGTGTTAACCTATAAGAGTTAATTCTCACTCCTCAGGAACACCTACTCTTTAACGGGCATATAAACTGTAAACCCACCAGCATTAGGGTCTTTGATCTAAAAGAGATGGCCAAATGACCATCTTTTTATTGATAATGTGCTGGCCTTATTAATAAAAATAATTAAATTAGCTTGAAATTGTGTTTCTCACAACTTTCTAAGCATCATAATCCATACATGCATGCAACATGACTTTCTAGGTGGGGGAGGAATAGTCTTGTGCTGCATATTGTCCATGAAACATCATTTAAATTGGTAGAAAGAATGATGATATAAGCCCACATAAGGGGTAGAGTTGGTTCAAAAGCTTTACAGAGAAGAGATAGTCTTCATTTGTCAAGAAGTGATCCATTTAGTTCTAGTTTCTATTCAGGATTAAGTCCAGAGAGGGGAAAGAAACAAAGCATTAGAAGTGGCAAACATTTGGCAACATATCCCTTAATTCTACCTTGTCTCCTGAGATATTTCAAGAAATTTCTCTTTGGAGACCAGCATAGAGAGGGAGCCCACCTTCCTCATCACCACCACAACCAATAGTCATGGCCTTGCCAGAACCCTGGTCATCCTTTCAGCCTAGCCCTTACAACCATCGTTCAGGAAAGCAACTCCTGTAGAAAAGGGGTAAATGATATCCACCAAGTATCAAGCAACATATTGCAGGCATGCAAATCTAAATGAAGCATGAAAAGGGAGGGAGAGAGAGAGAGAGAGAGAGAGAGAGAGAGAGAGAGAGAGAGAGGAGGGAGAGGAAACAGAGGAGAGGCAGAAGGAGGAGAAGAGGAGAGGGGGAGAGGGAGATGGAGAGAGAAGGACTGAGGGTGAGAGATGTGAGAATGAGAGAGAGAGAGAGAAAGAGAGAAGGGAAGGTATATGCCAGGCTTGTCAAATCAGCAACACCAGCTTGATTACCTTCTCCCTTCAAACCCTGGTGGAGACAGTCTAGGACAGTGGTTCTCAACCTTCCTAATGCCAGGACCCTTTAATACTTGTATGTGGGAGTATCTGCATGTGGGAGGATCACCTGGAGACAGATAGAGGAGTGGTGTCTCAGTTCCTAAGACCATCAGAAACATGTGTTTTCTGATGGTCTTAGGTGACCCCTGTGAAAAGGTTCTTTGATCCCCAAAGGGGTCATGACCCACAGGTTGCGAACTGCTGGTCAAGGCCTTGAATCTGAAAGCCTTGAGAATAGCTTTGCTCTGAGCCCAGTACTCTCAGTTATCATACTGAGAATGAAGCCTGGTAGAAATGCAGCCTGACAACTATTCCTACAGGTGCTACAGCCACAGCAACTGAAGATCAAGAAATGAGAGTTTTTATCACTAAGTCCTTAGCACTGTCATATGAGTCAACATTAGATATGGATATACTTTTACTAGTGGAAGAGACATTAGAGATGAAACATTAACAGTTGATTTACCAAAGCATGTTAAGGAACATCAGACTTTTATATCTGATTGGCAGCTGAGACCTTTCATATATATTGTGTCCTCCATTAGAAGGTGAAGTCTTTGAGAGCAGTGACTACTTTACTTTTCTATTTCCATCATCAATGTTTAACAAAGAGTTTTGTCCATTATAAGCACTTAATAAATGCCTTATTCAGTTCATTTGATCAGCTAACCTTGATGATAACTTTACTTACTCTTCCTTTTCCCATCCCTGAATCTTTGAAGTAGCTAAGTGGTATAATGGATAGAGCATTGGACCTGAAGTAGAGAAGACCTGCATTTGAACTTGGTCTCAGACATTTACTAGCTTATATGATGCTGAAGAAGTCACTGATCCTCTGTCTACCTTAATTTCCTCAACTGTAAAATGAAGGTGATATTACCTCAGGGTTGAGATAATATTTATGAAGCTATTGATACTGTGCCTGTCACATAGAAGGTGCTTAATAAATGTTCATTTCCTTCCTTCCTTCTTTCCTCCCTTCCTTCTTCTGTCCTTCCTTCCTTCAGAAGTCAGAAATCCATGGTTAATGGAAAGTTTGTCAGAGGAATAAGAAAATAATAAAAAGTGGGAGTGGATTACATCTGACCACATTCTACATTGGTACCATTTGTGTAAATATGCCATTATGTGAATCATATAATAAACATTAAAAGGCATTCTCAAACATCTACTAACAATAACAATTTTATATTAATATTTTGTACATAAATGGCATCATTTATTTGGTATCACAGTTCTTTACAATACAAACTATGAAACTATAATCAGATTTTTATATCCCATTATGAAATGCTGAATTTGAGCTAGAATTTAAAAGTCATACATCTGAAGATTGCTTTTTTTTGTATATACAGTGTATAAAGACACGCATTATTCATTTTAGCAGCTAGTTCATTGGAATTATCATTAAAGACACTATTACTACAAAATGGGGTGTATTAGAATTTTACTTTGCTTTATATATTCCAAAACAATTTCAGTTAAAAAAAATCAAGTGCAGTGAAGTTATAGTCTATAAATAACATGCATTATATATTATGCATTTATGTGTCTATAGCTGTCAGTGATTACTAAATATGTTGAAATGACATCTCAGAACAGAATAGAGTAGAACAGAACAATAGAGCTAAAGGGATGTTCGAAATGATCTAATTCAGTAAATGAGGAATTGGAAGCCCAGGGAGATAAAGTTATTTGCCCAGGCAAAGTAGTAGTAAAGGCAACAATCAAACCATGGTATCCTGACTCCACATACAAGAAGAAATGAAGTCATGAAAAGGCTTTTATTAAATACTGTGTGCAATGCACTGTGGGGATACAAATAGAAAAACTAGCTAGACAGTTCCATCAAAGAGGAAAGGAAAGGGAACAAGTATTGATAATATGCCTATTGCACCAAGCACTATGCAAAGCACCTTACAAATATTATGTTATATGATCTTTACAGCAACCCTGAGAGGTAGCTACTATTGGCAATTTTCATCTTATAGTTGAGAAAACTGAGGCAGATAGAACTCAAGTGCTTCGCCTAGGGTCAATCAGCTGGTGTCTGAGGTAGGATTTGAAGTCTTTATTTAACTTCAGTCCTAATGTTCTACCCACTGTACCACCTAGCTGCCTTAATAAATGAAAATCTCTTTATTAAGTGCTTACTAGGACAAATCACTGTGCCAAGTAATGGGGAGGCAAACAGAAAAGTGAGACAGTTCTGTTGGGGAAGGAAGAGTTCTGCATAAATATGTAGTTTTTGCTAACTGAAACTTAATCTTTTAAGCACTGAAATCCTTTTTTGATGGAAGTTTTTCTAAATGTTTCTGTTACGTGATTTCCAGGATAGAAAACATTACCCCACGTTTTGGAAAGATGGAAAAGTAGCAAGTTCTTTCAGTGAGCTTCATAGCAGCTATGAAGGCTATCCCTACTGAATCAGAAGAAAGGTATTTGGTCAGTTCAAGTCTTTTATTTACAGTTGGTTAACTGATATTAAAGGGTCCCTGCTATGCAAGGTCTTATTCTATTAAGTTTGAAGGTGATGTTAAGGAGAAAGTAAAAAAATGTATACACCCAATTCATAAACATTTCTCCATTGAACTTGGTATAAAACATTTAGAGAGCATTTAAAACATCTCTTTTTCTAGAGATCATATTAACTATTTCAGGAAAATAATGGCAGGTTTTTATATTTTCTACATCCAATGATGCATTCACTAACTTAAAAAAAAAACCTTACCACTTTGATTCAATAAACCAATTTGCATGTGTGCATACAGATTTCATAAGCTTATATTTGTCCAAATATTAAATTCTAAACACTGTCACAACAGAGGGTTCCAAATCTGATATTATGTACCATAGTATAATTCTACTGATAAACCAACAATAAGACTTGAGATCTGAATTGTTTTTCCTTTGGCAATGCACTGAATAATCTACTTCCCCTTGCCCTCATTTCTGACAAACAATACATTTATTAAATAGCTGACTGGGGCTAGAAGTGCAGCCTGTGGCCACAAAATTTTATTTATGTGGAACTAACTGGCTCATTGGGAACAAACTCTTGACCTCCTCCTCATTAGAAGCATAGTCTAACTAAGCAGGAGAAACATACTGGCCAATGCCAAGGGGATTTACAGATGCACTTTATAACAAAATTCTAAACTAATTAATTTAACCACACTTTATGTTAGGAAATTGAAAAGTACATTAGAAGGATCTTGTCTATTTGGGGTAAACAGTATCTCCAAATTCTGAAATAGAGACGTCTGTTTTCAGTCAATTTTACAATGTTAATAAAGAGGGAATCCATTATTCTCTGATTTATTGACATACTGAGTGTTGAGCTATAGTTTATGGCAAATCTTTGTTCACTTAGCAAATAAAGCATGCATATTGTTTTTAATTTCTTTACTCTCCCAGTTGAGCAACAAAACTTTTTTAGGTAGTAGATTAGTAACAATAATAGAGCCAAAACTGGAAGGTTTTCTTGGCTTTCTTGAGAAATTTATTTTTACGTATGTGACAACTGCCACCTATGGTATAAATCTCTTAACTGAGGGAAACTCAGACTTCATGGATTATTTAAAATTAGAAACCATAATGCCTTATTATTGGACTAAAACAGAAAGTCACATGCAAAAACTACACTCCTATAGATTTAGAGACATAATAGAGTCACTTTCTCCCCCTAATCCTTTGGACGTGTATATTCAGCTTAAAAGGAAATCCAATGGAGGAGGGTGGGTGGTGAGGGAGAATCTATAATTTGTATTTTAGGATTTTACATTTTCAATTACATTTTAAAAGGTTTTAATTCAATAACATTCAATTTTAATTATGTTCTAAGAATAGTGATACAAGAGAGCTTTAATTCATTTTAAAGGCACTATTTGCCAGACATTCTGTCAGCCTATCCCTCAGAGCTCTCCATAACATTATATATTTTCAGGGAACTAGTTTAGCTCAGCAGATAAAGTCAAAAAGGTTTTAGGTAGGGAGAAAAAGAGAGTTTTATACCATATGAATGTTACAGATTAATGGACTATGGACAATTTTCTTAGGTTATTTGTACTATAGGTTCTCAAACCATGGAATGAGAACAACACAATTGATCTCAGAAAATATGGTTAAAACCAGTGGTATGCTAGTAGATATTTAACATCTGACTCTCAGAAAGATGAAACACTTTTAAGCTTAATCTGCAATATAAACATTTTCTGCATCGCTTTTTTTAAGTCTAGAAAAATCAACCAAAGTAATAACAAAAGCCTAATTGATAGTATTTACTCGTTTTTAAGGTGTAAATACTCAAATTGAAAATTTGCCCTTGAAACTTTCAGATTCAATGGTTTTAAACCAAGTTAGGCATGAAATATTTTAATAACTCACATTTCTGTATCACTAAGTTTTTCCAATGTATTTTCTGACTAGCATTGGATCTATACATAGACTTCTACTTCATTGTGACCGAGGGTTAAGTGTAATGTGGAAAAATTGGCCTTTAACACAGCATCTTGAGAAGTTTTATTGCCCAAAGTGAGCCTATGCATTACTTGATAAAGAAGAAAGTTTCACAATAAGGTACCCTTAAACCAGATACACCCTCCTTTTCCATTGAACAGCAAGTCTAATTATCCCTTTTAACATGCAAATATTTCTCACAAGAATGAGTATGATACCTACATATAAACCATAATACAAGTCAAAACAGTTCATATTCTGTTCTCTTGACTAGCACTAGACATTGGCACAAGAACAAATGAACACTCAGTCTAACACTTCATTGAAATTTTTTTTTCAATGAGCATAGGCAGTAATTCAACAATTGATTCAATTCTCTCAAGCCTCACAACAAATTCTCTTGTCATTTAAAGAGTTCCTATTAAGTCCAACATTTTCCTCACAACAAATGCTGGAGGTAATTCAAATATTATTATGTCAAAATTACATTTAATCACCATATGACTGTGATAGCTACTCAGTGGGGAAGCATAAGATATTAGTAGTTTAAGCCTGCCTTACCCAGTTAAAGTGCCAAGAAGAGGCTGTGTGGTCAGTTATTTCTTACTCTGCCTTACTCTCTAAGGTGCCTCTAAATTGTAAAAAGGCGTTAGATTTGTGGATCTATACAATTAAAAATCAACTCTGAACTCTCACCTACTGGTGAAACTCCTCCTCCTCTTATGAATTTGCCATATTTCAGTGTATCCTAGGTTTATGACCTTGACATCATGAAAATGGTGATCCAGAAAATCAGACACATATTCTCAAATGTAATATACAATGTTTACACTTAACATAGAATTGATAAGGATAAAAGCAGTACTTGACAAGTAGAACACAATGCATAGGGAGGGACTACAAAGTTGCAGCTCTACTGGACCTTGGGAATCATAGGATGTTCTGGACAGAGGAGTTCCAGGAGGTATGCACATTGAGTTTATTTAGTTCCTATCGCTGCTGTCTTTGGAGTGGGCAAAAGAGTGCAATAGTCAGTGCTCTCAGATGCCTGTAGACCCAGAAGATGAAAAAAGCTCTCCTAGTTGATGTTTTCTTTTGGAAAGGATCTAATTCATTAGGAATCAGAGTAAGTGGAGTGAGCACTTAGCCACTAAAAGGAGTCCTGCTGTCTTCCTTAGTGTTAATATCCCTCTGCATCAGGCCTTCTTAACCTGGAGTCAGAGGACCCTTGGGGATTAGTGGATAGATTTCAGGGGAATTTACAAAATTATCTTGAGAAAAATATCTTTATATCTTTATTTTCACAGAACTGGAACTGATATTTATTCTTTCCTTTATGATTTTTAAAAATATTTTTCTGAGAAAGGCTTTAGGTTTCCTAAGATTGCCAAAGTAGTATCTCTGTCTGTCTCTCTGTCTGTCTCTCTGTTTCTCTCTGTCTCTGTCTCTGTCTCTGTCTCTCTCTCTCACACACATACACACACACACACACACACACACACACACACACACACACATGTTAAGAAATGCTACTCTAGATGTTGGCCCTGAGTGAAACCTTCTCTAGTCACAGCTATTTCTTGTCACCCCTTCCTAGTAAAATCCCCAACTCCCTGTCACTTCAAATCCGGATAGTCCCATCCCCTGTTTCTTCTCTCCCCTCCTTTCCCTCTCAGTGTGTGAGGGGCACACAAAAGAGAACACAGATTCAGAGAAGGTTAAATGTCTTCTTCAGAAGACAGAAACTTTCATTTTTGCCTTGTTATCTCCTGTGCCTACGTCAATGCCTTATTCATTCACATAAGTATTTCAAAAATATTTGTTGAATTTAAATGAATTGCTTGGTCTCAGATATCTGATTGGATAAGGCAAAAACCTTTTTGTTAACTCTCTCGGGCATTTTCTATAGAATTTCCACTTCTATTGGTCCTTTTGGCTCAGGGATTACCTTGTTCAAAAGGTTCTGAACCTTTTTTTCCCTATTCATTTAATGAGTTGGCTAGACCTAGAGCTGTGCTTTTTTGTTTGTTTTTGCTATAAAATAGGAATGTTTTGATTCCATTTTTTTGTTTTATCCTGTAGATCCAAAGCAATTGTGACATTTTGTTGATTTACTTGACAAAAATTTATTGAATTGAATACAAGGCAGTGTCCTTGAGATTGATTTGTGTGTGTGTATGGGGAGAGATGCCGGGGGAGGCAGAGTGATGGAGGAAAATATTGTTGTCCTTTATCAGAAAGGCTCAATTTGTTTATTCAGTCTTGTTGCTCATCTCAGAATGTAAAGAAATTGAAAACAATATGTCTGCTTTATTTGCTAGGTGAACCAGTATAAGCCATAGCACAGCACAGGAATACCCTAGTAAATCACAAGATAATAAGTTTCCGTATTTATTAGTATTATAAAATTGATTTTAAATGGCTGTGTATATTTTAGGATCTGAGTTTAGAGATAATAATTGCCTTTCTTTTCCCTTCATATAAAACTAACCTAGGGAAAAAATAAACTTCACCTTTTACATATAAAATTTGATTATTACATGAGATTTCCATGTACTAATATTCTTTTCCAGATTTATTACTCTCCTTAATCTCCTTTGGAACTGGAAGATTGGATAAGCTTGTTTGGGCAGTGATTTATCTATTTTACTTAACTTTTATTTGTGTTTAATATTTTTTAAAAGTCAGGGTTTAGGACTTTTTAGATATTGACCCTTAAATTTCTATCATTCATTCACATTTGTCATTTTTTTTTTGGTTCCCTAATATAAGTTCTTATTACCTGCCTTCTGGATTTCTGTAACATCCTCTGATCTGTCTCCCTGCCTCCAGATACTTTCCTTTCTTGTATACTCCTGTGATCCCACTTTTTCTAATATCCTCCATTTCAACATATTATTTTCCTGTGAAACAACATAAAATTGCTTCCAATGGCCTGCTATATCAAGCCCAAACTCTTCTTTTGCTTTCAGGTTCTCTTACCTCTTACCTCACCATGTCTACTCAATTTTATCTGCTTCACAATAAAAATCTTTTGCTCCAGTCAAACTGATTCCACTGAAATAGGCTACTCTTCTTTATTCCTCTCCCCACAACACTTATTGAAATTGACCAGGTTAATTACAATCCACGTTAGTTTTATTGTCTATGCTATTCGATTGCCATTATATGTCTTCTACCTTCACTTCCACCTGTTCAAATCTTCCCAATCCTTTAAGGTTTAGCTTAAATCTTGCCAGTTATATTACATCTTCTCCATTTTCTCAAAGCTGTGTTGATAGTGTCTTTCATTGAACCATAAGTTCCTGATAAGTGTGAATAATTAACCTCATAAAGTGGTTGCATTATTCAAATTCACACTATTTGAAGTTATATGTATGGCATTTATGACCAGCACTTCAATTATTTCCCTGTAGATTAATTTCCTTTTTTGATGTCTTCCAGAATAATTCATAAGTTTCTTGATGTCAGAAACCATGTTTCATACTTCTTTTATTTCCCTCCCGGAAACTGGTCCAGTAATGGGCACATAGAGATTTGTGATGAATATTACTCATTAAAACTCTCAAGGATTTTAGACTTAAGTAGAGATGGTGAAGGGTGATAGATCTAGTACTGGATTTGTAGTCAAGAAGAATGTGATTCAAATCCCAGATCAGAAAGTTGGTAGTTACATGACTTGGTAGTTACATGACTACGGTCAAATCATGTACACTCTCTGAGGCATCCACATTAAGTGGATGTCATAAGCCCTACATATATTGATCTTATGTGTATATTTCATCAAGCTCCAGAATAATACAGATCTTTCTTAATGAGATCCAAAATAACTTAAAAGGAGGCAGTTTAATAATCAACAAAGGAAAAAGGGAATGATGCATGCTTATTGACCAAATTGTACTTGCATAGAAATTTAAATATCAAATATAAAACCCACTGAATTAGTTCATTAGTGCATACATCTTGGATAGACACTGCAAACAGAAAATTTTTTGGGTCCAGAATTGAATGGGAAGAAGAGAACAAGATAAAATGCATTTGAGAAATTGCATAGAAATGTCAATGATATCAGTATGTATTCTGAAACCAAATCCCATACTTTAAATAGCATTATCTGGCAGTGATACTATATGGCTATGAATTATGGACCATGAGAAACTCTGAAGAATTCAAATTTCAGGTGGCCCAAAAGTCAATAAAAAGATACATGAAGAGTACAAACAGACCTTATCACATTACCTTTGATAATGTGCTAAGCAATATATTTTTCAGGAAGTGGTATGAAATATATATGGAAATGTAAGGAAAGAAAATCACTGCCATGTGCCAAGAAGGGAGGACTGCAAATAGTCAGCCTTGGTGTAGCATCGATACTCTTTTAATGTTAAAAGGCCTGGAGAAGGAGCTTCAGTGTGTTGGCAGGATCTAATATAGACAATTTGTAATAAGACATGAAATAGGGTTGCAGGGGATAAAAAGGTGTGAGAGGGTCCTTAGAAGGAACAACAACATCAATCAGTTACACAACCATTGGAGTTTTAGTATTATCATGTACACCTTTTATCACCAACCTCATCTCACCTCAAAATTGCACCAAAAGTCCAGAACTATTTTGTCAGTACCTCTCTTCAGTAAAACCACTTCTATTTCTCAGAAACTTTGCTGAGCTTTCTGTTTAAATGTGTTTTTTAAATGACTACTTCTAGAGATGAATCTGGTCACTTTAAGGAAAGTTTCATTATGATCTGTGATATCTGTAATCCTAAATTCTGTACTGGAAGTAAATTTTAGTGTTTTTTGTTTGCTAAAGAAATGATTGTAAGCATATTTCAGTTCATGCAAGACCCAGGGGAGAAGGCAGAAAATTAATGGGGGAAATCATGGGGTTTAACATTTTAAATGCAAGGACATACTGTGACTATAATCAATTTTTTAATCTACTTTTGTTGCTTGTTGTGGGCTGCTCAGTGTCCAACACTAAGCATGATCAGAGATGCGAATAAGAAATGAACAGACAATGTGGGTAGTTCAAGGAAGAACCATGAACTCCCTTTCATGATTCTTTGAACAAGGTTTTTATAGAACAAGCAGACAAAGATTCAAGTACTCTCATCAATAAGCTTAGTTTGTTACATCCTGAAACATTATTGTCATTATCATAGTCTTATCTTTATAATAGTCTGTCACATCCTAGAAGTAGCTCAGGTAAGATCAGGCTTTGTAATTCTAGGTGCCAAAAAGTCTTGGGAAAACCAGCATGTCTAGGGAAAGTCAGTTAGCCTTATTAAATATATAGCAGGCTTCAAAGTATGAGGCCAAAGGCTGCAGTCTCAAAGACATCTGCATAGAAACTGACCCCCAAGAATCAAGTATTTTGACTTACAATAGTCTTTAGTCTGTTATATCCTGTAACCAACACACAATGGATAATTTGATAAGGAACATGTTCTTTAGGTGCCTAAAGTCTGGGGGCAAGGACTTTGATGTCAGGATCCCAAACAAAAGTCCTTTTAAATGTATCCCTGGGGGTCTCCAGGGAGCCAGCCTTTACCAGCTACATCACCTCGAGGGGTCCTGATTAGGGCACACTGTCAAGATTTCTATCTGAGTCAAGAATCAGGCCTCCTTTGCTCCCTGCAGTTGCTATGAATGGAAAACAAAAGTTGTCTGATTTCCCTGATGTAACTACCACTACCACCATGGTTACTACTACCCTTTACACTTCCAAGATTTCTTTATGCTACCTAAAAAAAGAACTAGGAAATAAGACAGTAAAGAGTAATAACGACTGAGAAAAAGAGACTCACAGTAAGGGGATATGTGATCCTAGTATAATATTTGTAACAATACATGAGATTTTTTAATGCCAAGAAATTCTAAAGACTCAAACTCATTCCATATTACAAAATCTGACTCTAAGATAATTATTCATGGTGATATAGAAACATATTTCTTTAATTCTGGCCCACAGAATAAAACCAAAATAGATTATTAAAAAAGCAATGTAATAATATAAGAAACTTTCCAAAACATATTTCAGATAAATCTTGCTCCAAACATATATTGTACTTTAATATTGCTATTTTTATAGCTTTATAAAGTTATATGCATATTTTAAAGATAGTTTCAAAAAATTCATAGTTTTCTCCTAAATTTTAAAGAGTACCCTATCTTATCTTTTAAGAAATTCATACCAATATACTGGCAAATTACCTGAAATCTAGATCAAAATCTTCTCCCCATGAGGTAAGATGTAGTCTCTCCCCTCTTGGTTTTACAAAGATAAAATTCTGGAAGTTTTTCTAAACCTGTAGGTCACATATTCTTAAAAAAAAATTGAACTATAAAGCTGAGAGAATTAATATATTGTTATATTAACAATTATTAATTGTGATCCACCTTTTTTTCCTTCTATTTTCTGTAAAGGTCCAACTCCAATTAAGGTCACTTTCTGAAGGGGGCATGGTTGATTGATGAGATTATGCCTAGTCCTCAAAGAACAAGCTTATCTATTTTGAGTGGGATCCCACCCAAATAGGAGACCTAATTTCTATTTAGGATATAAAGGAAGTCCAGCCTGGGCTAGCCCTTGCCCTGAAGGAAGTAGTCTTTGTCCTTAGTGCCCTACATTAGAATTTAGGGTGACTCAGCTCAAGGAGAAAACTAGCCTGAGAGATCCATATTGCTGAAGGCTGCTGAGTCTCATGATGGACCCATGTTCTCAGCCAAATGAGGTGAAGACTTTTGGCCCACCTTCCCATTTAAATCTACCAATTTGAGTTGATTTCCACTTATCAGGGGAATTCCCTTTCAGAAGGTATTTAGGGTGTTTCAGTTTCCTTTGGGGTCTTTGGTTACTTAGAGAAACTACCCACCATCAATTAGTATAGCTAGTATAATTAATAAATTATCAATTACCCAGAAATTCTCTCTCTTTGGACTTTAATTTGTATCAGAGTCAAATTCTTCTACCACAAATAGAGAAATAAAATGACATTTCACTCTGGTGGCTAAATATTCACTCAGGAGAATTTGAGATACATTTGTTTATTGTCACAAGGTGCTATATAAAGGAAAAATGTGTGGTGAGATGCTGAGAGCATAAAATAAATCTATGTTTTCAGATTAAACTGAAAAGAGACTGATGTAATATATTTGACTTTATGATGACCAAGTTGCCTTCAACAATAGATTTAATAGTTAATGAATACTGATTGAACTGGAGATTTTATTGGCAAAGGGAACTCCAGGGTCATGAAACTTCCCCTACCAATGCAGCAATGTACCCTTTCTGAAAATTATAATCTCAGAGAATTGCCTATGTAAATAAAATATGTTTTTGGCTATCAATCACTTAGGGATATTTTAAATATTTAGAAATTTAAAGGAATTTTTTTCTAACTATACTTTAATAGGTTTCTCTGAAGTAGTACACTGTAATGGAAAGACCACTTTGGAATAGAAAAGATATGGGTTTGAATCTTCAGTATTATATATTTAATATTAACCATATAAAATATGCTAAGTAACTTAGACTCAGTTTCAGTTTTTATAGGAAAATTGGGATGAAGGCTTATATTAAAAATATTATTCTTAAGTTTTATGACTCATGTACAGGCAATTGTTTTCAAGAGCTAGTATGTAATAATGGTTTAGTTTTAATATAGTTAGTTGGTTAAGTTCTCTAGGACAATTTGAAGTCTGTATTCAAATTACAGGACATTTTCTGTGAGCTCATGAAACATAGCAAATTAAATATGTGTTATTACGTATGTATTATATGTATTATGCATGGCTCTGTATTATTGTCATCATCATCATCTTGTGTTTCTTATCTCTTGATAAAATTGAGATAGAAATAGTCCAAGGACAAGTTACTTTCCTTATTTTATTATACAACTAACTACAGAACTACACAAATGACTAAAATGACTATTTTTTTTATCATTGAATAAGTTTTGCAACATATGCTCATCTTCCATAAAATCATTGAAAGTATTTTCAAGATAAATCCAGTAGCAGATAGAACTACAGAGATGACATGTGCCCTATTCTGTTCTGATGTGGTTTTAATGTCTTCAACTAATGCTTTACATTTTTAAAGCATTTTACTTCATGTAATTTAGGGATTATGAGCATTAAGTATGGTCATATTTGCTATAAATTATAAAAAATTAATTTTAATGTATTAATGCTATATATATATACATACACACACACACACACACACACACACACACACACACAGTTATAGGAAACAGCTCTGTCTGTAATGACGTTTCCTTCTCTTTCTCATGCCTATTTTCAATGAAGTGCAGATAGAAAAGGTTCTGGGAATAGTTACTCTGTTATTACTCATTTATATTTAATGTTCTCCAGACTACTGAGCAGGTAGAAAATTACTTCTTTTTTCAAGTAAGCCCATCTTCTGTGGACTTACTAGCAGACAGTACACTAGGAATATGCAATGCCTTGTCCTTTTTCTATACACTGTTTATTTCTTTATTTTTGCTCAGTCTCTATGTTTGGAAAGCCTTTCATCCTATGTAATCTAGAGATTATGAGTATTAGTATGGAAATATTTATTTTAAAAATGATTCTATGGGCCAACATTAAAGCTGGATGATAACAAGAAACTGTTTTGTCTATTAAGTACCAGTAGAGTTTTACAGCATGCCTCAGTACCAGTATAGTAATGCTGTTGTTGAATTCTGAAGGATGTGGTAAGGTCTATGTTTGCAGCACAGTGATTTATCATTCGTTAGTTTATTAAAGAAAGTGAGCTTCTGATATATAATTCTAGTCATGAGCCTATAGCTCCTAAGAATTTAAGTGCTATATGCTAGCAGCATCCAGTGAAGTCTTGCATTGTTACTATCATTTACTCACACCATCCACATTGATCAATAAATTCAGTCTCTTTAATTATAATTCAACCATATTTGTCAGTAACTCTTAATTCCTTAAGTCGTGAATTCTTAATTCCTATCATAAATCTCTAAATTTCTAGAATCTTCAATTTCTTTTTTTTTAAATTTTATTATAGTTTGCATCATTCATTTCCACAAGATTTTGAGTTACATATTTTCTCCCCGTCTTTCCCCCACCCACTGCCCCAAAACAGCCATCCCAGTGTGTCCCCCCCCCCCCCCAGTCTATTCTCTCCTATGTCACTTTTTGGTAGGGCAGGATGGATCTCCCAACTGCATTGCCTGTGTATCTCAAGATCCAGTTGGATGTAGTCAATAATAATAATAATAATAGCATATATACACACACACACACACACACATTCATAACATTTGATTATGGAACTCCAGATAGAATCTTCAATTTCTATGAATCTTCATAACTCTGCCATTTTTGACACCTCTATGTCAAAGCATCACTGGTTGAGTTCACACAGATGTCCTTTTTATCCCATTCCCTTAGGCTTTGTTATTTCGTAGATTCTACCTGGAGGTAAAAGAGTTTTGGTATTTTTCCTAACTCTGTCTGAACCTTCTCATGAATAAGGCCCCCAAACTGTTGTTAATCCCTCATCCACCTTCCCAAACAAGTAGTCCTAAGTCCTTTCTTGAATATCTTCATGTGAAAGGTAACCCACCACCTCCTAAGTAACCCTATTTCAGTTCAGGGTAGCTACACTTGTTAGGAATTTTTAAATACCAATTATAATTTTGCCTCTTCAAGTACCATGACATATTGTTGTACCAGGTTTGTGTTATGTTTTTTTCTTCCAAAAAGAAAACAGACAGTAGAAGAAAAAAAGTAAAAGAATGAAAAATGTGTGCTGTCTGATAATAATTAGCAATTTTCAAAATAAGGAATTTCACTAAATTCAATCTTTTTAGTGTGTAGACACTGCATTAGCCTCATTTCTATTTTTCATACAGCCTTTGGTGTCCTTTAATTTCATGGTAGGTGAGTTATTTCATTTTGATTAAATGGTAGAGAAAAGATAATACTCTTTTCCCTAAGATTTTATGCTACTTTGTTAATATCTTAAAGTTCTATGAAAAATGAACACTATCTAAATATTTTTTTATCATAGATAGACCTACTGAGAAACATCTGGATTAGACCAAATCCCCAAGAAAGAAATTTGTAATTGAGTTTACATAACCTCATGGAATATTGGAATTGTCATGAAAGACATCTTAAATAGAGCCCAGAAAGGTTTCCCTAAAATTTGACTTCATATGCTTACTGGCTCAGTCATCTTGGGCAAGTCAATTAACTTCTCAATGCTCCCACATAGTTCTAAGATGCAGGATAGTTGTTGAACTGCTTTGGAATAGGGTTTTTCCTAATGGGTGTCACTTTTCAAAAGAAATTATAGACTGACTAAAAAGTCCCTAAGTAATTAGCATGTATCATCATTCATAATACACCATAGCCTCCTCACACCCATCATGTATCTTTCCCTTGTAATTTGGGTTATGTTCAGTTTTGATTTTTCATAAATTCCAAGGTTACTGTATCACCTAATGGGCAAATTCATTTCTGGAAGTTAGGAACATTGGAGTGAGGTGTTTGTCAGATTTTGGAGCAATCATTTGCGTTCATCTAAGTTCATTATGGTATGTTATAGCTACTATTATATGTGAAGCCTGTTATGATATGAAGAACATCAACTCACTATTTTTTGTTTTTCACTTTTGGTTTTATTCAGGTGTTGTTGTATTGTGTTTTTTTTTTTAACCAGTAAGGGTTCTTAATTTTATACTACTGTGCTTCTGTTTTCTCCCCAAATGTCACATGTCCTTGAAAAACATTTGCACACTACTCAGAACAAGGTACTTTTAAAAAATTTAGTATTTTACTGTTACCCAGTTAGATGTAAAAACAATTTTTAACATATATTTTTAAAACTTTGAATTGCAGAATCTCTCCCTTCTTCCCTCTCCACCCCACCCCCATTGAGAAAGCAAGCAATTCTATATAGGTTGTACAAGTGTAGTCATGCAAAACATATCCACAATAGTCACATTGTAAGAGAAAACAGAGAGAAAAAAACTATAAAGGAAAATCAAGTGTTTCTTAAAAAGCACGCTTCATTCTGTATTCAGGTACCATCAGTTCTTTCTCTGGCATGGATAGTATTTTTCATCATAAGTGAAGGCACTAATCATTACAGAGGTATGCACTAATTGAAAAAAAGCTATTGTTTTTGATGCTGAAAACAATGATAAGCAATGATGTCTTAGATAACATGTTAAGGTTTGCAGATATTTCTATAAATATTTAATGGCATGGCTACAACAAACAACCATGGGAAGTGGGCGTTATTTTATATCCTCACTTTATAGATGAAGAAACTGAGGCAGAGAGGGACAAATGAAATGATTTGCCCAGGATTGCACAGTGAATAAAGGTCTGAGACTGGGTTGGAATTCAGGCCTTTGTCATTCCATTTCTACCTTTCTATCATCTCTACCAACTTAATACCGAATTAATAAATAAACAAGCATACATAAAAATTTATAGAGCCTATGATTTTCCAGACACTCTATTAGATACTGAGGAGCCAATGACAAATGTGAAAAATCCCTAACATCAGAGAGCTTAATTCTTTAGGGAGAGACAAATTGTAAACATACAGATGTGTAGAAATTAGATCCAAGTTGATTTTTTTTTGTCAAGGGTATTTGTTTGGGGTGAGGAGGATGTCTGGAAAGATCTTATGGAGGTGTTCAAACTCCAGCTGAGTTTTGAAGGAGACTGAAGATAAGAGGTGTAAGTAAGGATTCTAGACATGGTCAGCCAGCCCTTAAGTAGCTCTCTAGTCGTGCCATTAATACTAGTGGATGGGGTTCTTTTCTTGAGGTCAGCCTACATCCTCAACTTCTATAAGGGGCTATGTATTCCTTGCCCCATTCTTTTGCTCACTTTCTTATGCCTGAACTTCTCTCTGAATTTGAAAGAGCAGCCTGTAATGCTGATGCCCAGAGCTTTCAGCCGTCTCAGATCCCAGATGATATTATTCTATCTTCATAGCATGTTTTGATGAGAACTCCCTGATTCACCTCCTTGGTCTGATTGATTGCAAAAGATCTTGCATTAATTTGTATCTGAAACTGATTGTGGAAGGTTTAGCCAGAAAAAAATTGTATGAGAATCCCACTCATGTGAAAGCCATTTATCTGTTCATAATGAGATGTCTGTTATAAGGAAATCAAACTGTTATAAAAAGTAGTCATGAGGCTATCTTGACCACACTAGTATATCAGATGCAGGAAATATTTACATCAAAATATTAATAAGAAGCTCTGACCATGGAATTAAAATAGTATTAAAACAACAACACAACCACAGCTTACTATAGAATGTGCCAGAGCTCCTATACTGTTTTTCCTTTTGTTGTTGATTGAGCCATAACAAGAAAAAGTGCTCTTTACAGGATGAACCATTAGAGACATTTCTTCTGTTGTAATGAGCGTTGAATTCTTGGTGATACATCCCAAGACCTCTCTAAAGAAAATGTAGCCATTTATATTTATACATTTTCTACCATGTTACAGAGATAGCTTGGTAAATGAGTAGCATCCTGTTGGTGAAAGGAAAACACTAGATAAAGGAGGGTGGAGTATCATCTATTCACGCTGTGGTGGAAGGTGATGACATCATGACTTTTGAATATTCTGTGTCTTTTGAATTTGAGTAGTTGAGTTCTAGTAGAGTATAAGTTCTTTGCTGACTGACATCTTTTGCTGGTTTATTAATTTTTTTTTAAATTTCCATTCCTAGAATCTAGAGCAATGTCATAAGGATAATAGGTGTTTCCTAAATACTTGTTGGATTAGATTGAATGCTTCAACATATACTTTAAAGTGGATATTGGTGCCCAGTTGCATCTATGAATGTAATAGTCCATTACTTATTATGCATGTTGATATAACAGAGGTATTAAAATAATACTAAATAGGCAATAGAAAGGTAAGGTAGCAGCATCAGTAATATATGGTCTTCTCTGTGTCAAAATCCCTCCTCTCCCCTTCTACAACAGCAAATGCTGTTATCTTTAGCCCATGGGTTCTATCTCCCTAAAAATTTTTTTTAAAAATTACTTTTCTTTTATCAAGGTACTTAATATGTATGAAGTATTATGCTGAACTGGCAATATAACTAAAAATGAAAAAAAAAGGCAATCACTGCCTCAGGAAGCTTTTAGTCTAATAAAGGGACTAACATGTATAAATCAGAATATATGAGATAAAAAGAATAGGGCTGATGGAAAAAGTGGAACTTAAGACGAATCTAAATGGAGGCCTAGGAATTCACGACTAGAAGACTAAGTAAGAGGGAGAGCATTCCAGGAATGGGGATCAGTCAGATCACAGGCATGGTACCAGGAGATGGAATATCCTGTGGCAACTATTGCAAGCAGACCAGTATGGTTGGAACATAGAGAGTATAGAGTTGGTGAGGTAAGTAGAATATAAGAAGAAAGAAAAAGTAGAAAGGAAATCAGGTTGAAGAACTTTATATGCTAAACAGAGATCTCTATATTCAATCTCAGAAGTAACATGGAGTCCCTGGAGTTTATTTAACAATGAACTTACATAGGTACAGAGTCATCTTAGCCTTTTAGGAGATTGCTTAGGCAGCTGAATGGAGAATGGCTTTGAATGGAAAGAGATTTAATAGTGTCTATTTCCTAAGGGTGGTTTCAGAGCCACTCTTCTTTCGTCCCTGGCATGCCACTGTATTTATTAAGGAATAAATTAAAGACTTTAGTGATTAAAATAATAAAGAAAATCTGGCTTTTCTCCTTACATTCAAACTTTGTCCAAAATTTCCATTTCTTCACATTACCTAGAAAGATGATTCCCCTCTACTTCATTTCCTATCCAGCACAAAAAGAACTGGCCAGATTTGATATCTCAAATATGTGTGAGTGAGTGTGTGTGCATGTGTGTGGGTGTGTGCATATTTTTAAACTATTGAAATACCAAAACTTTTGGGACAATACGTGTGTGTATATGTGTATATATATATATATATATATATATATATATATATGCACACACATACACACATGTATATATGTACATATATGTATGTATATATACATATATAACATGTATATCTACATATACACACACACTCATATACATATATGCTTAACTTTTTATATTCATGTTTATATATTATAAATATTTCTGTATGATTTAGGTATAAAAGTACAATGTTTAGAGATGTATAAAGATTTCTTCTCATGTATTACAGAGGCAAATAAATATAGGATCTGATTACTTCCAACTTATTTTATAACAACTTATATGAGTGACCTCTGAAGATATATTTGCTTAAAGAGGGGAAATGGATTAAATTGACTATTAAGCCTTTTACCCTGTCAGCTTAAAATTTCAAAAAATGATTTAAAAAGGGCAATTAAAAATTTTTGTGGCGAACAAACCCTCTAAATCTCTTCTTCCTGATTAATGTAGGCAACTTACACATTCCTTTGCTGTCTTTTCCTTTTTCACTTTCCTATCACTTTTAAACTTTTACTCTCACAGAGCACATTTTTAGCTCTTTCATAAGCATGTTGTAAAGATTAATAACTTAATTAAAAGGCATATGGAGCACATATCTAAATTCTTGAAGAAAGGCACTTTAAGTGATGGTAATAATAGCCCGATGATCATTTTCAGAGGGAGATGACCTTTTTATGACATAGCTTATTAATTGCCCCTAAAATTAGTCAATTACTGCTCTTTTTAAAAATGAAATGTGGGGCTTGGTAACACTTTTGTAGGCACCGTGTGCATATTTTTTTCTACATGTTCTATTTTACCAAATTTCTGAAGTCAGACAAAAAGAATCCCTTATTACCTTTGCCTTTTACTCTGGTCATTTGTTGTAGAGCTCTCATAAACATCTATAAGGAAAACACAAACAAGTAATCCCAAACCCAGAACTGTCTATACAAGATGATAGGAAAAAGGTAGCAGATACCTGAATGTAAGATGAAAGTTATGGCCAAAAATCCACTGTATAACTTGGCTCTAGGGTGAATTAGAATATGTTACTGTGGAAGTAAACACTGAATAAGAATCTTTCATTATGGCACATTCTATTATTCTGTTAGTTTAGGGAATTTTGTAGATTTTATTAGAATTTCTTTAAAGTAAATTGTCAACAGAATTGGTTTGAAATTAGAATCAGTCTATTAACAAGAAAAAAAATCAGGTTAAATTCCCCCATGATCATACCTGAAGTTTTCCTATTTTGTACTTGCTAAAACACCTTGTCCTTGTGTGAGCTGTCAAATTTTCTTTCAGAACGATTTGGCCTGTACTATATAGCTGTCAAGTCTAGAAGGGAAGGTACATGGAAGAATCCTATAAATGCTATAATTACAATGCTCTTACACCAATCAAGAAACTGTGGTTTTGTGAGAACTGCTTTGTGATCAAGGAAAGCAACTCAAGCAAGACAGGTAAAAAAAGAATGAGACTTGACAGTAATGTTATTCTAGATGAATATTGCCCTTTGTTTCTAGGTGTTTCCTCTAGCCCTTAAACCTTCAAAACTTCACAAATACTGACTAGTGGAACACGTATGTGAGAGGCAGTGTAATATAGTCAACACATCAAGCATTTATCAAACACCTACTGTGTGCTGGGGAGACAGAGGCAAAACACAATCCCTCATTGCAAGGAGCTCACAATCCGATGGGGGTAAAATATATCCGAACAACAATGTCCAAACAAGCTATATACATGATGAAGTAGCTATAACACAGAGAAGAGGCCAGCCGGCACTAAGGGGGGGTCAGGAAAGGCTTCTTGTAGTAACTGAGGTTTTAGACAAGATTTGAAGGATAATAGAGAGGGCAGAAGATGTAGATGAAGAGGGAGAGAATTCCAGTTATGATGGAGAGCCAGTGTTAAAGCCTGGAGTTGGAAAATGAAGTGTCTTATGTGAGAAAGAATGAAGAGGCCAGCACTAGATCACAGAATATGGGATGGGAGGCAATGTGTAAAAAGACTGAATAGGTAGGATATGGAAAGCTTGTAAAGCCAAAGAAGGAATTTTATTTCATTTTTTTAAATTTTCATCCTAGAAGTAACAAGCAGCCACTAGAGTTTATGGATTGCTGGTGGAGAAAGAGAAGGGGAGACAGGATTAGACCTAGGCTTTTAAAAAGATCAGTTTGACAACTGAATGAAGGATTTACTAGAGTAGAGGGCTGAGTGAAGGGATCTGCAGCCTCAAGGCCATAAGTGGTCTTCTAGGTCCTCAAGTGCAGCCCTTTGAATCTAACCTGGATTTGAGGCCACACTTGAGGAGCCTTGAAGCTGCAGATCTCCCCCTCCACCACCCAGAAGTGTGGAGAGACTTAACAAGGGCAGAACAACAATGCAATTGTAATAGTTCAGAAGTAAGGAGATGAGGGCCTAAACAGGATGGTGGCAATGTCAAAGGAAAAAGAGAATATACATAGGAGATGTTAAGAAGGCAGAGTTGAGAAGATTTGGCAACTGACTGATATATATGGGGAGCTGAGAGAGAGTGAGGAATTAAGTATGGCATCTAGACTAGGAGCCTAGGTGACTGGAAGGATAGTGGTGTTCTTGATAGTAATAAGAAAATTGGTAGGATAGGAACTCTTGGGCAGTGGAAAATTTTGAGTACAATTTTTTGAATATTAGGCTTATATTTTATGGCATTCAGTTTGAGATGTCTAAAAGTCAATTGTAGAAGGGAGAGAAGTCATGAGAGAATCTAGGATTAGACATGTAGATCGAGAAATTATCGGCATAGAGATGATAAAGGAATCTTTGGAAACTGATGAAATCACCATGTGAAATAATGTCTATGGAAAAGAGAATAGAGATCAAGACAGAGCCTTGAAAGATACCCATGGTAGGCATGATCTGGATAAAGATTCAGCAAAGGAAACTGAAAAGTGGTCAGAGAGTTAGGTGAAAATCGAAGAGAAAGTACTTTCATAAGAACCTACAGAAAAGAGATAATCAAGAAGAAGAGAGTGATCGAGGTCAAAAGTTATATAGAGGTCACAGAGCATAGAAGGATCCAGTGGATAAGAGAAGAAAAGGAGAGAGAAGAGTGGAGAAAAATAGAAGAGGAATGAAGATAGAGAGAGAAGGCTCTCTACAGAGGGGCAATTAGCTCAAATGCTTGGAAGGAGAAACTAAGAGAATACGGGGCTTTGATAAGGGAATTCCTTATTTCTTCACTAGAGAATGTAATATAGAAGGTGAATTACCATGATATCAGTGGATTGGAGATTTAAAGAAGGGAAAAAAAGGTAGATTATAGCAAATGGCTTCTATTTTCTCAGTAAAGTCAGAGAAAAAATAAAAAAGCTGATGGAAAATGATAAGGAGATAATATGGGAGGTATGAATAAAAAAAAGTTTTGAAAAGCCAATTTAGGGAGGTGGTTCAGAAACTATTAGGGAAGAGTTAAAAAGAATCTCTTGCTGTGATGAGGGCTACCTTAAGATTAGATAATATATATTTTTAAGGTTTCAAATCAACTTCCTTTCAAAGACATCTCATCCTAGAAGGGACAGCCTACTTTTAGACTAGTGTGGTCTATTTATCATTTCTCAGAAAGAACTAAAGTCATTAGGTACTGGCCAAAAATTCTTTGGATTGTTGGACAACAGGATGGTCATGTCTATTTAATAGGTGCTAATTACTGCTATTATTCACTAGTGTGATAGAAGGATCAGGGTCTAGTGTAGGTTCTGGAGTGGCAACTGTTATTTATTCAGCTTAGATGTATAACTATCCATCAAACCTGGGAGATATCTAGGAAGAAAATGACAGTATTAATTTTGGAACAATTTAAAGCTAGACTAAATCCCTCATCGAGATGAATGAATTGAAAAATGGACAAGGAAAAGAAAAGTGGTCAGTAAAATAAACTGCAGCAAGAGCCAGCACATAGTAATGGCAGAGCAAGGGGCAATGACATGGACAGGGCTGTATTCAACAATGAGAAGCTTGCACTAATGGATAAATTACGAGCATAGGATAGAGAGAAATTCTCTATAAAACAGAATAATACGGTGAAATGTTGACTGATAAATTTCTTAGAAAAAGCAGGGTTCATAAGAGCTACCTAAGAAGGAACGCTACCTAAAAAAGAGACCGCTGGTCTAGAGTTTTCTCTAATTTACAAATGAATCCTGCTGTAACATCTTGGATCCAATTTTTATAACTAGTGCCCTGCCCTCAGGACTAAAATAAGGAGGGATTTGGGGAGTTTAAGTGAAGGAGACTGAATATCATGGTGAACAACATCTTGAATAAAAAGACTACAATTTAGGGTAGGTTTCATTCACTCTACTGGGAATCTGAAGACCTGAGGCTAATTAGTGGATCTGCTACCTGGTATGTGTGTTACCTCAGGCAAGTCATTTCACTTCCATAACTCTCAGTTTTGTTTTGTTTTGTTTTGTTTTTGTAAAATAAGGAGATTAGACTATATGATATCTAAAATCCTTTCCAGATGTCATATCTTCTCAACCTCTATGACTTTAAGTAAGAACATATTCAAAGAGGGAGAATGAAATCAAAGATCAAATTTTAGTTCCCTGCATTTACCTAGAAGAATATAATTAGTTGACAAGATATATACTTTTACCTTTTCCTTCTTTTGTTACTTTGAACCATTATGTGTTTCTTTGGAATTTTTTATTTTTGACTTTTTTTTTTGAAGGAAGGTCCTCAGTAAGAAATTCTATTAATACAGATGAGCGCCTTTAATTCTTAGAGAGATACCTGGGGCCCTGAGAGCATGAACAGGGTCACCACACACAGAAAGGCAGGACATGAACACAGCTCCTAATTGGAGCTGGTGCATCATCTGCTACATCAGGATGCCTCTTCTATAATCACCAGTAGGAAATTGTATAGAAAACCAAGAGAAGGACTGAGTACTTATTTCACTCAGAAACTATGTAAAGTATGCAAAGAACAAATTGAAGCCTCCATTACCTTCTGTAGGAAGGAATGAGGACAAGAGAAGGGGTGTAGTTGTTCAGTCATTTTCTGTCATGTCCTACTCTTTGTGATGTTTGAGTGTTTATTTATTTATCTATTTTGGTTAGAAATACTGGAGTCATTTGCTGTTTTCTTTTGCAGCTCATTTTACAGATGAGGAAACTGAGGCAAACAGGTTAAGTTAACTTCCCCAGGAAGATGACTCTTCCTTATTCCAGGTCCAGCACTCTATCCAGTGCACCACATAGCAGCCCAGTGAAGTGATAGTGGCAGCAAAAATTGGAATGGAGAATAAGTGAACTGAAGTGAACTGAACAGTGAACTGAATCCTGGGTCTTTAAAACAGAAAAAAAATGAAAGTCAGAAACAGAATAGCAAGCCTTCCACATAGCCTATTGTACAATAGGTGATGGAGACCTACCCCATTCTTGAGGGTTTTTCAGTAATTTGGAACTGGAAAGTGACCTTTAAGATCATCTTCTCCAATGCCATTATTTTACAGATGAGAACCTTGAGGTCTAGAGAAGTTAATTAATTTGTTCAAGGTCACTCAAGTAGTGAACAGTACATCCAAGATTATAGGCCAGGCCCCTGAGTCAAAAATCCAGTGACCTTGCCACTATACTGAAGCAGATCAAATGCTGGGCTTGGAGTCAGAAAGACTTTAGTTCAAATCCAGTCACAGACACTTGTCAGATGTGTAACCTGGAGCAAATTGTTTGATCAAGTTCTGCATCATTGCTCCCTGCTCTGCCATTCCCACTCGTTGCTCATTTGTAAAATTGGGATGAGAACAATAGCACCTAACTGCCAGGGTTGTTATGAGGATCAAATGAGATATTTTTAAAGAACTTCACAAACCTTAAAGTATTATATAAGTGCTGCCTATTATTACTAATTTGGTTGTTGTTATTTTATGATTGTAGAATATAGATCTGGAAGGAGACCTTTCATATCATCTACTCCAAACTTCTCTTTTTGAAGATAAGGGACCTGAGGCCTGGAGAGATCAATTAAGTTGTTCAAGGTCAAAGTAAGCAATAGAGTCAAGATTCCAACCAAGTGTCTGCCTCAAAATCCAGTGCCTTTGCTACTACTATGAGTTTCTTAGAGAGTGGGGTATCCTGGGAGTTCCTGTGATATTTTGATTCTCTCTTTATTCTTACCCTTCCATCCCAATCATTTGAATTTCTTTCTCTCTGATTTATCTTTCATATTCCTAAAAAGCACATGAGAACTGAGACTTCGACTATCTAGTTACCATTTGGGGAGGCAGCAAAGATGAGTTCAGGTGTTTTTAGGAGTGTGGAAGGACATGGGGCCCAAAAGCAAATAATATTTACTGGAAAATCTGCATTAGTTCAGTAAGATGCCCAGGTTCATTTTGGCCAAGTGCTACCTATACGAAGTGGGTCCAAAACTACATCTGTCCACTCTAACTACAAAGTGTCTTGAGATTTTCATGTAAGAAGCCAAATAATGAAATAGCGTAGATTTCTCACTCAGCTGTATTTGAATATTTCATCTACTAAGTTGTATAAGATGGCAAACACAACATTAGGGAATTATCTTTTCCAGGCTATGAAGATTTAATGCTTTTATGAAAAGTTATATGTAACCATACTCATTATTATAAAATTTTTTTTACTAATTGCCTAATTGTGCATAGCTTTGAAAAAACAAAACAAGAACAAAAACAAAAAGAGGACAGACATTGGTCCCCACATTCTAGAGACTTTCAGTCAACACATAATGAGCACTCACAGGGTGAAAGGCATGTGATGGGCCTTTAGAATACACATAAAAGTAGAGAAACTATCCCTGCTCAATAAATATTTGATTAATTAATAAAGAATTTTACAATCTAAAGGGGAAGTCAAAATAGGCCAATACAAGATTGTCATAAATATGTACTCATAAGTGCAGTAATTATCTGAGTGCTTTGAGCTATTGGGGAAAAAAATAGAACTCTTGCTGGAATTTGGAGCATAGGGAGGGTTAATTGATGAAAGGGGTATTGATCTATGATTTCAAAGGATATATGTTTTTTTTAAATTACTAATGAATCATGAATGTTAATTGTTTCTGCAAGAGAAAGCCAAAGCTTCCATTAGTACCCCAGTCACATGTTCAGTACTGGACTTTACATGTAGCTTGAAAATTGAGGAAAAAAATAAGTCACAATTCAGTGAAAAACTATTTTTCTCATTTGACCTTCACCACAAGGATTTCAATGTTGTAACATTCTGGGGACTTGCACCCATGGGAGAAGACTTCAATTTAGAAGGATTATGTCTCAAAATACCAAAGCTGCTGGCATCTATCTGTGGGAGGCTGTTTGGGGACATTGTTCCTTAAATTATTACCACTACCAGATGGGCTGTCCATGACTGATGATGGTTCAATGCTAAGGATAATGAAAAAGATGGGACTATAGGGGATCAGAGATGCTACTCATAGCACCCAGCTTGTTGAGAATGCTAGTACAGGTACCAAATCACAGCAGCAAAGACACCCACTGGGAAAATACTCACCTTTCCTTAGAAAATACTTTTCCCCAGTTGGTACATTTTGCAAATAATTGAAGATATGTGTGAACTGTAATTGTAATAGGTTTGTCTTCCTCCCCCCAAGAGTTTCGCCTTCATGCTCTCATGTGGCTACAGGTTTATTAATTTCTGACCCTAATATATTCTATGACAATTGCTTTTGAGATACTGGCTTGCTCTCAGCTGAATGCTGGATAGCTTAATGAGACAATATCACCCTAATTAAAATGCACCTAGGAAAGTATCACTGTGACCAGGACTTCCAAGATGGTTAAGACAAATTAATATTGTCAAACCCAAGAGAGATATTATAAATTCTTCTTTATGCTTCCTTTATGTCTTTCAAGGACAATTTACCCCCTACAGATACAACTGATGTTTCAAGTGTCTCACTGTCTCATTCTGCAAAATACTTTAATGCTCTACTTAGCAACCTCAGATGTGTTTTTCGTTGTTTAATAATTCTTTGCTTCCCAAGAACATGACTTAACCACAACTTTCAAAATTATGGGGTGGATTAGGAATTAAGAAAAGATTTAGAATGACATGTGCTGTTTTTTATTTATACTTTATGGAAATGGGGTGAACAATTTAATGAAGAGTGTGACCTTAAAATCATCACATTTACAAAAAAAAATGTGTTTAAACTGTATTGCTTAGAGAGACAGTTTCATTAGTGAGAAAAGTACATTTGAAGAAAAAGCTGACTATTTAAAGTAAGCAGATCAAGGTTATGTTTGAGTATCTTCTCTTTCTCTTTCCTCTACATAATATCTTTATATTTATATCTCTATACATGCTTGCATATATACACATATATATGCTTATGTATACACACAAATATATGTATATATGTATTCACTTAAATATTTTACTTAATATTCACTTATATATTTCATTAAATATTTCATGAAAAAAATTGATTACAAATTTGTAAATTCTTCATTTCCATGTCATGTCTAACCTGAAGTACTTCATTTTCATATGGGTTATGACCTGAGAGAGGTGGTTGGGCAAGGCAGATAGAAGTTTGACCTTGGAATTAGAAAATCTCAGTTTTAAGTATTGCCTTTGAAACCAACTGGGTATTTGACCATGGGCAAGTCACATGACCTCTTATGGTCCCAAGGAACTCTCTGAGACTATAAGTTACTGATGAATTGATGACTTGTAATGGTCTAATTTCCTATATTAATGAATTTGGTGGTCTGCCCGACTTCTCCCACCCCTCCAAAAGAATAATGGTTAAAAAATGAGAGAAATGAAAAGAAAAAAGCTCCAGTATTGGAATATAAAACAGTTCAGAAGATATTCATTCAAAAAAAGATGTAAAACCCGTCACTGAGTCTTTTTTCCCATACCTTTGATCAATAGGCATGGAGACTAAAGGATAAATATTTTCACTGTTCTCTTTAACAAATTAACTTTGAAGATTATTTTAATTTAGCAGTTAGCAAAACTGAACCACATAGTTGAAAATAAGCTGAAGTCTCACAATATTGCTGTTCTCCTTTCTAAGACACAGGTTACTATAAGCTTTTTCTTATTTTTTTTAAAGTTATATTTATAAAACACTGCTTACCTTTTTTATGTGGTTGAAGGCAGTCCTAAGTGATATAAAATTGCAGCCTATAATGTATCACAATGAGGTATGATATATTTCTGTATATGCTGTTCAGAAGTACAGGGATTGGGGGCATGAGATACACTAGTCATGGTTCCCAAATATGAAGTAAAGACAGGTTGAAGAGGAGCATTTTTTCCAGACCCATGCCTTCTTCCCCCACAAATTGTTGCTTCTGAAGTGAATTCCCCTCTTTAAGGCATTTCCTTGTTAAGTGGAACAAGAAATGGCTGCATGTATGTACGACACAGATTATACAATGTTAGAACTACGCAATTATTATGATGTCTTTGAACATGTGGGAAAAAAATGATGTAAGTTCATGGCATCTCCTTAGGAAGGTATTAGGTACAAGAAGAGCTGGGGACTGTCACTGATTCAAGAAAATATTTTTTCCATTTATTTGAAAAACATATAAAACAAATTGTCTTCAAAAACATTAGGCTTTTCATTAATGGTTAACTAATCTTTCAAGTCTAAGTGATGTGTAGAAGAAAAAAAGTAAGATTTTGGAACTTCTGGATTCTACAAACATAGATAGGAATAATACAATACTATTAACATACTTATATTTTCCACAAAATATGCTATCTTGTTTTATTAATATCAAATATTTCTGAGCACCTATTTTGAGTATATTAATATATTCAAAATTATAATGGTTCTTATATTCTAGGAGTTTAAGTTCACCATTGTTCTAAAAAATTGAATTACAGATGCAGCAGGACATTGGTATATTTCCTGCTGAAAGAAATTTTGTTCCGTTATTTCAGTTTTGTCCAACTTTTTATGATAAGATACTGGAATTTTTTGCCATTTCCTTCTCTAGCTCATTTTATAAATGAGGAAACTGAGCCAGAGAGGGTTAATTGACTTATCCAGGGTCACACAACTAGTCAGTGTCTAAGGCCAGATTCATAATAAGGAAGTTGAGTCTTCTTGACTCCAGGCCCCATACTCTATCCACTGAGCCATCTAGCTGCTCTTATTACAGAAATGCTTCGCTTCAATTGACATATTTACTCTGATACATTGCTAAATAACACCAATGATAAGAGGCTCTTTTTCAGTCCCTTAGTTTCTGGGTTAAGAGTTATTCTAATTAAATCTAACCCACGGGAATTAAGATGTCATAGCTCATGCTGCCAATGCCCATTGACTGACTGAGAGTGTGTGTGTGTGTGTGCGTGTATGTGCGCGTGTGTGTGTGTGTGTGTGTGTGTGTGTGTGTGTGTGTGTGTGTATATCTCCATCCTTAGGGAGAAAAGATTAGTCACACTGAGGGAAGAGGGCACTAAGTTTAAGTTACTGCCCTGAGAAACCAAAAAGAAGGAAGGCTGGCCATACAATTCAGAAGGGCAAGGGGAAGAATGGAGAGAAATTGTGATACTTCTCTTTGGTCAAGTGAAGAGTTCTTTGTCTCCACATATTGTACCTGGGATGGATGGACAGAGGACCTAGAGGTTGAGACTGAAATTTAAGCTATTTGCTCTTCACTCTGAAGAGGTGATGCAGTGAAAAAAATATTCAGACATATTCACATGTAGAGATAAACTGGAGCCTTTTTATTACTAACCCACAGTAATGAATTGCTCTTAAACTGGATTTAACTCTTCCCTCTTTGGTGAAGTTCATGCCCATCTCCACTTCAAACATCAAGCCCCTATTAAAATAATATTACAAATGACTTTTACCACCTTGCATCCAATAGAAGTGTTTGTGACCCTATTTATACATTCAGAGAGAGGGAATGAGAGAGGGAGAGGAAGGCGGGAGAAGGTGAGAGATACAGAGTCAAAAAGAGAGACAAGGATAGATTGATTTCTATTGTTTTGTGTAATAACCTTTAAGGCAAAATCTGAGCATGCCTCATCTGGTGGAAAGAAGGCTAGATTTGAAGGCATAAGAGCTGGTATGGATTTCTGATTCTGCCACTTACTACATGTGCTTAGAAAAGTTGTTACCTCTCTGGGACTTGGTTAACCTATCTTTAAGAGGGGAAGATTGTCAAAGATTGATGTGGGAAGTGCTCTATGGTTCTCTTCCAGTGATATATTGCACCCCAGGTTCAGCTGTGACATTCCCAGTGGCCCTCAGATATGGCACATATCTTGGAAGGCAGAAGGTGAAGTTCTGCTTCTTACTTGAAAGGATCTGAAGAACAGACTATGGTGACTTCAGCAAGAGTGAAGCAAATTATATATAAGTAGGTGGGCTTGTAAGCAGGATTAAGTTGTGGAAGTTAAGGCCCTTTAGCTGCCTTTTCTTTCTCTGGTTACCAGTAAGAGCAGGAAACGATGTTTTTTAGCTCTGTTTTTTTCTTGTTTTTGGTTGCTTTGTTTTTGACATCAAGGTCTGTATGGTCTCTTGAAAATTTGGACTCACCTAGGTCCAGGGGCTGTAACCTTACTTAATTTCATTTGCGATAGTGTTTGTGTATTGCTATCAAGAATTATATTTTTAGGGAGGAGCCAAGACGGTGGAGAGAAACCAGGAAGTTTACTGAGCTCTCCCCAGTTTCTATCAGAAACAACATTAAATCAAGCCTCTAAATGAATCCTGGAGCAACAGAACTCACAAAAATATGGCATGAAACAATTCTTCAGCTTGAGATAACTTAGAAGAATTTCAGAAAAGGTCTGTCTCACTTGAATAAATGAGGAATACGGCAAGGCCTAGCCCAGCCCAGAGAGCATCCAGGAAAGCAAGCTGGATGCTCTTAGTCACAGCACGGATCAGCAACTAAAGCCCCTATATCCTGGCTCAGAGGTCTAGTGGCACATCAGGCCAGCTGTGAGGCCTCCAGTCCCACAGAATGCAAGTTGTCAGCCCCAGAACCTCAGCAAAGAGATGCAACTAGGTTAGGCCACCACAGCATGCATGGGCAAGCTGTGAGCACCTGAAGCTCCAGCATGGAAATCCAGTGACCAAGCTCCTGGCACACAGTACAAGAAACTTGGGATAGTTCCCTGGGTACCCTGGGATCAGAGATCAATTTTTAAAATTGAGCAAAAAACAAAAGGAGCCCTGACAATAGAAAGCTAATATGGCAACAATGTCCCAATGTCTACATGTGAAGCCTCAAAGGGAAATATGTATTGGTCTCAAACCCAAAAAGTCTTCTTGGAAGAACTCAAAAAGGATTTTAAAAATCGATTAAAAGAGGTAGAAGAAAAATTGGGAAAAGAACTGCTATAGACTAGGCAATGAATACATGAAAGTAACACTCTTTGTGGTTGTTATTATGGTATACTTAGAGAATCCTAGAGCATCAATTAAAAGCTAGTAGAAACAATTAACAACTTTAGCTAAGTTGTAGGATATAAAATATACCTACATAAATCATCAACATTTCTATATACCAACAAAGTGCAGACGTAATAAGAAATTTTAATTAAAATAATTGCAGATAATATAAAATATTTGGGAGTTTACTTGCCAGGAACTATATGACAATTATAAAACACTTCACATAAATAAAGTCAGGTATAAACAATTGGAAAAAAAATATGTATATATATATATATATTTATATAGATAAAATATATATATATAATATAAAAATATAAATATATATTATATATATGTATATAAAATGACAATTCTGGTGCCATACCAGTCAAAATAAAAGAAATGAGTTTAATGGAGAATCAAGAAGAAAGAGCCAACAGCTTGAAAAAAGAAGCACAAAAATTAGCTAAAGGAAAAAACTCCTTAAAAAAAAAGAATTGGCCCAAATGGGAGAAAAAAAATCCATAGAAATAAACACCCTTTTAAAATTATAATTAGCCAAATGGAAAAGAAGGTACAAAAGGTAAACAAAGAAAACAATTTCTTAAAAATTAGAACTGGGCAAATAGAAGAAGCTAGTGACTATGAAACATCAAGATTCCGTCAAGTAATATCAAAAGAATGAAAAAAATTAGAAGAAAATGTAAAATTCCTCATGGAAAAAGCAATTAATCTGGAAAATAGATCCAGGAGAGATAATTTGAGAATTATTAGACTACCTGAAAACCATGATCAAATAAAGAGAGCCTGGACATTATCTTTGAAGAAAGTATCAAGGAAAACTGTCCTGATATTCTAGAAACAGAGGGGAAAATAATCATTGATTAAAATATATGTGTTATCTTTTTTGCTGTTGTTTCTTCTTTTCTGTGATTTTTCCCTTCAGTTCTACCTATTCTTTAGAACACAACTAATGTGGAAATGTTTAACATGATTGCACATGTATAGTGTATGTGAAGATTTCACACCATCTTGAGGAGGGGGGATAGAGGGAGAGGGAGAAAATTTAGATTTCAAAATCTTATAGAAGTGAATGTTGAAAACTAAAAATAAACAAACAAATAAATATATTTAAAAAAAGAAAGAGGAGACTTCAGGAGATACAGTATATCTTTTTACAAGACACACCTTCAAATTTCAGTTTATTGTAGTGGATTGAGTGTGGTACCTAGAATCAGGAGACTCTAGGTCTAAATCTATCCTTAAATTCTCACTAGTTATATAAGCCACAATGTCCTTACTTATAAAATGGGAATAAAAACAGCCCTCAGTTCATCAGCTTACTCTAAAATATGTTAGATAATGTTTATAAAATACTTAACAAACTTTGAAACTTTATGTAAATGTAAAAAAAAAAAGAAAATATATGGAAAGACTTGAACTTAGCAAGGAAGATGTTATACACCTTCAGAGAAACAAGATGATAGGAGGAAATAATCATACTATGGTCTTACATATATGTGTCTGAGTTTATATGTGTGTATATATTTATAAATATCTATGTATACATATGTATAACCATGATTAATTGTAGTTCTCTTTAGGGCAGTGGGGGAGGAAAGAGAAAAAATAAAGTTAAAAAATGTATAGCAGAGAACAAAAGAAAACCAACGAGGAAGCAAAAATAAAGCTGGTCAGCTTTGAAAGCAATGTGTAGTATTTATTATATAGATTTTCTTGAAATGGAAATTTATTTTTTTTATATTGAATCCTCTCTTATGGTCTGCTGTGTACATGGACTTTATTTTTTCATTTTCTATTTAAATTTACCATTAAAAATTCCAAAAAAGCAAGAATTATACTTTAATATATAGAGATTATTTTTTTTATGGATTTGCAAGTTGTTGTTTTTTTTACAGAGTTAACACATTTTCCTCTGTCTATATCAAAGACTTCAGTCCTTAATAAATATCTCCCCAATCCAAAAAACAAAATTCCCATACATTCACTCTCTCTCACTCTCTATATAGCTAGATTTTCTTTTTTTTTTAAGGTGGGTTCTTCCAACCCAGTCTGTATTCATTGTATGCCACTTGAAATCCTGACAATTATCTCTTATTATCTTTACTTTTAAAAACAATTTAAGGTTATTTAAATAACAATTTAAAGTTAAATTTACTTCTCATGACAGTCCAATGAGGTAGGTGATACAAATGTTTTCTGTGCCACCTCCTACCAACTCAATTTATTGATGAGGAAACTTAAGTTTTATCACATAAAATGATTCCCTCCCTCCCCCCCATATCACTTAAGTATGCCAGTGAGTTTTAGTATAGCAGTTTAAAGAAATGGTGTTTAAAGAAATAGCAGTTTAAAGAAATGATGTTTAAAGAAATAGCAGTTTAAAGAAATGGTGTTCATACTAGATTATACTTTTTCTTACCCCATCCATCTTAGAGCTGTTCTTACTCCATTTGGATTGACAGATTTCTTCTGCAGGATGAGAACAAGTTAAAATCCATTCTCATTTCTTTGTCTTGTATCTGGGGAAAGTAACAACAACAATAAAACACTACTAAAAAAATCTTATTGAAGGCAACACAATGTGCCCTAGCCTAAGTTCTAAGATCTCAAAATCCAATCATAGTATCTTAGATTTAATGTGAAAACATCAAGCCTGATCCCTCATTTTCCTGATAAGAAAGAAACAAATGGTAGTCAGAATTTGAATACAGTGATTCTGAATGCACCTCCTCCTAGATCAGTGCCTTGTTATGATGCAGTGGTTTGAAATTAATGAAACTATGAGCTATGCCATGCAGGATTACCCAATTCAAAAAGGTCATAGTGGAGAGTTTTGACAAAATGTTAACTGCTGGAGATAGAAATGGCAAGCCACTCTGGTATCCTTTCCAAGAAAATGCCATTAACAGTATTAAAATACTTTATTAAAAAAAAGAATGACAGTGACTTCACATTGCTGATAAAGGTTCATATAGTCAAAGATTTCCTGGGTTTTTTTTTTTTTGGTAGCAACATACGACAGTGAGAGTTGAAATATAAGAAAGGTTAAGTCCTTCCAAAGCGATGCTTTCAAATTGGGCTTTTGAGAGTTCCTTGGACAGCAAGGAAATGAAATCAAACAATACTTAAGGAAATTAAATCTATTAATTGGTAGGACAAGTACTGAAGATGGAGCTTAAGTATTTTGGTCACATAATGAGAAGTCAGGACTCTTTGGAAAAGATTCTGATGCCTAGAAATATTGAGGGAAAAAGGACAAGGAAAACAGAGGATGAAATGAGTAGATAGTGTCATAGAAGTGTGTGGGTGAGAAAACCTCACTTACCCAAATCAAAGGAATGTAGAAGAGAACTTCGAGCAGACAGGAGTTTTATTCTTTAAAAGTACCCTGAGGCGGGGACAGACTTCTCCCTGCCACGTCTGAAGAAAAAGAGAGAGTGCACCCCTCCAGGCGCCCTTTTTTTAAAACCCTGAGAGTCATAAAAAGTCATAAAAAAAAAAAGCACATCCTTGAAGTTCTACTGGGTGAGAGAGAGGGTACGGACTCCGCGCAGGTAAAGTCAAAGGGTCTCTGACTTCCCATTGGAGGAGGGGCAGAGTCCCGTTTCGGTGCGAATTTAAACAAAGAAAGATTTCTCCCCTGTCCCACTCACCTTTTGCTTGTGCAAAAGGTATGGGCACACAGTCTTTACTTGGACAAGCAACTCTTGTGGGATTTTTGTCCCCACCCCGAGCCCACAGCAAAAAGCTCCCGTAGGGTCTACTTCTAGCCCACCCTAAACAAAAGTTCTGATTTGCATTCTAATACTGCCTTTGGAGAATCTCAACTTTAAAGCCTTCCCATTCAGAAGTAATGAACCTGAGTTTGGACAGATTTCAGGAGATAGTAGAGAATAGAAGGGCCTAGTATTCTATGGTCTACAGCAGTGGTTCTCAACCTTCCTAATGCTGCAACCCTTTAATATCATATGTGGGCATGTCTGCATGTGGGAGGACCTGCCTGGAGACAGATAGAGGAGCACGGTGTCTCAGTTCCTAAGACCATCAGAAATATGTGTTTTCTGACAGTCTTAGGTGACTCCTGTGACCCCTGTGAAAGGGTCGTTCAACCTCCAAAGGGGTCGTGACCCACAGGTTGAGAAATGCTGGTCTACAGGGTCACAAAGAATCAGAAGTGACTGAGTGACTGTACAACAAGAGTAACTGAATCTAAATTCATCACCATTTTCCTACTTTACTTCATGGCTTCACATCACAACAGCTTCACATGTTGTTGGCCTTGTGTATCTGTTGGAACCCTCTTTTGTTTTCCTCTTAATGTTCATTTTACAGGTTTCATAGGAAGAAGGCTTTTTATAAAAAAGTAATTTTTTCCTGAATAATTTGATTTTTTTTTTAAACTAAACATAGAAAAAAAAAGTTGTCAAGCAACTTTATATGACAGTGAAGCAGCCAGTTGATCAACATTCATTAAGTACCTACAATTTGCCAGGCACTGTGCACTAGGCATAGAAAAAAAAAAAAGATGACAGTCCCTGCTCTCAAAGAGCCCACAGTCTTAGAGACAACTAGGTTGTACAACAGCTGGAAAGCAGGAGCTTGAGTCACGTTCATCTGAGGCCTAATCCAGTTTCATATACTTACGAGATTTTTGACCCTGGACAAGTCACTGAAGCTCTGTATGCTTCAGTTTCCTCAGCCTTAAAATGGAGATAATAACAGCACCCACCTAACAGAATTGTTATGAGGATCAAATGAGAAAAATGTCTGAAAAGTGCTTAGCACAGGGCCTGGTAAACAGTAAGTGCTTAATAAATGCTTGTTTCCTTCTTCATTTCATTTCTCAATTATGTACAAATAAGCTATAAATGGGATAACAATGGTTGTTTTTCATGAGCATTGGCACCACTGTAATGATTGAACAGGATACTGTCCAAGTATGATAAATAGCCCTGACATTTATCCCAATTCACTTTTTCCTCTTCAGTTTTTGTTACCAGGATACATATTTCTTCTCTTATGTTATCACAAAAATGTTTTTTATAACGACTCTTTTCTAAGAATCGAACAAAAAGACATTTAAAAAACCTCTCTTCATGGCAACTCCAATTCCTATGTTTCAAGCAAAACCTTTGTTAGTCACTCATTGTTATATAAACAAAGAAAACTTTTTCACTAGCAAGAGGGCATTTCAAATTGGGCCATTTGAACCTGAGTACTTTAGTGAAACTTTTGCAGTATATTTTATTTTTTTAAGAATCTCTCAAAGTGTTGATCAGTAAACAACTATTAAGTGATTGCTATATACTGGACAGTGAACTAAGCATTAGTGATACAAATAAAGGGAAAAAAAAAAGATTCCTCTCAGTCTTTTATACTAAGCTAATACGTCAATGATCTATACTTTTGTTCATATGGAAATTCTTCCCATTACTATAGACCTCAAATTGTCTATAACATAATTAGGTTTTCTTTTGGAAAAATATTTTCACCATTTCAATAATTAACGACTAAACTCTTCCCTTGCCCCTTTGCAATTTTGAAAATACTTTTAGTTTGTCCTATAGACACTGTCATAGTCGTTGTCATCTGAGCACTTATGATCTAACACTCCCAACTACCATATAGACAAGTTAATCTCAGAGGCAAGGAGAGTATATTCAAGGAGAAAAAAAAAAGTATAAAGAAAAAATAAATGAGTATGATGTGACATTAGGGGAAAAATCCAGTTCTCTCACACTGCAAAATGCCTTGCTTTTATTTTTCTGGTATTGGGTATCAATTTACAGAGGTAAATGTTGTATGTTAAATTTGATAACTATTGTCAGTTACAAACACTTAAAGATAAAGTAATCATAGAATAGTCAATAAGATCACTCAGAAACTCTTTACTTGCTTTCCCACAAATAAGGCATGTGGGAAGATTTGTCAGAAACCTCATCACATCAAAATTGTCTAAAACCAGGCCAAAGAGGAAAGGCCAAAGATCTATTGTATTCTGATTGCCAGGGGTGCTGGATATGTGGCTGTTAATCAACAAGTGACAGGAAGGTTAGAATGATTAATGAGAATGGAGGAGGGGAGTTGAAGTCAGCAAGTCCCAGCTTGCAATATGTAATATTTTCATAAATCGTATAACCCCAAAGGAGTCCCTTATTATGGTTCCTTCAGTACCAATCACATCAATTCACTGGGCACCGGCCACACTCCAAATTGGTGTTCTATTCCCTAGGCAACTCTGCTGAATTCTAAGCTTTACTGTATCATGGATAGATAGTTCAGGCAAACCATGCCATCAGATGACAGTTGCCCTCTATTTCTTCCTTGATCTTATCACAGACTGGCTCATAAATCCTGAATTGTGGACTTCACCCTGGATGCAGGGAGGTGAATTTTAGGATGCCTCCAATGGTACTAACTAGATAGTGTCTACTTTGAAGTCTGTGTATTTAGTACACTATTTCAATTTTATTTTGTGAATTATCTAAATTCATAGTCCTTGGATCAGAAGATTAAAATTGGAAGACATCTGTCTTTCCCCTTCTTTACAGACTAACTGAAGTCCACTGAGATTATATGTATTATCCAAGATCAAAGAGGTAGTTTAAGTCAGCAAGTCAAATCAATCATCATTCATTAAATGTGCTAGTCAATGTGTTAAATGCTGGGGGTAAAAAGAAAGGCAATTGACAAACAAAACAAAACAAAAACCAATCCATCCTCCCAGAGAGTAAGTAGCAGGGTTGAATTTGGAAGTTAATCTTCTGATTCTAAATCCAGTATTCTTTCCTCTCCATCTTTTATCTTGGAACACTCAATAAATTAACTTTATGTATAATCATAAAGGTTCTTTGGTTTCTTTTCAAGGTTTGATCTAGCTGTAGAACAAAGAGCCGTATTTTGTATCATATGAACAATATAATAAAGGCAAATGTGACATCAACCTGGTCAATGGGGCACATGAGAAGAGATTAATCTAGACCAAAGCTCTTTATAAGTGATACATAATATTGATATTGTGTTTTTTAAATATTTATTTATTTTCAACATTCATATTTTTTATGTTGAGTTCATACTCTCTCTCCTTCCAGGCCCTCCCCTACCCATTGAGATGGCGAGCAATATAACCATTACACATGTGAAGTCATACAAAACATATTTCCATATTAACACTGTTGTAAAAAAAAAAAGCAAGAAAAATAAAATGGATAAAAGGTTCAATCTGTATTCAGAATTCCTCAGATTTAGATCATTGTCTTGATTAGAATAGCTATGACATTCACAACTAATTATCATTACAATAATGCTATTATTGTGTACAATGTTCTCCAGGTTATGCTCATTTGACTTTGCATAAATACATATCAATTCACAACTTGTTCAGTCATTCCCCAATTGATGGGCATTCCCTCTATTCACACTTTTTCTTTTTTGCCAAGAGCTGCTATAAATATTTTTTGTACATATAGGTCTTCTCCTTTTCTTAAAATCTCTTTGGGATACAGACCTAGTAGTGGTATTGTGAAGAATATGCAGTTTCATACCTGTTTTGGCATAGTTATCCCAAATTGTTCTCCAGAACAGTTGGACTAGTTGCAACTCCACTAGCAGTGTATTAGCATCCCTATCTTTCCACATCCCTTCCATCATTTTATCTTTTTCCTTTTATGCCAATTAGTCAGTCTGATACATATAAGGTAGAACTTCAGAGTTGTCTTAATTTGCATGTCACTAATTACTAGTAATTTAGAACTTTTTAATGTGACATTTATAGTTTTCCTTTCATCTTCTTAAAACTTCCTGGGACCAGAGTACTAGGAAGGTAGAGCCAATACGTAAAGACAGAAATTTGCCTGAGCTCACCCAAATTAACTTCCAAACGATTTTAAAATAACACCTCAAAACAAATTTCTGAGCAGCTGCACCAACAGAAGAACTGGGTGAAACAATTTTACAGCCCAAGCCAACTTAGCAAGTTGACAGGAAAAGTGTGTCTCACTGGAGTGAAAATGGAGTATAGTTCAGCCTAGGAATGTCCCCACAAATCTGAAGCAGGCCTAAAACAGCAGATGCAGCTCTTGGAACTCAGTCCACACATGTTAAAGAGGTTGTGTGGGACAAAGAGACCCATTTTTAAAAATAATGGATGTCTTTTTATTTACTTTTAGTTTACAACATTCAGTTCCACAATCTCTTAAATTTTAAATTTTCTCTCCCTCCCTTTCATTCCCCTCTCCCCCATAGCATGTAATCAAATATACATTCCACAAATACCTTCACATTGAACATTAGTCACATTGTAAAGGATTATAACCACTTCCTGAACAATGAAAAATAAAGGATAAAAGAAAACAAAACACAAATGAGGGGGGTCAATCTGCTTCAATCTGCATGTGAAGTCATATAAAACGTATTTCCACATTAGCACTGTTGTAAAAAAAAAAAAAAGCAAGAAAAATAAAATGGTTGTGGATATCCCTTTCCATCATGAGTCTTTTGTAGTTGTCTTCTAACCTTTTAGTGCTGAGAGGATTCCAGTCTATCAAAGTTAGTCATCACACATATGACGTGTCTGTAATTGTGTATAAAGTTGCCTGGTTCTACTCTCCTCACTCAGCATCAGTTTATATAAGTCTCTCCAACTTATGAAGTCTGCCTGTTCCTCATTTCTTTTACCACAGTAATATTCCATTACATTCACGTATCACAACTTGTTTAATCATTCCCCAATTGATGGGAATCCCCCAACTTCCAATTCTTTGCACCACAAAAAGAGCTGCTATAAATATTTATTTCTTTTTCTTCTCCTATTGCTACTGCTAACATTTCTAGTACAAAATTGAATAAGAGGGGTAATAGAGGACATCCTTGTTCTACCCTTGATCTTATTGGAAATGCTTTTTTCCACTCCTGTGATTTCTTTGGAATACAGCCCCATAAGTGGTATTGCTGGGCCACTTATTTATAGCCCTTTTGGCATAGTTCCAAATTGCTCTCCAGAATGGTTGGATTAGTTCACAACTCTACCAACAATGCATTAGTGTTCCAATTTTTCCACATCCTGTCCAGCATTTATCATTTGCCTATTTTGTCATCTTAGGCAATCTGACTGGTGAGATGTGGCACCTTAGAGTTGTTTTCATTTGCATTTCTCCAATCAATAATGATTTAGAGCATTTTTTCATATGCTTATAAATGTCTTTAATTTCTTCCTCCGAAAACTGTCTGTCCATATCCTCTGACCATTTATCAATTGAGGAATGACTTGTATTCTTATAGATTTGACTCAGTTCTTTGTATGTTTTAGAACTGAGGCCTTTATCAGAAACACTGGTTGTAAAAATTCTTTCCCAATTTCCCACTTCCCTCCAATGGTTACATTGACTTTTTTTGTACAAAAACTTTTCCATTTAATGTAATCAAAATTATCCATTTTGTATTTCATAACACTTTCTAACTCTTGTTTCATCATAAAATCTTCCCTTCTCCATAAATCTGACAGGGAAACTATTCCTTGCTCTCCCAGATTCCTTACAGCATCAGCATTTTTATACCTATATCATGCATTCATTTAGACTTGATTTTGGTATACTGTGTAAGATACTAATCTATACCCAGTTTCTTCCATACTATTTTCCAGTTTTCCCAGCAGTTTTTGTCAAATAGTGAGTTCTTATTCCAGAAGCTGGGGTCTTTGGGTTAATCAAACAGTAGATTACTATAGTCGGTGACTGCTGTATCTCCTGTACCTAATCAATTCCACTGATTCGCTACTCCATTCCTCAGCCAGTACCAAGTAGTTATGATGACTGCTGCTTTATAATACAGGTTGAAATCTGATATAGATAGACCTCTTTCCCTAGCAATTATTTTCATTAATTCCCTTCATATGCTGGACCTTTTTTTCTTCCAGATGAATTTGTTACTATTTTTTCAAGCTGTATAAAATAATTTTTTGGTAGATTGGTTAGTAATGCACTAAATATGTAATTTAATTTAGGTAAAATTGTCATTTTTATTAAATTAGCTCAACCTAACCATGAGCAACTGAAGTTTTTCCAATTATTTAGTTCTGACTTTATTCATGTGAAAAGTGTTGGCAAAGTGTTCATTGTAGGTCCTGGGTTCATTTTGGCAGGTAGATTCCCAAATATTTTATAATGTCTACACTAACTTTAAGTGGAATTTCTTTTCCTATTTCTTCTTGTTGGATTTAATTAGAATACATAGGAATGCTGAGAATTTATGTGGGTTTATTTTATATCTTGAAATTTTGCTAAATTTATTTATTATCTCAAGTAGATTTTAATTGATTCTCTAGGATTCTCTAAGTGTATAATCATATCATCTGCAAAGAGTGACAGCTTAGTGTCTTCTTTGCCTAATTTAATTCCTTCAATTTCTTTTTCTTCTCCTATTGCTACTGCTAACATTTCCAGTACAAAATTGAATAAGAGGGGTAATAGTGGACACCCTTGTTCTACCCTTGATCTTATTGGAAATGCTTCTACCTTATTTTAAGGAAGACTCCATCTAGTGTTTTTTTTAATAGGAATGGGTGTTGTATTTTATCAAAAGCCTTTTCTGCATCTACTGAGATAATCATATGGTTTTCACTAGTTTTATTGTTGATATGATCAAATATACTGATAGTTTCCTATATTGAAGCATCCTTGCATTCCTGGATTAAATTCTACCTTATCAAAGTGTATTATTCTTGTGATAAGTTGCTGTAGTCTTTTTGTTAATATTTCATTTAAAATTTTTGCATCTATATTCATGAGGGCTATTGCTCTATAATTTTCTTTCCACATTTTGTGTCTTCTTGATTTAGGTATCAGTACCATATTTGTGTCATAAAAAAGAATTTGGTAAGACTACTTCTTCAATTTTCTCAAATATTTTGTAGAGTATTGGAATCAATTATTCTTTTTTTAATTGATTTTTTATTTTATTTTAGTTTACATCATTCATTTCCAAGAAATTTTGAATTACAAATTTTCTCCCCATCTTTCCCCTACCACCACCCTGAAATAGCCATCTCAGTGTACCCCCCACTCCCAATCTATTCTCTCCTATGTCTTCCCCCCTCACCCCTCTGTCTTTTCAGTAGGACAGGATGGATCTCCCAACCACAGTGCCTGTGTATCTTAAGTTGCAGTTGGATGTAGTTAATAATAATAATAATAATTGTATATATATACACATATATATTTTTAACATTTGTTTATGGAACTTTAGATTCTAGATTCTTTCTCTTTCTTCCTCATCACCCATCCCCACTGGAAGGACAAGCAATCAAATACAGGCTGAACATGTGTAATTACGCAGAACCTCTCCACAGTGAGCATCATGTGAGAGTCTGATTACATGTCCCTTCTTCCTATTCTGCCCCCCATCCACTCCCTACCCTGTCCCTGTCCCTTGCTACAGAAGTGTGAACTTTCATCAGCCCTCCCCCCCACCCTGCCCTCCCCTCTATCACCCCACCTCTCATCCCCCTTCCCTCTACTCTTCTATGTGGCAAGATGCCCAGTTTAGAGTTTATGTCATTCCTTCCCTAAGCTAAATTCAGTGAGAGTACAGTTGACTCTTTCCCTTTTGCCTTCCTGTTCTCCCTTTCTATTGTAGCAATTATCTCTTGCCTCTTCCATGAGATGCTCAACCCCATTCTGACTCT
>CM053581.1:472048877-472064261 GCA_028627135.1 Pseudochirops cupreus
GATCTTTCTTTTCCACAAAGAAGGTATCAAGGGTTTGGGAGCTGTTCTTACTTTGCTTCTTATGCTTATTCTTACTCATGGTTCTTCAGACCATGATTTTTTTTTAAATCTCTGTGGGGCTCTGCTTCCAGAAGGGAAAGCTCTGTCCCAAATCGCTGGGGTCTTCCCGGCCGCCGTAGCTCCTAGGGAGAGGCTGGGAACTCCCCCTATACACTTCCAGCTGTCTGGATAGCGAGGACTCCGAGACAGAGGCCCAAGATGGCGATCTGTCCAGGCCCCTCAACACGAGAGCTCTGGCTGAGAAAAATCGCTCTGTCCCCCTGCTGCCTGCAGGCCATGGGCGGGAAGCTGCAAAGCCGAGGTGGGTGCAAAACCTCTGCCTTTTTTCGCTTTTCCACTCTGGAGGCCTTCTGGCCAGACTGCTTATCGCCCCCTTTCACAATTCCCATTCACAGCTGCTGCTAATCCGCTCACCTGAAGCTCCTCAGCTCCTCCCGTCCAGACGCCCCCGGGGCACAGCCCCGGCTTCAGGCCAGGCTGGTTTTGGTTTGCAGTGCTGATATGGTTCCTCGTAGCTGAGCTGACTTTAGTGGGAAGTTTCTTTGTGTGCGTTTTGGAGTTCCAGGATTGGTTTAGAGTCCTATTTTATGGGTATTTTGGGGTGGCTATGTGAGAGCTGCGATGTGTTGCTGCTGCTACACTGCCATCTTGGCTCCGCCCCGCTAATTTTACTTTTTAAAAAAACAGGATGTCATTAGGCTAACATTTAATATTGCTATATTTCCATTATCTGTGTTACTTTTAAACTTAATGTTGCTTCTTTACTTACCTTCCTTGCTTTTCAATTTTTATCATTGGCTTATCTAAAGTTCTTTGGTTTTCTAAAGTTTTAATGCCTTTGTTCTGCCCTCATTTGAACTCTATCTGTAACTTTATTTTACGAAGTTTTCTTTTTTTGCATCAAATTCTTGAGTTTTGTTTTCTTTCATATACCTTTATTTTTAATAGGAGAATTTAACCAATCACACAAAAGGTTATAATTATTAAGCTTATTTTTCTTATGAAACACATATACATGAAGAAAATACAAACTACCCTGGTGTAATGCCTGTTACAGGAATCTGAAGATCTTCCCTGCCCCTGGCCCTTTGCTAAAGTGGCTTAAGTAGCTCTCAGAAACTTCCCTGATTTGAAAGTATACTCTGTCTCCTAATAGGCTGAATGTGGTCACATGGAGCCCATGGCTGAGGCTTGTTCTTCAGGAATGCCCATGCCTTACTACTTTGTGATTGGGCAGTGGGTCAAGAGGGATGTGACATTCTCTGATCCAGGAGCAGGCTATATATACCCTGATGTGAGGTTTTGCTTTAGGGCTCACTTTGGAAAGAGTTGTATGATTTGGCCAGATGAGACTCTGGGAAGCTGTTGAGTCCCCCGGCTTTGAAAAACCCAGATGTTGGTGCTTCCCTCTCTGGTGACTGACTAGGTATGGATGTAATGGCCAGACAGTTGGAAGCCCATCTGCTGATCTGTTTCTCTGTCTGCTTGTAATTTCTGTTCGTATTCTGTTTGCATTCTCTGAAGTTCAGGTTGCTGACTTTTTCCCCTGAACTAGGTAAATGATATATGTTTGATTGATTAAAGTAAGGTTGTTAACTCATTTTGAGTTGCTTTCTTTTAGAAAAGCAGATCTAAGAACCTGTGCTAGCAGCTATCCTGGGTATGCTAGGGTCCTTGGTGATACAATGCCATGCATGAGCAGCTTTCCAGAACAATACTACTGTGAATAACTTTTAAGGTTCTGATTATGCAGTATAGTGAACACTCTATTTATTCCAAAACAAATCAAAGCAAAACATTCACAGAAATCAAGGTACAGAATTCATAATATTACGACTTATCACAGAAAATCATTATATAGTATTCACAACAGCTTATCATTAAAATGGCCACATAGTTTCCACCATAGTGGCCACAAAGTTTTGAACAAAGAACAATCCTTTAGTAACTCAATCATTCAAAATCATATTTCAGGAGGCTTGCCTCCTTACTCAGCCATTCAACCATTTCAAAATACAATAGTCAAGGTATTCCACTCATGAGGCACACTAAGTTAACTCAATCAGTCACTTATGTAGTAATCCATTACTAAGTATCATTAATCACTAGGTACAATCATTAGAAAATACACAGACCCTCCACCCCAGGTCACTAGTAAATTTACAATCCCTCAGTCAGTATACAGTATCCAACTAAAGTCTTTTTTCAGCTTGCCTCAGGGTGGTCTCAGATTCCCTGGATCCCCTTCCATGGTCCCAGCTTCTAACTGAATCCATAAAACAGTCACCTGGATTCAGAGGCAGACAGCTCCCAGGTCCTTGTCCTGTTCTCCAGGCTGTTCCTGCTCCATATTGGAGCTCACAGTGTCCAGTCCACCTCAAATCCTTCACAATTTCTGTTACCAATAATTCAAGGCTCAACCAAGCCACAAAGTCTTAGCATCCTGGCCATGCTTCCTCAGTCTTCTGTAGCTTGTTCAAAAAAATAACAATCACCTTATCCAGCCTGGCAGAGGGGAAGGGGAAGCTTTCCTCTTCAGCCTTCTCACCTCCTCCTCAGTCTCTGCAGGGCTTGCTCTAAGATCTGACTCAATTCTCACCAGCAGCTGTTCTGCCTTCACATTCCTGTCCCAAGAAATTCTGACCCTTCCTCTCTGGGTTTTTTCCTTATATACACACAGCATTAGCTTTCTGTGTCAGCCAATCCCTTTCTGTCATGTCAGTAACAGAAGACAGGACTTCATACCTTCTGTTTCCTCAACAGTGACTTGATCAATCACTAAGTGCTAAGTACCTGCTACCTTTGCTTAACTTGAAACAAGGTGCTATGCATCTGCTTACTTGCCAATACAAAAAGGGGTCTTCAAATTCAAATTAATTACCATTACATCTGGGAGTAAGGATTCACCACCAATAGACTCCCAGTTCATTGAAGTTGATTGCTACAATTGCGAGTTTCAGTGGTCCTCCAGACCAATAAGAAGGATTTGGAAGAAAAGTCCATAGTGAAGGCAAGGGTACCATGTCCCAGGAATTGGTTCATTTGCTAGTCCTATGCTCTCATCAGGACGTTGTCTCTCTGTCTCTCTCTCACACGCCTTCTCTCTCTCTCTCTCTCTCTCTCTCTCTCTCTCTCTCTCACACACACACACACACACACACACACACACAGTAGGTAAGTGGAAATTGTCATTATCTAATTAAGTATGTCCCATATTTTGTTCCCTTTAATACCTTTAATCACCTGTTCTTAATGTATATAATACCCTCCTGCCATGTCCTCTTTAGATATTAGATTCTTTATTGTGTTTTATTGCATAACTCGATTAGTACCTTCTTCAGAAAGTTATAACTGACCCTCCTAGTCTGTAACAATTTTACCCCTCTTAGAACTCACTTAATATTTTTCCATCTCTTGCACAATTTTCACTTATTATTTCATATAATTATTATGTAGGCATCTTATAAGCATCAAGTAAGGACAAAGATTCTTCCTAAACTCTATTTTCTTCAGAGACTAACATGATGCATTTTATAAGAACAGTTAACAATTTTCACTTCTCTGATGTCAGCAAATATTTTTTATACTGAATGATGAAAATATAATTTTTTAAAAAGCAGGATATAATTACCATGTGATGTAACAAAATTATTGTAAATGTAAATCCATATTCTTTATGGTTTAACTAAATGTTCATGGAAATGTCTTTACCCATTTTTGCCAGTAGATAATGCTCATGTTCATTTATTGATAGTTTAAGCATTAGTGTTGCTTTTAGCAAGTGACAGCAGGATATATATTTTAGAGAAAATTCTGAAGAGAAATAAACTTTGTTTTATTGTTTTAAAATCAAGCTTTCTACTCACAATCTATAGTTTTATGATTAGTGGTTTTTTTGGGACAATTAGTTCCAAGTCTTTGTATAATTTGATAGATGAATGGATATGTACACACATGTGCTCACACAACATGTACATATATATATATATATATATATATATATATATATATACACACACACACACATATATATACACACATATATATGCATATACATGTTATCACACCCATCACATCCCAGATAATAACAACTAATACAAGTATAACTATTAGTTCATATACATACATTAAAATATAAGATTACTTTACAAATACTTAGAAGATATCTTTGTTGAATTTTACAGAAGGGTATGTTTTCTCAAGGAATATTTTAGAGTGTACCATATCTTTACATTTACATAATTGAATGAAAATTGTGCTTATTTGTTGACTATGGCAAAATTGATTTATTTGTGCCTTAAGGTTTTCATCTAATAAAATATCTTCCAAGTGTTTGTCAAAATCATATGAGATTCCTTAAAAGATATAATGGCAAAGCTTCATGCAACTAAACTCTGATAATCAGTACAAAGAAAAGTATGAAACAGAACTATATTCCATAGAACTTTTTGTTACTACCCATGGAGATTTTCTGGTATAGAGTAGAAAGAGAATGATCAATGAATGGGGAAGTTTTTCAGATGCTCCTATTTGTAGGAGATAATGTACTGATTGCATCAAGCCTTTGGAATAATTAAGAGACTTCTAAAAGAGGTGCGTAGTCATCCAAAAAAGCTCAGAAAAACTGACCACATAAAGAAAAACAATCCAAGTAAGTATGCCTAATGTCCAGCCTGATTAAGAAGTTGGACAGATAACCTATAGAACTAATTCATCAGGACATGGATAGACATTGCAGAAGAACATTTTACTGGGACCAGAAATAGACAGGGAGAATAGTTGTTCAGTCATTTTAGTCATGTCCAACTTCATGTAACCCCACCACATTTGAGATTTTCTTGGCAAAGATACTAGAATGCTTTGCCATTTCTTTCTCCACTTCATTTTACAGATGAACAAACTGAGGCGAATAGAATTGTGACTTGCTCAGGGTCACACAGTAAGTGTTGGAAGACAGATTTGAAATTAGGTCTTTCTGGGGTGGTTAGGTGGTACAGTGAATAGAGCACTGGCCCTGGAGTCAGGAGGACCTGAGTTCAAATCTGCCTTCAGACACTTAACACTTACTACCCGTGTGACCTTGGGCAAGTCACTTAACCCCAATTGCCCTGCCCGCCCCCCTCCAAAAGGCAAAAAACAAACAAAAAAAAGAAATTAGGTCTTTCTCATTCTAGGCCTGGTACTCTATCTACTTTGTTATCTAACTGCAGTACTTTTAATCATCCTGCTTCTTTTTCCTGAATCAAAGGCCAATTAACATATATGTGTATCTATCTATCTATCTAACTATCTATATATATATATGAATATACATATATGTATGTTTTCTAGTAATACAGTGTAACTATAAGCCATAGATTACCAGTTTTCAAAAAATTAAACTATCAAAGAATAATAGAATGTGATATCACATGAGTAGGTATCAACATTATAAAATTACTTACCAAAATATGAAAAAAAAAATTTAGGGGGAATGGTAAAATACCAAGTGAAGCATATTCCACATTTGTTTGATGAGAAAGCATATGAATTTGGGTTTCATGTACAGTAGATGCTATACTAGAGAAATTAATAGAAGAAGGGTTATTGGCTTCCTTGGGAAATATTACACAGAGAATGGAAACCACAGCAGAATGACATGCAAACATCATCATCTGGGGGCTACCAGTGAAACATACTGATTGTCCATGACAGTAGTAGAGAGAAAGAGAGAATGCCTGTCCACACACAGCTAAATACATTCGTGAAACAAGTGGAACTTTGGCACTTCTGAGGATCAGGCTGTCTCCTCCCTATACATGTGTTTGTATGCATGTTACTTCCTATTAATATTCCTGAAGCTACTCCAGGGAAGGGACTTTCACTTCTTAAAAACATTTCACTTGCCTAACTCAGTGCCTGACTCATAGTAGGTCCTCCACAAATTCCTGTTGATAAATTGATGACATTAGATGTATAACAGCATAACTATTAAGGGAATTAGAGAATGCCTTTCAAGGCAATTTCTAAATGACCAGTAACTTATGACTCAGGACCTCTTTCAGTCTTAATTCATAATGCTACTCTCTTATTTTTAGGCATTTAAGTTATTTATCATCTCGGATTTTATAAGTAGAGCCCCTCTTAGTTTATGGCTGCTACATTTTATGGTCTTATTCTCTAGCTAAATTCATTAGTATTATTAGCTAGCTGTTTCATTAGCGGATGATTACCTACTTTTCCCACTTTGGTCTGTGCTCATTCTCTTAGGAAAGGCACAGCAGATTAATATCTCTTGGCACTCCTGTTGTATGTAAAATCACCAGAGGAGAAGAGTTAATTGGCATATGGCCCAGACTGAGAAAAAGTTCCTATGAGAACATGAACTAGTCAGCAACTGGAATGTAAGTGAGGAAAGCTCATTGAAATCCAAAAGAGCAGATGGAGCATAGAGGAAAATAAGCCAGTCTGAATGGCCTGAGATGTCAAGACTACTGAACAAAACCAGACGGGACAGCTTGTGAGAACACCAGAACTGGAGTACTTGAGTATAAAGCTGTAAGAAACCAGAAGTGTAAAAATCTATGCTTCTTACAGTGGAGACATACTATCATTTCTTCAGGAAGGTCTGACCTAAACTAAAAACATCATGCTGTTGCATTTTAATGGAGATAACATCCCCCAAATTGGGAGCTAGTCCACATCTTCTCCAAGGTTTAAAATGTTAAAACAACAAAGTTAAAATGATGGAAAACGCGACTCTTTTCCCTCCCCCACCCTTTGTTTCATTCTAACTTCACAATTTAGTCCCATCAGGAATACAATAAAATGAGTAGATGTTTCCAAGTCCCTGTGGACTCCACTATCTTCCAAATAAATCTTACTTTAGCTTATCCAGGATGGGTTTCCCATTACAATTTGTTTGTTTCCAGCTTAGCTTTGAACACAATAGAATCCCGTACTTGTTAAGGGCATCAGAACTGGGAGCCGATAAAAGCAACTAACAAACTCCATTTGTTGTCCAAATCTCCATGTAAATAGCAATGATCCACACATGTGAAGCTCTCATGCAAACTAGAGATCGATATAGAATTTCCCCATGATGTTAAACATTCATTAATGGGCTTAACGTAGACTGCTCTTTTGAGGTTAAGCAACCTGTGTTAGACAAGGAAATGGAAGAGGTCACATCCCATGCTAAAAAGACATCAGTATAGACAGACAAAGAAATAGAAATCATATACACCAGTTTCACCTCATGAAAAGGAAAGCAATTGTGTTTGTATATTTAAAATTCCTATGATCATAGCTCTAGGGTTAGAAAGACCCGAGGGGTTATCTAGCCCAACTCCTTTATTTTTTAGATGAAGAAAATTAAGCTGAGAATTATTGGAATTTGTCTTGGTTCATAGAGGTCGTAAGTTGCAGAGCCAGGATATGAACCTACGTGTGATGATTCCAAATTTGACATTTTTTCCACTGTTCCTTCTTGCCTCCTCCATTGGCAATTTTTATGTGATTGAGCTCTGGAGTGTGAGCAAAATGTGTTGGATCTTAGGGATTCTGCTTCTGGGAGTCATGATGATGTAAGGGAAGTACCTTGAAGAGACTGTGGAGCATATGTGCAGAAATTTTGTAACTTGTTCTGGCTAACTATGTGGCAAATGGAAGAATCTTTGGTTGGCTACGGGGACATTCGAAAGACCTTATTTGGTTTCCACCATGTCTTTTGCCACAGTTCTTTTGGTCGCTCCTTTTATGGCGAGATACTTACCCTCAGAGCATCTGGAGAGAGATAATGCTGAAAGGGAAGAATTCTTGAGATCTTCATATAGTGAACATGAAGTCCCAAGAAGCTCTTGGTCATTGACCTCTACGTTTGTTCTTTTCTGTTTTAGGTGAAAGAAATTAATCTAATAGGAGAATAAGGCACAGGAATTAGAGAGTAGAAATCTAAGCCAGATTTTTCAGTCAGCAGAGTTTTGATAATCTGAAGAGTAAGGAATGACCTTCAGGAGTGATCTCAAGCCAGAGGAAGTAGAGATGAAGACTCATGCCAGTAGTCAGGCTGTATCTGGACAAAAACTTGGTGAAACCAATATTGTGTAGTAATTGAACTAGTTCAGTTCCCTATCTCTATACATGACTGAGTGAATGAATAATTTGTTAAGCCCTTTCTATGTACAAAGCACACTGCTAAAAACTAGAAATACAAATAAAGAGAGATAGTTCCTGCTCTGAAGGAATTTATGTTCTATTGGGGGAGGCAACAAACATATAGATGTCTGATGAAAAGTTCTCATGGTCCTTAGGATGCAGTGGGAAATCAGCTAGTTAAGATTATTTCTTTATTTTATTTCTACTCACAAAAATCTTATCAGTTTCTGATGCTGCACCATTTTATAGTGCTAAGGAATTTGGTGACAGGATCTTTCTTTCCTTGTTCTTTGATGCAAATACCAAAATAAGTGCCAAATATTTATAATATGAATAACAGAAGGATATTTGAGGGCAAGAATAATTATATAACCCAACCTATGGAGATTCAAAGTATGTTTGAATTTTCATTTAATATTTCATTCAATTTTTATATTCAATATTTCAGAGAAATATTCTAGAATTGCATGGCTAGGCATAGGAGTAATGAATTTCTCTACCTTTCCTTGTTGTCCCATGAAACAAAGGGCAAATCTGGGCTTCTATGAATGAGTAGTAGTTTCTTTGTTTAATAAATTCAGCATGGAGCCAAGAAATGAAAGACTGGAAAAACTGACCAACTGCAATTATGACAGGACTCAGAGAGCTGATGGCTATGGAGTGAAACTTTCTGAGCCTTCGGGCTTTAATGCCAGGGATCTGGCCTTGTTCCCTCTGTTTTGGAGGCAGTAGTGTTTGAGTAGTCATTTGCCTCATCTATTCTGGTCAGAAATAGGAATGAGGTCATACTCATTTGGCAAAGGGTGTTGAAATTTGTCTTTCTATTGCTGAACTTTGCAAATCTACTTTGATGATTAAAACACACACACCTGTTTCAATATGTGATTTTTTTTTACTGTTCTAAAAATATGTTAAAAATTTTAACATAACCTTCCAGATTCGAAGAATGTCCATAGGGCATAGGACAAATCAGATGACTTACCAAGAAACAGCTTAATCATGTAAACTGTACCCACACTGAAGCTTAATCCATGCTAATCCAGAGATGAAAGGCACCACAGAAATTACTTACATGCAAGTGTTTTTTATATATGTATATGGATATGTAATATGCATAAATATTTGCTTTTGTTTTGGTTTTATAGATGAGGTCAGATTTTAAGAAGGTTAAGGGGCTCAATTATATTAAGCAAAAACATGAATACAAGCTCTTTATTACTTTTTCAGATGACCCCAAGAGTACAATGATCCAATGTCTCCAAAATCATCTGTGGTATTCCTTACCAGTCACTTTCCGGTGATTAGTTGACAGCAAGTCAATATTTCATACCCAGGAGTACTCTCATTTGTTTAGTATCTTTGATCTCTACATTCCACCAAAGTTAGTTTCAGAAACACAATCCAGTCTGCTTCAGTAAGTGGTTAAGATAGACTTCTGAGTGGTTATGATCAGATTAGGTCTTCCATTCAAACAATGATCATATTTCTACAGAGTTTGTGAGGAGAAAAAATGTCATCTAATTCAATAAATGAGAAGGCTACATACAAAGCTTCATTGATTTATTCACCTTTTATCCTTAAGCTAGTACTCAGAAAATATAATTATTACTATTACATCTCCATTAAAAAAGGAAATATTGAATTTCTGCTGCTGGACTAATGTCACTAATTTGGATAGTTTCTTTTATAATAAACATTTCTTACCAAATTCAATATTTAAAGTAATGTCAACTTGAACTGTTTGTTGTACAAAGGTGATATTAAAAATGATTCTGATTTTGCTTTTAGGCTGTGAAGATATAATTTTTGATTGCCATAGCATTAACTCCCCCCCCCTTTTTTTTTTACCAGAATCTTATTCCTTAAACATATTATAAATTTGCAAAGAATTGGATAAAATCTAAATGATACAAAATTCAGAGAGCAACTATTATAAACTTAAAATATGGACTATTTGATAGCAAATTTTATTTTCCTAAAGTTCAGCTTGCACAATGGGTATGATAAAAGATTGCATCTACAATTCAATGAGAAAATTATTCAAACTGGTCGGTTGCAATTTACAGAAAACAATGTTTTTGATGGAAACTATCATTAACTATAGGGTGATCATCATCATTATGTATATGGAAGACATTATATTAGGTATGGGGAAAACAAAGTAATATAAGACATGATCTCTGCCCACAAGGGACTTACTATCTAGTTGCAGAAGCAGGGCATAGAATCTTGAGATCAAAACACCATGGAATGTTAGAGGCAAGAAATAAATAACAATTCAATCTGGAATCCTAACATTTTCACTTGGGTAATAAAAGCAAACAGAAATTGAGAAAAGGAAGAACAAATCACTGTGATCTGGCAGTATGCATCAAAATATTCATTTAAAAGGCAGAGCCTGAATTGAAACTTTGAGATGGCCAAGGAGTGACTGTCGTTCTTGGCAAGATACAATGAAAACTCACAATTCATCAGCAGGATTTTGTTTCCTGTGAGTGAATGGTTTACCTTCAACCATTTACCCAAAGATATTCATACATATAAGGTGCAGAAATAAAAATTATCCATATCATTTCAAAGGAAGGGAGTTTCTCTCAACACCTTTATCCTGTACAGCGTGGTTCTCAATCTTCCTAATGCCGCGACCCTTTAATACAGTTCCTCATGTTGTGGTGACCTCCCAACCATAAAATTATTTTTGTTGCTACTTCATAACTGTAATTTAGCTACTGTTATGAATCTGATATGCAGGTTGTATTTTCATTGTTACAAATTGAACATAACCCACACATTGAGAACCATTGCTCTATATCATTACTTCATAATCTTTCCATACTTTCATCTAGTTTCTCATTTTTTTTAACAGAACAATAATATTCCATCACATTCTTATGTCACAACTTGTTCAACCTTTCTCTAATTAATGAGCCTTCCTTTAGTTCCCAGAGTTTTAACCACCACGAAAAAGGTGCTCTAAAAATTTTTGTACATATAGGACCTTTTCCTAATTCTTTATTGTCTCTTAGGTATAGACCTAACAGTGGTATAGCTGGGTCAAAGTAAATGCACTGTTTGGTATCTTTCTTTTTTGTGTGTGGATAATACCAAATTGCTTTAGAGAATAGTTATAATCGTCCAAAGGTCTACCAACAGTGCATCAATATGCCTGTTTTCCCTCAGTCCCTCCAACATTTGCCACGTTTGTTTGTTTTGTTATATTCAGTTCATCTTATGGATATGAGATACAACTGCAGAATCACTTTAATTTGTATATTTTAATGATTTTTCTAGCTAACTTTATTGATTCTAGGCTTATCTTCCTTCTCTGTTGCCTAAAAAAACACATTGTTTACAATTGTCATTTGAAATATGTAATACCTGGGTTGAAACTGTGTCTCAGAATACATACACACACACACACACACACACACACGCTCACACACACACACACACACACACACACACACACACTTTTATTGGCTTAACCACTCTTAAACACATTCCCCAAATAAATTGATGACAATAATGGCTCTAGCCATATAGGATTTTTTTGAGAATCAAACAAAATAATCTATGCAAGAAGATGAGCAAATATCAAGGTACTCTACTGAGGAAATTTATCAAGATTACTGCTACTTTTCCGGCCTCCATGTTTTCATTCACATTGATCCCTTCTCTCTTGGTGACTTCTGTTCCTGTGCCAATCCTTCCCACCCTTCAAGACTTTTGTCCAGTCTTAACATGTTCACTTCTCTAACATAATAGATTTAGATCTCTAAAGGACCTTCAAGTTTGGTTAGTTCTACATCTCTTTTCTTACAGATGAGAAAATAGAGCCCAAATTAGAGATGGGACTTCCCCCAAGGTTATATATTCAGTGCAAGAACTTGAATCATGGGCCTCTCACTGCAAAACCGACAGTTTTCCTAATGAATTGTGCCGTTTCTCATATTCTAGTTCTCACTGATTTCCTCTTTCTCTGAATTATACCATTTATCATCTGTATCACACAATTTAGCACTTAATGATAAACTCTCTCACATTGTTCTCTAATTAGGTATTGCCTGCTAGTCTTGTATCTCTGAATACTTTGTAAACTCCTTAAGGGCTATCTCTCTCCTGCAATGTCTTTCATAGCATTAAGGACATAGAAAAAACATATTTACTAAGTGTCTTCTATCTGAAGGAAAGTCTAACTTCGGTGAACTAGATCTTGCTGGATCTGAATCATAAGAGGTAGTCTATAACATCCAAGAAGAGCAGAAATTCTTAATGATCATAGTTTTGTAGAAATCTATAACTTTCTGACTTTAAAAGTAGGTCTTTTTGATAAAGAAGGCTCATAAATAGACTGCATCATGGCTTCAATTGAGAGCAGCTAATAAATGGAGCACATATCCCTATCCTTGCATGTAACAGTGACTGATTACCTGTAATTAAGGTATGACTATTGCTGAACTTACTGGGGAATGCCAGAGGAAAAGGCTTTATCAAATAGAGCTATACTTACAACCAGAGTTGCATGTATGTGTGGGTGTGTGTATACTTGGGAGGGGGAGGAAGAAGGGCATCCATTATATCCCATATTCATTGATCAAATGATGCATTGTTGTTGTTTTTTTTGCTTTTTTTTTTTTGGAGGGCAATTGAGGTTAAGTGACTTGCTCGAAGTCACACAGCTAGTAAGTGTGTCAAGTGTCTGAGGCCGGATTTTAACTCAGGTCCTCCTGACTCCAGGGCTGGTGCTCTATTCACTGAGCCACCTAGCCACGCCTAAATGATGCATTGTTAATACTCTAAGAGTGGGACAAGAAATGTGTCCTGTCAGAGGATACATGTCTTTGAAGGGTAATGAGGGATTTAAATAAGAAAGGCAGAGATTTTTGAGCATGGTTTGGTTTTATTCTAAGAGTTGGGTGGGAAGAAGAGAAAATAAGAGATGAAAGGAGAAACTCTGGTGGATATAACATTAAACTTGATGTCAGAAAAACCAGAGTTCAAATCCAGTCTCAGACACTTAATATCTATATGATCCTGAGAAAGTCACACATTTTTTTTTCTTAATTTCCTCATTTGTAAAATAGGGATAATAATAGGACCTACCTCCCAAGATTTTTGTGAGGATGAAATGAGGTAATATTTATAAAGCTTTTTTGCAAACCTTAAAGTGCTATATTATTCCTAGCTATTTTTTAAAATTATAACTATTCTAGAAAGGATAGAGAAGGTTGTAGGACTTGGATGCAGAAGAATGCATGGAGGAAGAGAAGGGCAGTGGGTGTCTAATGAACTTCACTCTTATCTGAAACAAAGATGGGTTAAATATTCACATCCACAGACAGTTTGTTGTAGAAACACATCAAACCCAACAGGGAAACAATGAGGTATGGGGTTGGGGGCCAGGGGGGAAGGTGTTAAAAGAGAGAGAATAATAAAATAAATATTCATACTCCTGAAAGTGGAATTTAATGGAAAGGCCAAAAATAAAGAGAAGAATAAAATTTAATGAAATGCTTTAGATTGTCTCTTAGACAATTGGGGAATGGTTGAAAATGTTATAGTATGAGAATGTAATTGAATATTATTATTCCATAAGTAATGATGAAAGTGATTAAGAAAATACTGGGCAGCATGAACTAACAAATAGTGAAAAGAGCAAAAACAGGAGTATACTTTATAAAGGATAATATTATAAAGAAAAAAAAAGCAAATTTGAAAGAGTTAAGAACTCTGGCCTTTGCTATAACCAACCATTTCTTCAGGGAAACTATGATAAAACATTCTACTTACCTTCCAAAAGAGAGGTGATAAACACATAGGGCAGAGGCACACATTTTAGACATGGGAGCTATGGGCATGGTTTCATCTTACTTGTCTATGCTCATGTGTTACAAGGCTTGACATTGTTTTCTGTTTTGGTTAAATATTTGGAGAGCACATCTGGGGAGAGTGTTTAGCAATCGTGACATGCAAAAGGGGACTATGGTACCTTTTTTTTTTAAGTTCAAAGAGCCAGGAAAGAAATTTAGATGGAAGCATAGACAAGCAAGACAACTTTGAAAGTGATGTCAGATTTATTGTATATTGTATAAAGTGGTGTGAAATGGGAGTTTCATGGTTTCATATAGGGCTTTTACTTTATATCCTGATATTTGTATGGAAATATTCATTTTTTTGGCATGTGTTAGAATAAAAAAAAAAAGAAAAAGAATGAAAAATACACCAAAGAGGACAAAAATGTTTAAATTTAGGGAATAAGAAGAAAAATGAGATAGTGAAGGTAAAAGTAAAGGAATATAAGAGAATAACAAAGATAGAGGTAAGGAAACAGGGAAAGCAATTTCAGGAAATAGGGTAGTTGACAGAATAATGTGTTGCAGAGAGGTCAAGGAGAATGAAGTTCAAGAAAGCATATTAGACATCAATTTAGATGACTTCAGAAAAAGCAGTCCAGTGGAACAAAGGCAGGATTGCAGTTCTGAATTGAGGAGTGAATGGATCAAAAGGAAGTGGGTAAAATAATTGGAAAAAAATCTCTTTTAAAATATGTCCTTGAAGTAAAGAGATAGATAGTATGGTAGCTTGATGGTAGGGGAGGACTGAATAAAATATTTTTTTCCCTTCCCCCAATCTCCCCCCCCCCCCATGAGATACTTGACCACGTCAAGGCAAAAAGCATTTAAGTTCTACTATCTGCCAGTCACAATGCTAAGAATACAAAGAAGAACAAAAACCAGTCTCTACCCTCAAGGACCTCAAAGTCTAATGTAGAAAACAATGAGGCAAGCAGCTCTGTACAAACAAGATATAAACAGAATAGATTGTAGGCAATTTCAGATGGAAGTTATTAGCATTGGGTGGGTTATTGCAGCAGATGGGATTTTTACTGATACTTGAAGGAAGCCATTGAAACCAGAAGGTAGAGACAGAGGATGAGAGCATTACAGGTATAGGGTACAGCTAGTGAAAATGCCTGGAGCATGAAAATGTCTTGTGTAGAAAACACAAACAGGCCAATGTTACAGTATCACAGAGTATGTGGATGGGTGTTATGGTAATCTGAAGATCTTCCCTGCCCCTAGGCCCTTTGCTAAAGTGTCTACGTGACTGAGGACCCTTGGATATTTGAAAGTATACTCTGTTCCCTAATAGGCTGAATGTGGTCACGTGGAGCCTGTGGCGCCAGGC
>CM053581.1:472064761-472080322 GCA_028627135.1 Pseudochirops cupreus
TTTTTTCATTGATTTGGCAACATGTCAGTTGTTTTCAAAATATCAAACCTTATATAAATCCTTTTTAAAAAATCATGCTTGATTAAAATGCAAGTTTTGAACTTATTTGATAAAATTCTAGTATTTTCTTTAATGTGATCTAGCTATGCAAGTTTACTTCCTGTTCTTTACAATGTTCCATATCCTAACTCCCTGCCTTTGTACTGTCCTCTACCTCCTCAATTTTGTCTCCCAGACTCCTAATCTTTCTTCAAAGTTCACTATCCCACTTAAGAAGTGTCCTACCAGGACATAATTTGCTGCTACACTGGTGCATGATTAAACGGATCCCATTCTCCACCTGATTTACTTCCTTTCTGCTTGACAAACTACCAAATTTGATCTGATTCTTCAGATCAAATAACACATTCAGCATTTTTATCTCCTTTAAGGTTTTCTAATTTTGATAAGTTTTGTCAATATCTATAAATTTCAATTTTCTGTTAGCTGAAACATGTCCAATTTTAATTTTAGTTTGAGTTTTTATATTTATTGTTGGTATCTATCAATACATTTATAGAAACATTTATTTTATAAGGAAAATTTAACTTTTCCACATTCAAGTTTATATTGACTAACCTGACCAATTCTCACCTATATGTCATTAAATCATTAATTTTGCCAGCAATAAAGTATTTCTCATTTCATTTATTCTAATTCCTCCCTGGCCTTATAAACCACACATATATGTTACAGTAAATAAGTTATTGGTTTTATATTTTTTGCCATACCAATTTTGTAAAAGGAAAAAATACCTCTTTTTTTTAATTTTTAGAATAAGAATTTTGATCTGAAATTACTTTCACTTTGCTATCCATCTTCATAAATCATAGATTCTGATCTAAAAGATCATTTAAATGTGGTACATAGATTTATAGATTTATGGGAATTGTTCTAGGGTGGCAGGGCCAAGATAGTACAGAAAATTCTAGGACTCACCTAAGGTCTCCCAAATTTCCCTGCAAAAGCCTTTAAATAAAGCCTTAAGACAAATTCTGGAGTGGGAGAACCTACAAAAAAAATGGAATGAAACAATTTCTTAGCCTAAGACAAGGAAAGATCTGCCACACCTGAGTGAGAATAGAGTGTAGTACAGTATAAGCAATACCCTAGAAAGAGAGCAGCAGGTTGCTCCTTCACAAGTAGCACAGGCCTTGTGGGCAGCTAAAATGGCAGCAGTAGCATCAAGAACTCTCAGGATACAGAAGGTAAGGAGGAAGAAGGTGACAAACAACTAATGAGAAGATTAGAGGGGTATTTTTGCTGGCCCTGGGTGTAGGACTTTCCTCCATTGCCCATAGAAAGAAAAGAGCAAAACGGAATTTAAAAATCAAAGAAGAGAGATTGAGAAAAATTGGGAAAAGAAATTAAAGTAATGCAAGAAAATCATGGGAAAAGAGTCAATAGCTTGGCAAAAAAAAAGGCACAAAAATACTGAGGAAAATAACACTTTAAAAAACATAATAGGCCAAATGGTAAACAAAAAACAAAAAACAAAAAAAATGCACACACACACACACACACACACACACAATTCCACTGAAGAGAACTCCTTAAAAAGTAGATTTGGTCACATGGAAAAGTAGATATAAAATTTCACTGAAGAGAGGAAATTCTTAAAAAGTGGTATTTGTCAAATGAAAAAGGAGGGACAAAAGTTCAGTGAAGAAAATAATTCCTTAAAATTTGAAATTGTGCAAGTTTAAGTTAATGACACCAGAAGACACCAAGACAAAAATCAAAACAAATTCAAAAGAATGAAAAAAATAGAAGAAAATGTGAAATGTCTCTTTCGAAAAACAATTGGCCTGGAAAATAGATCCAGGAGAGATACTTTAACAATTATTGGACTACCTGAAAGTCATGATAAAAAAAAAAGAGCCCAGACATCATCTTTCAAGAAATCTTCAAAGAAAACTGCTCTGATATTCTAGAATCAAAAGGTAAAATTAAAAAAAATTCACTGATCACTTCCTGAAAGAGATCACAAAATGAAATCTCTTGAGAATATTATATCAAAATCCTAGAATTCCCAGGTCATAGAGAAAATACTGCAAGTAGTAAGAAAAAAAAAATAACAATTCAAATATCATAGAGCCCCATTCAGGACAAAACAAGATTTAGTAGCTTCTACATTAAAGGAGCAGAGGATACTTTGGAGGGCAAAGGAGCTAGGATTACTTGCAAGAATCACCTCAGGGGTGAAAGTCACGATGGTGGTGTAAAAGCAGGAGAACTCCATGGCTCTCCCATAAACACCTCAAATACCTATAAAATATGACTCTAAACAAATTTTAGAGCCCCAGAACTCACAAAATGACAGAGTAACAAAGTTCCCACTAAAGGCAGCCAAGCAGATAGACAGAAAGGGTTCATCTTAGCACGCTAGGAGCACAGCCCAGCCCCATGTGGTTTTAGCCCCAGGCTGTCCAGGAGAAGCCATGACTGGAGCTTTCAGGAGACTGGATCCCTGGGAGCTGTGGTGGTTTCCAGAATTATCAACCCATAAGAGCCAAAGACAAAGGGAAAAGGTCAGTGGAACTCGGCTAAATTTGGGGGAGAGGGTCTGGCTAACTGCCTCCAGAGCCAGAAGTGGTCTGAAGCTGTGGCCCTGTAACCACCTCCAGGTGGCTGCTTCAGAGCTTCTGGCCTGCTGATTGCAGGAGTGCCACACAATCATTCAGAGACTAAGTGCTCTTCCCTTGAGCCGCCTGGATCAGGAACATTGTCTTGGGTGGTGGTCCTGAGGTGTGTGACCAGTGAGCCAAAGCTGGTGAGGGCTGCAGAGACAGTGGTCTTCTAATAGCTCTGGCAGCTGCAAAAATCCTAGAGATTTGGGATAGAGCTCTGCCCTCTAAAAGCAGAGTTCTGCTGAGCCCAAAAGTCAAGTAACTGACTGGCAACATGACCAGGCAAAGGAAGCAAAAGAAGCTCAGCAATCCAACTTTAGATTCCTTTTTTGGGGACAAAAAGGATCAAAGCATGGAAGACAATACAGTCAGAACTCCCACACCAAAAGCTTCCAAGAAAAATGTAGGCTGGTTAAAAGCCATAGAGGAGCTTAAGAAGGATTTTGAAAACCAAATAAGAGAAGTGGAGGAAAAATTGGAGACAGAAATGAGAATGATGCAAGAAAATCATGATAAGAGAGTCAACAACCTGACTGAAGAAAATAACACCTTAAAAAATAGATTAACTCAAATGGAAAAAGAGGTCCAAAAAGCCAATGAGGAGAAGAATAGCTTAAAAAGTCAAATTTGCCAGATGGAAAAAGAATCTCAAAAGATTTCTGAAGAGAATAATTCCTTCAGAATTAGAGTGGAGCAAATGGAAGCAAATGACTTTATAAGAAATCAAGATACTATTAAACAGATCCAAACAAATGAAAACATAGAAGGGAATGTGAAATATCTCCTTGGAAAAACCACTGACCTGGAAAATAGATCCAGGAGAGACAATTTAAAAATTACTGGATTACCTGAAAGCCATGATCAAAAAGAGAACCTAGAAAGCATCCTTCAAGAAATGCTCAAGAGAAATTGCCCAGATATTTTAGAACCAGAGGGCAAAATATAAAGAATTGAAAGAATTCACCAATCACCTCTTGAAAAAGATCCCAAAAAGAAAACTCCTAGGAATATTATAGCCAGGTTCCAGAGTTCCCAGATCAAGGAGCAATTATTGCAAGCTGCCAAGAAGAAACAAGTTGAATACTGTGGAAACACAATCAGGATAACCCAGGATCTAGCAGCTTCTACATTAAGGGATTGAAGGGCCTGGAATAGGATATTCTGGAGATCAAATGAGGATTAAAACCAAGAATTAACTTCCCAGCAAAACTGGGTATAATGTTTCAGGGGAAAATATGGCCATTCAATGAGGTGGAGGACTTTCAAGCATTCTTGAGGAAAAAACCAGAACTGAGTAGAAAATTTGATTTCATTCAAACACAAGAAGTCACATCTTAAAAAACCCTATTCTACATCTTCACATGTAGTATACAATGGAAACAAATGTGTACATATCAATTTGCAGACACATAAGGAGGGAGGGCAAGAGAAGTGAGAGGAAAGGATAGATACATTTGAATGTCAATAAGAGACTCAGAGAAGTACCCAGACTTCTAAAATAAAGCAGGATATATCCTCCACTTAGCTGTACAGGCCTGGGGAAAGTCTGGGGATGTCATAGAATGGAGTAAGTAAGAGGAAAAGATGCAAGCCTTGGATAAAAAAAAAAACCTTCAGTATGTGATGAGAAGAAGAAGGGAATTCATTGCGTTGTGAGAGTATCTCTTTGACTTAGGACACAGTACCTAAGCAATGCCAAGCTCTTTTTACTTCCAGTTTGGAGCCTGATGCATAGCAGGCACTTAAATGTTTGATGATTGATTGATTGTCCTGCACCACAAGGGCTACTTCATGATGTGGATAAATATTAGGTTTTTGTTTTTAATAGGGAGGGACAGGGGCATGGGTATGCCAGAGTCAGCTCATATTTACTTATGAGAGCCAATTGTTAAATTTTCAGTATGAACATTTATGCCTCAGAAGCTGCTAGATCCTGTGTTATTCTGATTGTGTTTCCACAGTATTCAAATTGTTTCTTCTTGGCAGCTTGTAATATTTTCTCCTTGATCTGGGAACTCTGGAACCTGGCTATAACATTCCTAGGACTTTATGCCACCACAAGACCATTCATTTCAAGACCCTTTTCAAGATGAATGCCTTGAAAGGCTTGAACTCCAATGTTCTCTAGTTACATGTGTCTAAAACTAAGCATTTCCCCTTCTGTAAGTTCAAACATGTCATGGAAAAATACTCTTAGAGGGGCAGTTAGGTGGCACAGTGAATCTAGCACCAGCCCTTGAGCCAGGAAGACCTGAGTTCAAATTCAGCCTCAGACACTTAATACTTACTTGTTGTGTGACTTTGGGAAAGTCACTTAACCCCAATTGTCCTGCCTTCCCCCCTCCCAGAGCAAAAATATACCCACGTTTAAATCTTCATTGGTCAGTTTCTTTCTCCCATGGACATCTCTAAGTCTCCATTCTTTAAAGCAGCTGCAGTGGACCAGTGGAGGTAATGAGCTGCAAACTTGTTAGGTTTGCTAACTAGGTTAGAGAGGTCATTTTTGAAAACTCCTAATGAAGGAAATCAAATCTGTAATGTAATTTTTACCATTATAATTCATGGGTCTGTAGGAATAAAACTGGACTGTAATCTCCTTGGGAGCAGAACCTATGTCATATTCCTGACAGGATGTATATTTAACAGTTTGAAGAAGGTTTGAATGAATGAATTATCCACATTAACAACTACATCAAACTATTAAAATAAAAATAACTAAAAGTATGGAAAAGGAGACATTTTTCTGAATAGATAGTTATGGCAAAGCTTTGTGATGTATATTGTCTAGAAAAGTCAATAGACATCTTAACCTAATATTCCTCAGCTAAAAAATGAGGACATGAATAGGAGCTATTTATTTTGGTTTGATGTCAGGTTTGAAAGGAGTGAAGATTGGTCCTGGAGGAAGAATGAAAGACAAAAGAGAGACATCCTGAGTACTACATTGGTTTTTTTTAGAGTTAAGGACTGGACTCATAATTAAAATGGTATAGCAAGTTCTCCGATAACGAAATTCCCTCTGCCTTACTGGTACCCCAAGATATTAAGAGATCCAGCAGAACGTCTCTAAAACATTGGTTATAATCTTTGTGGAATATATAAAAATTTTAAAAATGAGAAATTAACACATTAAATAGCATCAACTTTATTCTAGGAAGGGTAGAGGGATGCAAATACAAAGAATAAAATTCCCTACTTTCAAAGAATTCATATTCTAATGAAAGTAAGCAGAGACTTGATACGCACTGGTATATAGAAAGCCATATCACTGAAATTATAGATCTAACTATATTTTCTCAATAATATTACATAAAGAAAACTTCAAACTCACTAAGGAATTTATACTCATTAAAAATTGAATCTTAAATTTGGAAGTTCTATGTTACTGTAGGTTATTTTAAAAGTGATGTGTGAGAAATCAAACTGGGTAATTTAAAGTAGACTGTAAGCTGTAATCCATAGTAATGTTATCTTTTTTGGAATTAAAATATGTGGAGAATATGTGTATGTATGTGAATGTATACACACACAAACACACACACACATATATAAATATACACATATACACACATACATATGTATATATATATATAGGCATGTGTGTGTTCCAGCCGCTGATTGATTAATGTAAAGAAGTAGAAGAATGACTTTCAAGAGTTTTAACATAGTGTATAAGGTACGAGTCAAATAGTGAAAAATAAATTTAATCTATTTTTGGAAAAAAATCTTTAGTTCCTGAGGACACATTAAAATCCAGGTCGTTATATTAAAGAAAATTCCTTGTTCCAAGTCATTAATTTCCACATATATTCTTTTTTGCTAGGAGCCAGAGCTGACCTGACTAATGTTGTATGCAAAGTGAGGGATAGTATTGTAAGAAAACATAATGGAGTCAGAGATTATGATTGTTGTCTTTAGCAATAAATATAGAATTACAGGGCCAGATAAAAATGTTTGCAATCTCATTCATTAAGAGGCATTTAAGTTATTTCTCTTCACCCAAGTTTCAAAAATCATTGTTTAATAAATTACTTTTAATTTTTTTATGATTATCTCTGAATATTTAAACCATTATGAATGGCATATTTAATCGGAATCTTCTGATTCAGCTGGCTTTGAGCCAAATAGAAGCCCTTAGGACAGTTATCTGAAAGCTACCTTAAGGGGATGCAAATTGGAACCATGCCTGCTCATCCACCAGTTAGTCTGATCTAGGTCATATTGTAGTTCTGATTAGTGAAACTCAGAAGATTTTCACAGATATTGCCAACTGTAACTTTGGATAATTTAGCAGGGAATGATAGAAGATATTTCATCCCCCCAGGAGAAAAAAGGAAAAAGTCATAAAATATAAGAAAAAGGAAGAAATTTAGAGAACTATTTAGACAAACTCCATCTTTTTACAGAGGAGGAAACTTAAACCCAGAGACAATCATTACAATAATCAACATTTTGCAAGACTCTCTGATGTGGTATGTTATTAGTGTGGCCTCAGATAGCACTATACACATACATAAATACATACACATATACACATACCAACAAATACCTGGTGTGGACATCATTATAATACATGATACATATGTGAAGGGTCAAGGTAAGCCTCTCTGTAAGGAATAAGATTATACAAACCAAGGTCCCAACTCAATAGGACCTTCCTTTTATCCCGAGTTGTTTTGGAACAGAAAATCCTGGGAACATGAGGGCTGTGCTTCTCCTGGGACCCTGGCCAGGACCTTGAGAAGAGATATGGTTAACTGCCCAACTCCTGGAACTAGCCATTCCAAGGAAACATTGTCCTTGGGGGGGGGGGCCTTGGAGGGATTGGCCTCCCTCCCTGGCCTCACGCAAGATATGATGCTTGCTAAAAAACACCTGGCAGTATGCCTTCTTTGTTCTCAGCACTACTTAAACTGTAAGATTCAGATCTGAAATTGGAATCTCACCCATGGAGGAGATGTCCTCCTGAGTGGAACCCTGATGGGTGTACCCGGGATTCCCCAGCTTGTGTGGTCAGGTGTTGGTGCTTCCCTGCACTGGTGATGACTGTAAATATGTATAAATATATTCTACTATGCAGTTGGAGCCCTGCTGGTTCTGAGCAGGACCCTAATTGGTGGTCAGGTGTTGTGTTGGTGCTTCCTGCATTGGTGATGCTTGTGCATATGTATGTATATATATACATATATATATATATAGATAGATAGATAGATAGATAGATAGATAGATAGGTACAGGTATAGATATCTATCTATCTATCTATCTATCTATCTATCTATCTATCTATATATATATATGTATGTATGTAAATCATAGTTGCTCTTATTTTACTATTCCTAAGCCTTTACTCTGTTATCTCTGGCTTCCTTCACACTTGGCTATATTCTAAATAAACCATATTGGATCTTTTGAAGTGCCAAGTGTTCCCTTCACCTGAATGCTGAACCCCCTTAATCAGGCAATACACAACATGTATGTCATATAATGCACACCATAACATTTTGTGTATACCATATAATCTAATGCAGTATATGTGTTGTATAACTGTATCAGCAAGCACCCTAGCATACCTAGGGCAGCTACTAGAACAGGTTCTTAGATCTGCTTTTCTAAAGGAAAGCAACTCAAAATGGGTTAACAATCTTACTTTAATCAAACATATCATTTACCTAGTTCATGGGGAAAAGTCAGCACCCTCAACTTCAGAGAATGTAAACACAAGTTACAAACAAACAGAAAAACAGATCGGCAGACGGCTTCCAGCGCCTGACCATTACATCAGTTACCTATTCAGTTACCAGAGAGGGAAGCACCAACATCTGGGTTTTTCACAGCCGGGGGGCTCAACGGCTGCCCAGAGTCTCGTCTGGCCAAATCACACAACTCTTCTCAAAGTGAGCCCCAAACCAAAACCTCACATGAGGGCTTATATATAGCCTTCTCCTGGCTTGGAGAACATCACAGCCCTCTAGACCCACTGCCCAATCACAAAGCTACAAGGCACGGGCATTCCTGGAAAACAAGCCTGGCACCACAGGATCCACATGACCACATTCAGCCTGTTAGGGAACAGAGTATACTTTCAAATATTGAAAGGTCCTCAGAGTCAAGTAGCCACTTTAGCAAAGGGCCTAGGGGCAGGGAAGATCTTCAGATTCCCATAACAATAACACATATGCTATTGTGTGGTCCCAACTGGGGAAAAGCCATAAAATACAGTAATAAGTGAAAAATGATAAAAACTTAATATCTATGAAAGGTGGAAGCATGAACATAAGGACCTGTTAAAATCATAACTTTGATACTGAGTCATAATTTAGAAATTGAGTCAAAACTTAAATACTATGACCTATGAAAACCATAACAAAAATATCATGATCCATATGTGACTGGTACATAATCAGTACAAAAATTTATGTTTAGGCATAATATTGGCTTAACTCCCAAGCTCATTACAAGGCAGAAAAACAAAAATATGCACCAATCAAAAGTGATGCACTTTCTAGCTCATTCTCATTGCCTGTTTTCTATAATTACCATAGGTGTTTTCTGGGTTCTTTTGCTAGGATCCACTGAACTGTCTGGCAGTCACCCCAGATGGACTCTGTCTTGTAAGTATTCATGACTGATTAAACTACTACCTATAATCAATCTGGAAATCCTTGGACTCTTTCTTTGTCATCAAAAAGAATATCCCATGGTTATGGGGGAGGTACAGAGTTCCCCAGTTAGGAGAGTACTGTACTTTACATTTTATATTCTAAATAATGTATAACATATGTGTTAAATGCATATATGTGGTAGAGGAGACAAAAGAGCTTAATCAACTTGCTCAGCCATACAACTGGTACCTGTCTGATACCATATTTCAACTCAGGACTTTCTCAGTCCAGGACCAGCAATCTATTCACTGTACAATTATATTGGAAAGACATTGGAATGAGGTGGAGCCTAGAAGAACTCTTCCCTCTTCACCTGGAAAGTTATCAACAGGGAAGCACAAAATGAAAAATCTGAGGGAAGAAAAAAATTAAAAGTCCTACCACATGGTAAAATATTAGAAATTGAGGATATGCCCATCAATTGGGGAATATCTGAACATGCTGTGATGAAATACTATTATGCAACAAGAAAGTATGAACAGGCAGATTTCTGAAAAACCTGGAAAGATTTATATGATCCAATGCAGAATGAAATGAGCAGAACGAGGAAAACATTATATACAGTATCAGCAACATTGTGTGACGAACAGCTGTGAATGACACAGTTCTCAGTAAAATGATGATCCCCAGACAAGTACAAAGGGCTTATAAAGGAAAATGCTATCCACATCCAGATAATGAGCTGATGAATTCTAAACGCAGATTGAAGGATACTTTTTTTTAACTTACTTTATTATTTTTCATGGTTTTTTTTCCCCTTTTGACCTGATTCTTGTTTTACAACTGTGACTAATATGGAAATCTTTACATGAAAGCTCATGTATACCCTAATACAAATTGCCTACCATTTTTGGAAGAGGGGAGGGAAGAAAGGAGAAAAATTTGGAATTCAACATCTTATAAAAAATGAATGTTAAAAATTGTCTTGACATGTAACTGGGGGGAGAAAAATACTATTAAACAACAACCAAAAAGAATATACCACAAGATCATGCTAATGGGAAAAAAATATGTGATGGCTCACCAAGCTTTTGCTCCTGATACTTCTACTCCCCACCTCTATGTTCTTTCACTGGTCTTTGGCCTGAAATTTCTGAAGTGAGTCTTTTATCCTCCAAAAAAGCTCAGTTTCAAGGCATACAAAAACACTCTATCAGTCTTAAGAGTTCTAGTCCTTCTGCCCCTACCACCTCCCACATTCTCACCTCCTACCAAAGTCCTCCACTGATCCAGCCCAGTATCCTTCATAGTAGGCTTGCTAACAACTATGTGGCAATCACTTCTGGATCAGATTCCTTTGGTCCACTGAACCCTGTGAAATTAGACTAGTCCTGAGTAATAAGAGAAAAAGATTGTGGTGAGTGTGCAGGAATGTGAAGCCTTGAGTAGAGTGTAATGGAAAGGGAGATGAAGAAGTGCAGTGTTCATTTTACCATGAGAAGGAACGGCAGCTTACTCTATGTACAAATATATAAGTACAAGGTAAGAAAAAAGAAGCCAACAAAAGAAATGAGCAACAGTAATACAAGAAACCTAGGGCCACAGACTCCAAGAAATAGCACATTAATTCCCCCAACCCTGTTTTAATGAGATTCCTGAACAAACTTAGTTTTAGAAAAAACATTCTCTGAGAAAATGTTAGAAGAATAGGACAGAAAAAGATGAAGAAGAGGTCCTAATGCAGTGGTTTTTCATATTTTCTCTGCAGCATTGTTCCAAGCATAGGACTTCATAACTTGAGAGTGACAGTCCTTTGCTCAGTCTTGGTGCTCCAAGTGAACAGAGAATAGACAAATGCCTAAAAGGCGCCATGGCAGCCCTGGTTCTTCAGAAAGGAAAGAACTAGCTGGAAGAAACACAGTTATAGAAAACATATCATAAACAAATCATCTAAATATTTGATAAAGACTGAGGAGAAATTAAACAAATTTAGAAGAAAAGAGTCATCTCAAATGGTAAAGATACTCTACCAAGGAAAACCTCCTAAGGAATACACAGATGATCTTTACTGTCAGATGTCATAGGTTGTTTTAAGTTAGAGAACTGATTATCAATACTGAAAGTATTGGTTGTTACAAAGGATTCTCAACTGTAATCAATAGTTGTTGCCTGAATTTTTATATCTAAAAATGGGCTTTACGCGTCAGATTTTAATACCATTGAGGCTTGGAAAAATGCACATTTTAATGGTTTACTTTTATAAAACTGATCAATTTTAGAGATAGGAACTGCCCTTGAAGAAGTGGTTTTAATTTAAATTTTAATAAATTTAAATTAAATTTATTTTAATTTAAATTAATTTAATTTAATTTAATTAAACTTTAAATTAAATTTTAATTTAATTTTAACTGTTTTTTTAGTTTTTAACATTCATTTCCATAAGATTTTGAGTTACAAATTTTCTCCCTGTCATTCCTCTAACCCCCAGCCCAAAATAGTAATCCTATTGAATACCCCTTGCCTCAATCAGCTATCTCTTATATTCTTTCCCATTCCCCTTCTGACTTTCTAGTAGGGCAAGATGGATTTCTATACCCAGTGCCTGTATAACTTATTTCCCAGTTGCATGTAACAAGAAAACAATTTTTTTAACATTTGTTTTTAAAACTTTGATTTCCATATTCTTTCCCTTCTTCTCTCATCACCCACCCCTACTGGGAAGATAAGAGATTTAATATAGATTATACATGTAAAATTATGCAAAATTTTTTCATAGTACATATATTGTGAAAGACTAACTATATTTCCCTCCATCCTATCCCTCCCCCCACTTCTTCTATTTTCTACTTTGACCCTGTCCCTTTTCAAAAGTGTGTGCTTCTAACTATGCTCTCCCCAAATCTCCCCTCCTTTCTATCATCCACCCTATTATCCCCTTCCCCGTTCTTTCTTGTAGGGTAAGATGCCCAAATGAGTGTGTATGTTATTTCCTCCTTAAGTCAAATTCAAAGAGAGTAAGGTTGACCCATTCCCTTTCACCTTCCTGCTCTTTCCCTCTGTTGTAATGGTTTTCTCTTGCCTCTTTTATATGAGACAATTTACCCTATCTCTCCCTATCTCCTTCTCTCATTATATTCCTCTCTCACCTCTTAATTTTATTTTTTAGATATCGTCTCTTCCTATTCAACTGATCCTGTGCCTTCTGTCTATGTATACATATACACATATATGTACACACACTCACATATGTATTTATATACACAAACACCGTCCTATACATATATATATATATGTATGTGTGTGTATATATATATATATGTGTGTGTGTGTGTGTGTGTGTGTGTATACACACACATACACACATATATTCCCTTCAATTATCCTCATACTGAGAAAAGTCTCATGAATTACAGTTATCATTTTTCCACGTAGGAATGTAAATGGTTCAACTTTAATAAGTTGCTTATGAATTCTTTTTCCTGTTTACCTTCTCATGCTTCTCTTGTTTCTTGTTTTTGAAAGTAAAATTTTCTGTTCAGCTCTGTTTTTTTCCCCACCAAGAATGCTTGAAAATCCTCTGTTTCTTTGAATGACCATATTTTACCCTGAAGGATTATACTCAGTTTTGCTGTGTAGGTGATTCTTGGTTTTAATCCTAGCTCCTTTGACCTTCTGAATATCATATTGCAAGCCTTTGATCACTTAAGGTAGAAGCTGCTAGATCTTGTGTTATCCTTATTGTGTTTCCACAATACTCAAATTGTTTCTTCCTGGCTGCTTGTAATATTTTCTCCTTGACCTGAGAATTCTGGAATTTGGCTATGATATTCCTAGGTGTTTTCTTTTTGGGATCTTTTTCAAGAGTCAATTGGTGAATTCTTTCTATGTCTATTTTGCCCTGGGGGTTCTAGAATATCAGGGCAATTTTCCTTGACAATTTCTTAAAGAAAGATTTCTAGGTTCTTTTTGTGATCATGGATTTCAGGTTGTCCAATAATTTTAAGATTATCTCTCCTGGATCTATTTTCCCGGTAAGTGGTTTTTCCAATGAGATATTTCACATTGCCTTCTATTTTTTTTTTCATTTATTTGGATCTGTTTTATAGTGTCTTGATTTCTCATAAAGTCATTAGCTTCCAGTTGCTCCGATCCAATTTTGAATAAATTATTCTTTTCAGTGAGTTTTTGTAATTTCTTTTCCATGTGGGCAATTAGGATTTTTAAGGCACTCTTTTCATGGCTTTTTGGGCTTCTTTTGCAATTTAAGTTAGTTTATTTTTTAAGGTGTTACTTTCTTCAGTATTTTTTGATTCTCCTTTAGCAGGCTGTTGACTTGCTTTTCATGATTTTCTTATATCATTCTTATTTCTCTTCCCAATTTTTCTTCTACTTCTCTTACTTGATTTTCAAAATCCTTTTTGAGCTCCTCCATGGCCTGTAACCATTTCATATTTTTCTTGGAAGCTTTTGATGCAGGAGTTTTGCCTTTGTTGACTTTTTCTCATTCCATATTTTGTCCCCCAAAAAGGATTCTATGGTCTCATTATGCTTCCTCTGCTTGCTCATCTTGTCAGCCAATTGCTTGGCTTTTGAGCTCTTTGCCATGGGAGAACTCTGCTTCTAGAATGGAGAGCTTTGTTCCAAGTCACCGGGGATTTTGCAAATGTTGTTAGAGGTCTGAGGAGTGGGCCCTCTCTGCAGCCACCACAAGCTCTGGCACATTGGCCGCATACCCCAGGACCACCACTCAAGGCCATTGTGTAGATGCAAGCAGGTCAAAGCAAGAGCAGTTACCCTCTTAAAGTGTAGTAGGCCAGACTTTCAGGGGTCCCCTGGCCCCATTAAGGAAATGCCTCCCTCTTCTGTGAGGTCACTAGGCAGATAGGCAGTATAATGTTGCTGGATGGATGCTTTCCTTAATCCTGTGAATAACTAAAGAAGTTTCAGGGTAGTTAATTAGCAAGTCTTGCTTGTGACTCCCTATTTGTTTGTGCCTCTGGACATGGTCTTAGGATGAAGTCTTAATGAATAATTAGCCTTGGGCTGGGGTAGGGAGTGGTGGATTCCAAAGGAGGGTCCTTGCATTCCGGTTATGTAAGAATTTCTGCTATAGGGAACATAAGCCTTATTATTTTCTTGTGTCTTGGCTCTGCATGAAATGGTTCTGTAATAAACAGACTATCAAATATATCCCCATCTCTCTCTTTTATTCAGCTGGTTGCTGGGCCATACAACTGTGCTGGTCACAGAATGAATGGTCACTTGGTTCCCCTATGATCTGCAGGCCAAGAGCTCATGAGGCAGGCATGTGTGCAGACCATGCTCTTCAGTCACCCAGTTCCAATAGAGTTCCCCACTGACCTTTTACTTTCTCTTTTGTGTTTATGGATTGAGAAGTCTGAAAACTGCCACACCTCCTGGATATTCACTCTCCTGAAGTCTGATCTGGCCAGTCTGGGCCACAGGTTTGGGCTGCCTGGGGCTCTCATGGCTCATGCATGATTGTGTTCGGCTCCCAATCTGGTGTGGTAGACCTTTTATATTGGCCTTCCAGGGTGGCTTCAGTGGGAGATTTGTTTCTCTCTGTCATTTTGTGGGTTCTATAGCTCTAAAATTTGTTTAAGTCATATTTTACAGGTATTGGAAGTGATTGTGGCTGGAGCTCATGGATTTCCTGCTTCTACTCCACCATCTTGGCTCCATCTGGAGAGTGTAAATTCAATAAGACTTGAGAAATCATTGGAATGTATGGAAGAATTAGAGTGAATAATTACGGAAGACATTAAGTTGTGAACCTGATTAGAAGAAAGGTAATTTACTTGACAGAACTAGGGAAATAAGGAGAAGGGTTGTATTTAGTGGTAAAGATGAACTGGGATTTGGACATCTTGAAACTGAGATGAGTGTGCAACACTCCAGGAGAGAGAGAGAGAGAGAGAGACAGAGAGAGAGAGAGAGAGAGAGAGAGAGAGAGAGAGAGAGAGAGAGAGAGGAAAGATGAGGGGGTTGTGTGGAGTGGATGTTTTTAAAGAAACAAGAGAATATTTGTATGAACTGACGCATATTGAGGTGAGAAGAAACAGTAGAACAATTTATACAGTAACAGCAACATTGTAATAGTGAACTATAAATGATTTAAGAACTTATTATCAGCCCAAAGGCTAACCAGAATTTTTTTTTCTTTTTTTTTTATTAATAATAAATTTATTTTATTAAATTTTTTTTGAGTTACATATTTTCTCCCCGTCTTTCCCCCGCCCACCACCCCAAGACAGCCATCCCAGTGTTTG
>CM053581.1:472080822-472112356 GCA_028627135.1 Pseudochirops cupreus
ATATTATAATGTTTTGAATGTTTGTCTTGATTTGTAATGGAATAAACAGAGTGTTCACTATATTTTGTAATCTGAACTCTAAAGGCTGTTCACAGTAGCATTCCTTTGGGAATCTGCTGGTGCATGGCGTTACAACTACCAGGGTATCACAATCCTACTAAGACAGAAAGTCATAAGGTTTCAGCTAAAGTAATCTCAGTGACATGTCCTCAACTTCTCTCTTCACATTCAGATTCAATTTCTGGTTTATAGTTTCTCTCAATCATATACTTGTAACTGGTTCTTATACTTTCTTTTCTGATGGGGGAGGAGGTCAAGCAAAGGTTGGATATTGAAAGAGAGGAAAAATGTACATATTTTCAAAATTGGATAAGAGAAAGAATACATGACTGTATGGATCCCAGTGATCCAAGCAAATGCATGTTGCTTGTTGATATTCCATATTATATATGTATTTTACTTGTTGACATTCAATTTTGAGGTTACTGGTCATTGTTATAAATTTGAACCTTCATTTTTGCCTATTAGCAATGAAAGCATGCAGAAATAAATGAATGAGTAAAAAGAGAAACATAATTATGTGCATAAACAAATATAAAGAAATAAAACAAATTATAATACATTAAAAAAATTGTTTCCAAAGTGCAGTTTTAAGGTGAGACTGCTGAGATGCTAAGATGATCTTTAATAGTACCATTTTTTGTACACAATCTGAAGCAGAAAACCTGGGATCAAGAGAACAGGAACGTTCAGGTTATTTAGCTTCATTGTCCAGAACATTCTGAACTTGGTGATCTGATCTGTATTTGGCTCTTTGCCTTAATTTCATTGTTAGTGTATCATGTATCACAACAGAAGTGAAGACACTTGAATTTATTGACAAGACTTTTTTTTTTTCAAACCTGAAGAGTCTGGTCCTTATTCCACATGATAGTTCATTTGTTTTATCTAAAAGGTTTGGTACCTGTAAGATAGGACAGTTAGGTGGCACACTGGATAACATGTAGGGCCTGAAGTCAGAAAGACTCATCTTCCTGAGTTCAAGTCTGGCCTCAGACACTTACTAGCTGTGTGACTTTCAGCAAGTCACTTAACTCTGCTTGCCTCAGTTTCCTCACCTGTAAAATGATCTAGAGAAGGAAATGACAAACCACTACAATATTTTTGTAAAGAAGACCCCCAAATGGGGTCAGTAAGAGTCGACATGACTGAAATGACTGAACAATTACACTTGGAAGTTGTGTCTTATTGCATTTCCCTATTAAAATATAGGTCTTGTGGAGGTTTGAGTTTTTTTATTTTGCTTTGCTTTTTCTTTGTTGTAGGCAAGAGGAAGGATCTGGGAATACAAGTCTAATTAGTTGAATTGCTTAGGGAGCAGCCAAAGGTGAATTGTATCCCTAGACTACTCTAATAACATTGGTAACATACCATAGGTTATGTCTTTGAGACTTTATCTCCATGTCTAAACAATTAGAGCTAAAGAGAAAAAAAAAATGCCTGCACAATGACATGTCTCTACTTGCTAAGACTACTTCCTTAAGTGGAATTTACATTTTGGTGGTATAAGCCACTGTAATTTTGAAAATAATTTCTGAGAAAAGAGGTGAAAGTTTATGGCACTTTTTTAAAAAAATGGTCTATTGTCCAGACCTGACAACAGCAGAGTGAGCCCTGGCAGACTGAATCACCTATGGAAGTGGCAATTCACAAACCCCTCAGCTAAGGATAGGGGTCTGTCAGAGCTGGGTGAGAGAGAAGTGCAGAATCTGCAGCAATGGCAGCAGCTAATACTGGGCCTATCAGTCCACAGACTAAATGTTTGAAAGTCACCTAGTGAACTTCTGCAAGCCATGATGGCAGAGTAAACTGTGTTTTCATCCCCCCTTGTTGACCTTAAAATATCCAGAGAATATTGACCCAGGAAAAATCCTGGGATTGTGGGTATAGAAGTCTTTTAGCTCAAGAAGCTAGGGAGGTAGATGGGAATGGTTCCTCTTGCTGTGACTGAAGAGGCCAGTGCAGGACCAGACGAGTCCCAGCAAACCTCACTTCAGCAGAACAGTAGGAGATCCTGAGCCCTAGGGGGGGTGGAGCTGGTGAGCGCCAATTACAGGACCACAGGTGTGCTTTCACGCAGGCAGGAAACTCAGAAGACACCAGCATGGACAGGCATCCACCAGTATCTGAGCCTGCCTATACCCTAGCACAACTCTAGGGGAGGTGAAGACCTCCAACAACTAGACCACTGCTTCCCCACACCTCATACTGTGAGCTTCAGTGTAACCCTAAGGAAACTCAGAAAGACATCACCTGGCCTCAACCTTGGCACACACCTGCCAGCTTCAGCTCAGCACCAGGTGAACTGCAGCATTATATAGCTTCTAACTGACAGAACCAGAGGCTACAGCACATAAAGGTATTAACTAGGCCCCTAGCACCCAGCACAAGAAGCATGGGACAGAGCTCCGGGTCCCCAGAAGTAGACATGCACTCTAAAAGCCAGGAAATAGGCCCTCACAATAGGCAAAAAGCAAACTGGAAAAGCAAAGATTATAGAATATTACTATGGAGACAGAGAAGATAAAAATACCAATTCACAAGAGGACAGCATTGACACTATACCTGTATCTGAAACTTCAAAAGCTGCTCTCAAGCCCAAAAAGCATTTTTGGAAGAGCTCAAGAAGGATTTTAAAAGCCAAATTTGAGAGATAGAAGAAAAAGTGACAAATTAATTTAAAAATACAATTGACAAGATGGAAGACAAAATCACTGAACAATTCCTTAAAAAGTAAAATTGGCCAAATAAATAATGAGGTACAAAACATTGCTGGAGAAAACAAATCCTTAAAAAGAAAAAAAAATTGGCCAAATGGTAAAGGAGGTACAAAAGCTAACTGAAGAAAACAATTTGTTAACAAATTAGAATTGTACAAGTAGAAACCAATGACTCTATGAGGCATCAAGAATCAGTCAAACAAAATCTAAAGAATGAAAAAATAGAAGAAAATGTAAAATACTACACTGGAAAAACAACTGACTTGGAAAACAGATCTAGGAGAGATTATCTAAGAATTATTAGTCTACCAGAAAGCTATGATGAAAAAAGAGCCTAGAAAGTATTTTCTGAGAAATCATCAAGGAAAACTGCCCTGAGATCCTAGAACCAGAGGGTAAAATAGTCATCAAAAGAATCCACTGATCACCTCCTAAAAGAGATACCAAATTGAAAATGCCAGGGAATATTGTAGCCAAATTCCAGAATTATCAGGTCAGGGAGAAAATACTACAAGTAATCAGAAAGAAAAAACTCTATATTGTGGAACTATAGTCAGGATCACAACAACCTTGTGGCTTCTACATTAAAAGATCAAAGGGTCTGGAATATACTTCATAAGACAAAGGAGTCTGGACTACAACTAAGGATCAACTATCCAGCAAAATTGGGCATAATCTTTCAGGTAAGGAGATGGACATTCAGAGAAATAATGGACTTCCAGACCTTCCTGATGCAAACGCCAGAGTTCAATGTAAAATTTAATCTTCAAATACAAGACGCAAGAGAGACATAAAAATGTAAACAGGAAAAAACAGAAAAAAAAACTTGTTATTCAACAAGAACAAACTGTTTACATTCCTATATGGGAGAATGATACTTGTTAATCTTGAGAACTGTATATTTATTACGACATTTAAAAGGGATATATACATAGATAGAGGGTGTTGACATAAATTAACTGATGTGATGATAAAAAAACCTTATTAAGGGGTGCAAAGCGAGTGTAATGGGAGAAGTGGAAAGGAAAAGGCAGAAAAGGATAAATTACATCACATGAAGAGGCACAAAAACATTATAGTAGAGGGAATAAAGGGAGGGAGATGAGCATTGTTTGAGCTTTACTCTCGTCAGATTTGGTTCAAGGAGGGAATAACATCCTCAGTTAAGTATAAGAATCTAACATGCCCTGCAGGCAGTAGAAGGGAAAAGGGGAAAGAAAAGGGAGAGGGTGGTTAGAAGAGAGGGAAGAAGAAGTAAGGGAAAAGGGACTGAAAAGGGAGGGGGGCTGATAGGAGGGAGGGATAATTAAAGATGGAAGACTGAGGGAGGTGGTGGTCAAAAGAAAACTCTTTTGGGGAGAGGAAGGGAGAAGGACACATGATGGAAAATGCCAAGTACAACCTGAGAAAGAACTATGGAGTCAGAAGGCAGAATGAAGCAGGCTATTTTCTTTTTTCTTCTGTTTTATTTTGAATTTTTTTCTTTCTCATGGTTTTCCCCATTCATTAAAATTTTTTTGATACAACATGGCTAATGTGAAAATATGTTTAATAGGAAGGTGTGTGCAGAGCCCACATCAGATTGCTAGCCATCTTTGGGAGGGAGAGGGGAGAGAGGGGGAGACAATTTAAAACTTATGGAAATGAATGTTGAAAACTAAAAATAAATAATTTAATAAAAATAAAATAAAAGGAAAGAAAAACCAAAAAACTATCTTTATATGTAATTGGAAAATGTGAAAAAAAAGACTCTTCAAAAGAAAAAAATGGTCTGTTGTTGGTTTTCACATGTATTCTCATTAACAATCAGTCAAGAAAAACATGGTTAATAAATAGCTTTTGTGACTAGGATGCAAAATGTCACTTCACTCAAAACCTAGTTGACTTTTCGTACTATTACTCCTCAGAAGTATATTTCTTATTGGTGTTTGGGAAATTATCAGGATAAAATTTTGTGTAGGTAAATTAATTTCACCTTTTAAGTTTATAAAATACTTTTAAAGTTCCTGGTTTTTCAACAAACACAATTATTTGAAAACATGATACATGTTAAATAATAAATTAATTAATAACATCAATAAAGGAAGACGGTGGTGAATCTTCCTTATGTGTACTAATAGAAATTCCCCCAAAATCATTTACACAATTTTCAAATCACTAAGATTTCTTATTTGCTTCATATCTGGGTACATGTGGTTAAATGAACATTGAAAATTTCAGTGATATAAATGGTATAAATGAAAATTTCTGGCTTATTTCTAGCTTCAACTGAAGGATTGGACTTAAAGTCTTGCAGGGCTTTGTTCCAGGAAATTTCACAGGCATGCTGAATGTATCTAAATTCAACTTTGCATTCCAAATCCACGGTTTTGGTTTCTATCTCTTGGATTTAGCGGCAGGCAAAAGTGCTGTGCAATGGCCCATTTGTCTTTAGTTCCATTAGCAATATGATACATCCAGGGATGGTAGGTTGACTGTTCCTTAGCCTTGTGCCAGCATCTCTAACATTTGGATTGAAGCATGAATACGTACTTAACACAGGGTAGAAGCTACATTTTTCAGATTGGCTTTTTAGATGATCCATAATCTAACTGCACTCTACCTACTGACCTGTATTACTTTGTGTTTCCCAAAGAGACATTTCCATTCAGGTCAGGATTGTTTTCTCACTGCTGCTTGGGTATACCATCTTTGTTTCTACCTCTATACCTTTGCTCATTATTTCACCTGAAATATTTTTTCTCCTCTTCTCCCATTTTCTTGAAGCCAGCTCATCCTTTGGCATCCAGATCATATACCATCTTTCTTATGAAGCCTTTCTGTACCAATCTATACCCACAATGAGTTCTCTCTCTTAGCACATTCCTATAACATTAGTCTATACCATTCCATGCAATTTATGCACATTCTTCCTTGTATTTTTTTTTTGTCTTATGTCTCTGTTTTATCTCCCTCACTGGGTCTTGATTTGTCTTGTGTCTTTCACAGATGCCAGCAAAGTACTTTGTACATAGTAGCTTCTCAGTAAATGTTCATTAAATGTAATTTAATGGGAAAATTAGCATGGGAAAGGATGAGTGGATGCAAATATGGTTTGGCTGATTATTGTTAGACCCGTGACATAGACTCATTTATTTAGAGCTAGTTGAGCTAGAAGAGACCTCAGGAGTAATGTAAGCCATACTTTTCATTTTATAGATGAGAATAACTAAGTGTAGAATGTAAAAGAAATTTTGCATGGTGCACAACTTAGGGTAGCAAATAGTGTAGATTACTATGAGCCTATCATAATCATCACATTGAGAAATACTATATACATTTCTATGGCTTTAGATGCTCTTAGTAAAGTATGTGTGTGTGTGTGTGTTACTGGAAACTAAGATCACTTCTTATTAATATTTACAGAAAGTAAAATTTGGCAATGTAATTGGCACATGAGATAAAGCAATATGCCTCTCTTTTGGCATGATAGTTTGAAAGCTATTTCTGAATATTTTCTCAAAGAGTTTGAGAAAAGTCCTAATGTTTCTTGCCTAGAAAGCTCCTGAAGAGTCCCCCTCTGACGCTGGAAAGACTATATAGCTTTGGCTCTAAAGACCTTGGAACTGGGCCATTAGACATTTGAGACGACCCTTCTTTCCAGATGATTCCCTTCCCCAGTAGAACATCACAGGCCAGACTGACTAGATAGAAAAAGGAACCATATCATTCTTTCATTAAACAAAAATTTCCAAAGTACTTACTAGGTTTCAAACACTTCAGCAGTGGCTGGGGCTGGAGCTATCATTTAATTGGTATAGAGAACTTCTTACATGAAGAAATTCCCTTTACCAATACTGATCATTTGACACCTTCTCTGCAACTTAGAGTCCTAGTGAATTGTCCAGAGCACTGATAGGTCAATTGACCTGCCCAGCATCAGACAGACACCATGTGTCACATAGGGGGTTTTAACCCAGTTTTTCCTAATTCTGAGGTCTGCTGTCTATAGCAAACTCTCTAGGCACCGGGGAAACAAAGGAAATAACTCTATCTCCATGGGCTTTACATTTTAATATGGGGAAATGGGAAATACACATATTATTAACTAAATATATACATTCATTATATTTATGTGTGTATACACGTGCGCGCGCACACACACACACACACACACACACACACACACACATATATGCAATGGAGATTTTCCCCAGGGATCAGAGGGAATAGCAAAAGGGAGGATCAATGAAAGTCTCTTGTACAAAGTGAATTTTGAGCTGGAAGGAACTAAGAGGGAGAGAGAGGGAGAGACAGAGATAGAGATAGAGTGAGAGAGGTTGGAAAAGTATTGCAAGCAGAAGATATATATGGAACTAGGCTACAGCATATCATGTATAGGAATAACAAGGCTTGTTCATAACTATGTTTTCTCCATTTTCTGAATGCCTTGCCAGTTTTTAATTTTATCAACTCATTTTTTGTTTTACTTAGAAAGTGAGCCCCTTCTTATTTCAGTAACATTCTATAAGTAATCCTAACTATAAATGACTTGCAAAATTATCTCTATACCAGTAACCAGACTACAAAAACACCAGGTCTGGGAGGGAAAATAAGTCAAAAAAAAACAAAAAGACTATGCATAAGGTCATGTAATGAGCTCTGAATATTGCAAATCTCCCTGCCATACAGTTTTGTGGTTGTTAATAAACCCATGTATCTTAATCCAAATCCCCCTTTTTCTTTTCCTCTCGACTTTTTGTTTTACTTTATGCTGTATCTGCCGGTTAAGATTCAGGTTTTTAGGTTCTGGATGCTAGCCCATTCATTCCCATTGGAGGTCTATCAGAAACCCTATGGGGCAGGGAGCATCTGGCTGACAATAGCTAAAAATGGCTGAGTTCCCTAATATACCTAGTTACTGTGGAGACTAAAAGCAAATGGGAAAGTGAACAAAAAACAAACTGACAGATGCTGAATGGAAATGTTGTTTAGATTCTGTATAAAAACCACTCTATGTAATTCCCAGGCCTTGAGAACAAAAAAAAAAATATAAAGTTCTGAATGGGCCTTCTTGGAAGTTTGTTGTTTTCATCAAGGTTGAGTCAACAAATGGCAATCTTCATTGTCACTGCAGATACATGTCATGAAACGTCATGTTAGCAAAGTCTAAAGTACAACTCAGTTTCTTTGAAGTTTGACTTTTCCTTAGTCTGAGTGAAATACTATCTTCTACTTCTTTCTCTGTCCCTTCCTCTATGGCCACAATTACCACTCAAGCTGCCATCATTCATTTGACATTACTAATTTCAAATGAGCGAATCTGAAAAAAGCAGGTTGTTACAGTGGAAGTAATATTGACATTGTAGTCAAAGGATAGAAGTTCAAATTCTACTTCAACAATTTACATCATATATAGCCTTGGACAAGTCTCTTAATTTTATTTTTCTGAAATGTAAAAGGAAGAGGGAAAGCAGCATGATTTAATTGGGTAGAGGACACAGCAAGATCTGCGCTTCAAATCCTACTCCTGGCATGTACTCACTATACCACCACAAGAAGTCTTTTTAACCTCTCAGTATCTGTAAGTAACTATAAAACCATAAATTACAGTTGAGTTGCAATTTATAACAGTGGAGTGACTTTCTATGACACATAATGAAGAAATCATTAATCTACACCAGTGGTTCTCAACCTTCCTAATGCCGCGACACTTTAATACTCATATGTGGATGTATCTGCATGTGGGCAGACCTGCCTGGAGATGGATAGAGGAGCAGTGTGTCAGTTCTTAAGACCATGGGAAATATGTGTTTTCTGATGGCCTTAGGCAACCGCTATGAAAGGGTCATTTGATCCCCAAAGGGGTTGCGATGCACAGGTTGAGGACTGCTGATCTAGACCTTCAGAGCCAAAAGCAAAATAGGAAACTAGAATAAAGGATCTCTTATGTTCCTTCCAATTATATTTTTGATAATTTTATGAAGCATATGGAAGAACAAGGCTTTGGTGAATTTACAAGTTCTGTAGTCTTCAGAAAACTGGAGATATAGAGAAGAAAACAGTTCCACATCCAGAAGGAAAAATGTGCTTTAGTAAAGGAAATTGATATTTACTGGCAGTTAGATGGCACAGTGGATAGAGTGCTGTGCCTGGAGCCAAGAAAACATGAGTTCAAAGGGTAATTCACTCAACTCCATTTGCCTCAGTTTGCTCATCTGTAAAATGAGGTAGAGAAGAAAATGGCAAACCACTCTAGTATCTTTGCCAAGAAAACTTGAAATGGCGTCATGCAGAATCAGACATGATAGACTTGACTAAACAACAAACAATACTAATGGACGCTTACAAAACCAATGAGAATGGAGAATGTGGCCAAAGAGTTGCCATCTTCTGAAAGTGCCCCAAGAATGGTAAAAAACCACCAGGCAAAAAAAAATTTTTCTTTGGCATAAGGTGATCCTATCATTGACTAATATAAACAAATCTTATCCCTATTTCACTTCAATTATTTGGATCTTTTTAAGTAGCAAGGCAGCCTTCTTGTCAACCTTGACATTTGCTTTCATTCCTGATGAATCTCTGAGGAGCTATAAAGCAAAAAAGAGACCAGGAAACTGCTGGTTCAAACTTATAAGAGCAGAAAGGTAGACAAATTCATTTGTAGGATATAGCAGATAATAAAGAGATATGATTTTGGTCTTCTGACATTTTATTGACTAATGATAATTTGGAATTTATATAGATTCTTATAAAATCACATATCACATTTCTTATCATGTTTCTACCTTTTGTCACACATGAGCATGACATCATTTTGGCACATAACCTACCTTTCCTAATTGCTTATAAGATTTTTGAGGGAAGGTTCTGTGTTATTACTCTTTATAACTATCATATAACCTACTTAACATGACCTTTTATGTTATCATGAAGCACTGGAGTGGAATTTGTGAGTAATGGTTTAGAGTCATAGTTATGTTAATACCTAACCCAATGGTTTTGGCCAAGAACATGAAATCTCTAGAACTTAGTTTCCTCAGCTATAAAGTTGCAATACTTCTTCAGTAGCTTCAATATTCCTCCTAAGATAAAATACGAACTCCATACCCTACTATTTAAAACCCTTTATGCCCTCATTCCAGATTGCCTTTGTATATATTCTCTTAAGCTTTTTTCAAAGGATTTTCCTTCACATATTACATGTTCTGGCCTAGCTATACTTCAGTTCTACTCTCCAAATTAAATATTACATTTCCTGCCTCTTTGCTTTTAATAGGCTGACCTCTGTATTTTTTTTTAGTTAACTTTTGTTTATTTTTAATTTACGTCATTGATTTCCACAAGATTTTGAGTTACAAATTTTCTCCCTGTCTTTCTCCACCCCCCCCAAAAAAGTGACCCCAAAGTATACACCCTCCCCCAATCTGCTCTTTCCTATATCCTCCCCCATCACCCCTCTGACTTTCTGGTAGAGCAAGATGGATTTCCCTATCCCAGTGCCTATATATCTTATTTCCCAGTTGCATGTAAATAATAAATATAATATATATTTTTTAACATATAATTTTAGAACTTTAAATTCTAGATTCTTTCCCTTCCTCCCTCATTACCCACCCCCACTAGAAAGACAAGCAATTCAATGCAGGCCATACATATGTAGTTACGCAGAATATCTCCACAATGGACATATTGTGTAACACTGACAATATTTCCCTCCTTTCTATCCCCCTCTTGTTCTGTTCTCTACTTTGTCCCTGTCTCTTTACAGAAGTATGTGGTTCTAACAAGCCTCCCCCCCACACTCCCCTCCCCTCCATCATGCCCCCTTTCATCCCTGTCCCCCCGACTCTCCTGCAGGGCAAGACACCCATTTTAGAGTGTATGTCATTCCCTTCCTAAGCCAAATTGAATGAAAATAAGGTTGACCCATTCCCTTTTTGCCTTCCTATTCTTCCCCTTCACTGTAACAGTTATACCTTGCCTCTTCTACATGAAATGACTGACTCCATTCTCTCTCCCTGTCTCCTCTTATTCTATTCCTCTCCTACCTCTTAATTTCACCTTTTAAAATATCATCCCTTCCTATTCAATTGATCCTGTGCCCTCTATGTACACATATATACACATACTCACATATGTATTCATATTCATATATACCCTTCTATATATACATATGTGTATGTATACATATATATACATTTATATTCCCTTCACCTATCCTCATACTGAGAAAAGTTTCATAAGTTACAATTCTCATTTTTCCATGTTGGCATGTAAACAGTTCAACTTTGATAAGTTCCTTAGGATTTCTTTTACATGTTTGCCTTCTCATGCTTCTTGTGTTTGAATGACAAATTTTCTATTCAGTTCTGTTTTTTTCCTGAAGAATACTTGAAAGTCCTCCACCTCATTAAGTGACCATATTTTCCCCTGAAACATTATACTCAGTTTTACCGGGTAGGTGATTGGTTTTAATCCTACCTCCCTTGATCTCCAGAATACCATATTCCAGGCCCTTTGATCTCTTAATGAAGAAGCTGCTAGATCCTGGGTTATCCTGATTGTGTTTTTTTTATGGAAATCTGAAGATCTTCCCTGCCCCCAGGCCCTTTGATAGGCTTAAGTGGCTCTGATAACCTTCCCTGATTTGAAAGTATACTCTGCCCCCAAATAGGCTGAATGTGGTCACATGGAGCCTGTGGCGGGAGGCTTGTTCTTCAGAAATGTCCATGCCTTATTACTTTGTGATTGGTCAGTGGGTAAAGAGGGCTGAGACATTTTCTGATCCAGGAGAAGGCTACATATACCCTGATGTGAGATTTTCCTTTGGGGCTCACTTTGGAGAGAGTTATGTGATTTGGCCAGACGAGAGTCTGGGAAGCCATTGAGCCCTCTAGCTTTGAAAAACCCAGATGTTGGTGTTTCTCTCTCTGGTAACTAACTAGGTATGGATGTAATGTTCAGATGGTTGGAAGCCTCTCTGCTGATCTGTTTCTTTGTCTGCTTGTAATTTCTGCTTGTAACTTCTGTTTGTATTCTGTTTCCATTCTCTGAAGTTCAGGGTATTGACTTTTTCCCCTGAGCTAGGTAAATGATACATGATTGATTAAAGCAGTGGTTCTTAACCTGTGGGTTATGTTCAATTTGTAACAATGAAAATACATCCTGCATATCAGATATTTACATTATGATTCATAACAGTAGCAAAATTACAGTTATGAAGTAGCAATGAAAATAATTTTATGGCTGGGGGTCACCACAGCATGAGGAATTATATTAAAGGGTCATGGCATTAGGAAGGTTGAGAACCATTGGATTAAAGTAAGATTGTTAAACCATTTTGAGTTGCTTTCCTTTAGAAAAGCAGATCTAAGAACCTATGCTAGCAGCCATCCTGGGTATGGTAGGGTGCTTGCTGATACATGTTTCCACAGCATTCAAATTGTTTCTTCTTGGCAGCTTGTAATATTTTCTCCTTGATCTGGGAACTCTGGAACCTGGCTGTAACATTTCTAGGAGTTTTCTTTTGGGGATCTTTTTTCAAGAAGTGATTGGTGAATTCTTTCAAGTTCTGTTTTGCCTTCTGATTCTAAAATATCTGGGCAATTTTCCTTACGAATTTCTTGAAGGATGCTTTTTAGGTTCTTTTTTTTGATCATGGCTTTCAGGCAGTCCAAAAAATTTTTTAATTGTCTCTCCTGGATCTATTTTCCAGGTCAGTGGTCTTTTTCAATGAGATATTTCACATTGCCTTCTATTTTTTCATTTGTTTGGATCTGTTTAATAGTACCCTGATTTCTCATAAAGTCATTTGATTCTATTTGCTCCATTCTAATTTTGAAGGAATTATTCTCTTCAGTGAACTTTTGAGATTCTTTTTCCATCTGGCAAATTTGACTTTTTAAGGCATTCTTCTGCTCATTGGCTTTTTGGGCCTTTTTTGCCATTTGAGTTAGTCTATTGTTTAAGGTATAATTTTCTTCAGTCAGGTTGTTGACTCTCTTCTCATGATTTTCTTGCATCAACCTCATTTCTCTCCCCAATTTTTTCTCCACTTCTCTTATTTGGTTTTCAGAATCCTTCTTAAGCTCCTCTGTGGCTTGTAATCAGTCTACATGTTTCTTGGAAGCTTTTGGTGTGGGAGTTCTTACTGTATTGTCTTCCTCCCATTCCATGCTTTGATCCTTTTTGTCCCCAAAAAAGGAATCTAAAGTTAGATTGCTGGGCTTTCTTTACTTCCTTTGCCTGCTCATATTGCTATTGAGTTACTTGACTTTTGGGCTCAGCAGAACTCTGTTTTCAGAGGGAAGAGCTCTGTCCCAAATTGCTGGAGTTTTCACAGCTGCTGGAGCTATTAGGAGGCTGCCACCATCTCTGCAGCCCCCTCCAACTTTGGCTCACTGAAAATGCACCTCACGATCACCACCCAAGACTGTGATCCAGATCCAGGCAACTCAAGACAAGAGCACTTAGCCTCTGAATGATTGCTTGGCCTCCTTGCAATCTGCAGGCTGCAAGCTCTGAAGCAGCCAGGTGGAGGTGGCTGTGGGGCTGTTGCTTCAGATTGCTTCTAGTTCTAGAGGCAGTTGGCTAGACCCTCTCTCTGAAATTTAGCTGAGTTCCACTGACCTTTTCCCTTTGTCCTTGTGTCTTATGGGTTGGCAATTCTGGAAACCTCCACAGCTGCTGGTGATCTGCTCTCCAGGAAGCTCCAGCTGTGGCTTCTCCCTGCTGGCCTGGGGCTAAAACCACATGAGGCTGGCCTCTGCTCCTAGCATACTACAAGGAGCCCTTTCTGTCCATCTGCTGGACTGCCTTCAGTGGGAGCCTTGTTTCTCTATCATTTTATGAGTTCTGGAGTTCTAAAATTTGTTTAGAGTCATATTTTATGGGTATTTGAGGTGGTTATGGGGGGAACCATGGAGTTCTCCTATTTCTACACCACCATCTTGACTCTGCCCCCTGACCTCTGTGTTTGTATGTGTATGCACTCCTTCCTTATTTCTACTTCTTAGAGTCTCTGGTTGCCTAAAGGTTCATCTTTTCCACAAATCCCTTTATGATTCCTGTAGCTAATGGTGCTCTATTCTTTCTACTCAAATATTTATGTGTATACTTGGCTGTTTATTCCCCCCAGTAGAATATAAGCTTCTTGAGGGAAGGAACTGTTTCTGCTTGTGTTGCCTTTGTTTGTCCAGCCTGTAGCACATTACTATGCACGTAGTAATTGCTTAGTAAGTGGTTGTTGAATTAGATTGGACTATACTGGTTGATTCCTGAGGTTTCTTTACGTTAACAATATAAAAGTCTATGTTTCAGAAATATTGACTTATTCATTTGTATGAATTTATTTTTAAATATAATTATAAGGTGGTTATATGCTACTTGGAGGTAGCCTTTATAAGAATAGAAAATTGATTAATTGATCATTTATTAAGTGGATACTATCAACTTAGTAAGGCAAATGTTTTTGGGAAAAGGGGAAATAAGATCAGTTACAAGGAAAGTGAATGTTGATCACCTAGTCATGTGAGTGCACATAACTCCTGAGTTCTGCCAGGGAGGGTGAGGCTGAAGGGTCTCTTGAACTCAGGAGTTCTGTGCTTCAGTGCACTAACATGACTGGATATCTAAATCAAGTTAAATTTTAATATGGTGAGCTCCCAAGAGCAAGAACCAACTAGGTTGCCAAAGAAGGAGCAAATCAGCCCAGGTTGGAAATGGAGCAAGTTAAATCTCTGATGCAGATAAGATTAAGATCAGTCTAGCAAGTGGTCCCTGCATTTTTAGTCTGTTAGAGGTAGACACAGTTTAAAAAAAAAACAAATTAATTAAGATATGTATATATATGTGTATATATATATATATATACACAGACACACACACACACACATACATACACACACACACACACACATGAAAATATACATGTGAAATGAAATAGAGTGGACAATTTGGGATCAAAATAATTTGAATTAGGTCAAAAAGCTTTGAATAGGATACTCTATAAGAGCAGAAGGAGATGGGGCAGAAAGAAATGTACTGAGCTTTATTTGATGGGATAAGGAGAGAGAATATTTTGTATAGAAATTTCCAGCAAATATTGGGAGTAGATTGATCCAAAACTCCCCCATAACTACCATCTTGGCAATTATAGAATGCTGCCATGATTTAGGTAAAGATAAATCAAATGTGTAGAATAATGAGGTTACTTACAGTGGTGGGGAGGAGGAAGAAGAGTGCTGAATTTTAGAAGGTCATGCCTTTTCTTCATAGCAGTTTCTCTGAAAGGCTCTTTGTGTAGTGTTTAGTGACCTTAACTCAAGAATGAGAAAGATCTGGGTTCAAGCCCTATTTCTAATATACTGAGTGACCTGTAACTCAGAGATTCTTTAATCCTTCCATATTCCATAGAGCTCTCTAAAAATTTCACCTGAAGGAGAGTTAGTGATCTGTATGGATAAAGGTGACTTCCTCAATAGGAAGTGTCTTTTCCAATAAGATCACAGGTTTTGTGCATTTAGCCATCCTTCAAACTTCCAAGTGTTCTCTCTCTGTCTCTCTGTCTGTCTGTCTGTCTCTGTCTCTTTTCTCCCCTTCTTACCTCCCCCCTTTGCTGTCCTTCTCCCCCTCCCTCCCTTTCCCTCTCCCTCTCTTTTGCCGTCCTAGGGCATTTCATAAGCTAATGGATAGAAAGGCTTTGGAAATTTTCTAATGCACATTAATGTGATTCCCCTTACTGTAGCTAACACCTAAATACCCAAGTTCTATGTGAACAGATTATTTGGAGGAGAGAAAAATGAGAAGTTATATTTGCATTTTAAAATGCTACTGGCAGTTATAATTTCCCCCATGAAATCCCTCCCCCTTTTACTACCTCTATGTTGAATTATTAATATGAAGTATTTACTCAAATTTCATTCAGAGCTGCTAAAATAGTTTAACATTCAGACCAGGAAAAGCAGCTTAAGGAGAGATAATTGATGCCCCAAATACTAAGTCTGTCTTGATAAACAGCTTCATATATTTGAAGGATCTTACAAACACAAACTAATTAGACATTCTCTATATAATGCTCAGTTTTAGATGATGTCTGCATCTACAAGGTTAATTTCAGCCAAGGAAGTCATTCTTATCTTCTGCATTATGGTTGGATGACTTCTTTGTGAGGAGGGATGGGAATCTAGCAGAAATACCTTCAGACCCATGTATATGTTTTACAGCAGCTTACTGAAATTAACAGTTTGGTTACAGGTTGTAAGATCATGGGTCTAGCATTGGATGGGACCACACAGGTCATCTAATATAAACTTTTCATTTTACAAATGAGAAAATTGAGGTCTGGGGCTATGAGTTGGCATCCAAGGTCTTACAGATAAGTGTCAGGATTACCAGCCAACACAATTCAATTCTATCCAGCTAAAACAAATTAATTGACTACAACATGGAAATTGATGGACTTAAATTTGCTACTGTTTTAACACAACATGTTAACTAGATTTATATTGATATTCCAATGCTAAATAACTCATATGGCAATGAATTTGAGCATACAGATGACCACTAGACACATATAGAGTCAGTTCTATTATCCTATATTTCAGGTCATCTCTGTTTAAACAAGGAAAGAACAACATTAACTTTGAAAAAGGCACAATACATTGTTTCATTCTTATTGAATGCTGGACAAATTTTATGGGCAGGAGTTCCACTACTATTATATTTGCTTAGAAGGGTGTTTCTGGCTTCCCACTTATGAGAAGAAAATTGAAGATATTTCCCCCTCTGAATAATTTAACCCTATTAGTGTGCACCTAATGAGGAATAATAATTTTGTATCTTAGAAGGCTTCACAAAGCTTAAAAGATGAAGATGAGATTTTTAAATTTAAAATTTTGAGCACTCTCTCTCCCTCCCTCTTTCTCTCTTCCTTTCTTTCTCTATTTCTTATTCCACTTAGATATATTAATTCTTATCTTTTTTCTCCATGTGTGTCATCAGAGAGACTGGTTATTTACTGTTTCTGGTATTTCAGGAGTAAACCTATATAATATATGTGCCATACAGAGCTTTAGATAAATAAAGAAAAATATGCTTTCAGAATACCATTATAAATGGATTTTTTTTTCTGTTGGCTTCCATGGTGGTGTGCTGGAGAAGTGCTAAAGTGGAAGGCAGAAAGAATTATGTTCAAATATTGAAATCTTACCTTTCACACTTGTTAGTAATGTCACATGTGTTCTCTAAAATCCTATTTCCATAATTTTAAAATGGGAATAATACCTGTACCACCTACTTTTTTAGGTTTTTTTGTGAGGTCCAAATGAGAGAATGCATTTGTGTTTTGCAAACTTTAAGGCAATATGTAAATATCATCTGTTATCATTATTTATGGAGATAGTATAGTGTGTGTGTTTGTGTGTATATAAATTTAAGTTAAAGTAAAGGGAGGAAGGGAAAGTTCTTTTAGGCAATAGTTGATACCACAAATTTATCTATTTTTTTTTCTTTTTCTGGAGAAATACATATGAATCTTATTAGAGAGCATAGAGGATAGAGTATTATCCTGGAGTCAGGAAGACTTGATATCTGAGTTCAAATCCAGCTTCAGACTTTCTAGCTGTGAGACCTTGGGGAAGTCACTTAAACTTTGTCTACTTCAGTGTCTTTAACTGCAAAATGGTAGTAATACCAGCACTAACTTCATAGGGTTGCTGTGAGGATCAAATGACATAATTTTTGCAAAGTGTTTAGAACAGCACCTGATTCATAAAAGACACTTAATAAATGTTTGTCCCCTTCCCTTTCTACCCCATTGAAAATACTGGCTCCTTTTTTGATAACTCTAGGCTAATTACTAGGGAACTAAAATAATGCCAGTACTTCACCCCTGGCAATTGAAAACATTTGAATTTCTTCTCTTAGTGACAGAAAATATAGTTGCTTTACATTTATATATTTGTCAAAATTTCATTGTATCAATGCTTTCATCATTACAATTACAAGTCATCAATTATATAATCCATGACTTCAGCGATGTGAATACTGTCTACAGTGATCCAGATAGCAACCTCTCTCCTCATCCTGTATAACACTTTTCCATTTCTTCCCATAAAACCTCCAAAGGTAGTCAGCCCAACTTGCCTGGGATCTTCTTCTGTATCTCTTATTACTTGCTATAAGTATACTCATGAAGATAAATAGAACAGAAATACAAGCAGAATGCTAACAAATGGGTATAAACGGCTCTCCTCTGGTTATTCTTAGCTCTTGTCATGGACCATATCACTTTTATTTTCTAGTCATACAGCTTTCTGCTGGCATATTTTATTTTGCCTATTTGTCTTGTCTCCCCCAATTAGAATATAAACCCCTTGAGGGTAAAGATTGTCCTATTTTTTGTATTTGTGCTCCCAAAAAAATCATTGGAATACAATAAGTCCTTAATAAAGTCTTTTTTTTCACTTTCCTCTTTTCCCATAAAATTCCTTGTCAGTAATATGCTTGTTTATGCCCACCATGCCCCTCTGCTTTTACTTTTACATGATCCTCCTTTGCTTTTTGGGTGTCTGGTCATGTGAGAAATAATGCTCCCAACCACAACAGCTTTCAGAGTTCACTTCTGTCAAAGCATTATAACTATGCAGCTTACCTACTCAATAATTTCCTTGTTGTACCTTTCACCCTAAAATATCAAAATAAAGGAATCAGACATGTAAGGATCTTTGCTATTCTTTTCACATTTCTGTCAGATTAATTTTTCAAATAATTTTAATTTAATTAATAAATAATAAATAAATAATAAATAATTTTAATTTAATTAATTTTTATCAAATAAAATCTGAAATCATTAGTCTGCCATTGAAGACACTTCAAAAACTGGTTCCAATCTACTTTTTCAAGTCTTGTCTTATATTACTCTCCCTTGGTCTCTCTTTGCTCAAACCAGTTTGGACTACTTATTTTCCTAAAATCCTATCCACTGTTTTCCTGCTCAATTCCCCTAATTACAATGTTGCCCAGATATGTAATGATAATTTCTCTACTTCTAAATGCCCAAAATCTTAGACTGTAAGCTTTCTGAGTGCAGTAATCATGTTTTATTATTTTGGTGAATCAACTCCTTTCACCCCTCAGGTAGTACTAACATATAGTAAGTACCTTGTCTTGGTTGAATGAAAGTTTAATATTGTTCATTTAATATTTTCTATGCTAGCTAAAGATCATACAGATGAAATTTCAAGGGTACTGGCAACACTCGTATTCCTTCAAGAATTTGAAAAATAAAACTGAGCTTAGTATCTAGTTAACAAGAGAATTTAATTAAAATCAAGAGCCATCAGATGGTGCACTTTCTCCCCTCCAGTAATGTGCCCTAGATGAACTCCTCCTTAGCCTGTGCTTACCCTGGTCCCTTCATTGTCAGTGGCATCGAAGTTTCTTGGAAACTTCATTGGATAGGATGTAGGGGTGGGTATGGGGGCAGGAAATAATATATCATCATTTCTGTCTTCCCGCAGCAGCATGAGATTTCTCTCACATACACCTTTCCATGGAGCCTTATATACTTAAGTTACATCCATATAACAATCAACTGCAATTATTTTTATTTATTTTGGGGTGGAGGCGATCAGGGTTAAATTACTTGCCCAGGGCCACTGAGCTAGTATTTCAGGAATTTCTAGTTTCAGGGCCTATGGTCAATCCACTATGTCATCTACCTGACCCCTGCAATTGTCTTTGAATAATATTTTTTAAATAGTCATAAGGCTGTATTTATTGCCAGTTTCCCTAAGGTTAATTTTGTACTACTTATCCAGGGAGTATATATTGCCAGTTGTGATTCTGGCGATAGATATGCCTATTTCAGCCCTTTTAGTTATATTATCTATATTATGTCAATCATCCAGTTAATTCAGTCAAACTAGTTAGTTGAATCTATCAAGGGTAAGATGAACTAATGACTAACTCAGTTGTCTGGGTAAGTCTCAGCTGTAGTTTATTGATTTTATGGGTCAAATAGGTGGTGCAGAAGATACAGCACAAGGTCTGGAGTCAGGAAGACCTGAATTCAAATCGGGTCACAGATGCTTACTAGACATGTGACCCTGGGCAATAATTTAATCCTGTTTGCTTCAGTTACCTCATCTGTAAAATGATCCAGAAGAGAAAACATCAAACCACTCCAGTATCTTTAACAAGAAAATTCCAAAAGTGGTCACAAAGAATCAGACATGACTGAACAACAATACATGATTCATTTATGCTACTAGTGGCTTTCCCAGACCCCAAGGAGTACTTGTCTCTGAATTAAAAATTTAATAGTAAGATCCAGTGGGGAAAATTAGTTTGGAACACATGTGAAGTATTTGAAAAACTCCTTGAGGTTGGACAACCTCTCTTGCCATCACTCTCTTGCCATCACCATGTCTCAATTGATTGTAAACAGTGCAAAAAATGATTCAACATGAATATCACCAAGATATCCACAGCATATACTTTCAATTCCCCCCAACTGAGTAGCATCTGATAAAATGCTTAGCTCTCTTAAATATTTCATAACTCTAAACTAACCCTTCCTAGTTTGCAAGTAAGAACCACTGTAAGGTATGAAGAAGTCAATGAATGTTGCTTGATCCTCAGACACTGGACTGTCAGGTAATAACTTGGAGCATCTTTACTCATCTATTATTTATCACAGAGGATTTATTTCAGTATCCCCGATGTGACTAACTGAGTTTATGAATAATTGAAATTAGTCAGGTAATTTTGTTTCTTCTGTGAGCAATCTATGGTGAACGCTTCTTATGTTGGATACAGTTTATAAAAATCCAATTGATAAAATTTACTATTATGTTATGAACAAGCAAGAATTTTCCATTAGGCAGAATCTTAAACAGGAGATACAACTTTTTATAGCTTTGGGACTTTACTTGTTGGTTTGTATGAGTTGCCCACATTAAAATAAAATAGGAGGGTATTTTTCATCCCCTTGCTTTCATTTATGGCAACACTCAGTCAAAAGAGGCACAGAATGAAATTATAATCAGCTGTAAAAATTCCTTATGTTATTTCTGAAACCTCCTGTATCTGGAGAGTTGCCTGATTGCCTGGACCTACTATACACCATTTTTTCAATGTTAGAGTATGTTTTAAAAAGAGCACAATGATATTCCTGCTCTATTACAGTATATAGTTTCAATGTTAGAATTTTAAGACATGCCCACAGAGGATAGCTACTGTTACCCAACAACATCTTCCATGGGGGAGTGAAATAAAGTCAATGGTTGATTCCATTATAAAAAATATTAATTGTATTTTGTTTTAAAATATGTATCTATATGCCTGAAGCAAGCCCTGAGAATGTAAGAAAGTCAGCCTGATTTTAAGTTATCTGGCAGGATTCAATATTTTATGCAATACACAGTGTTTGCTATTTCTTCCTCCTCTGTCTAAAAAAAATTCCTAGGACATCTGCAGTAAGTGCTATACAAGTGAAAAAATAAGACATTTTGAAGACACTGGAACAAAATTACTAGTTTTATTTTTATGCAGTCAGGGAACAAAACCTTTGAATGAGATTGGCCACATCAAAATGCCACCTTAGAGACAAATAGAAAAAACTAAAAATTTTTAAGGAACAGAAAGTTTCCTTAAAATTCCTTTGATTCAAGAAGGTCAAATGTATACAATTCTATATTAAAACTGATTTCTGATCAATCAACCTGAATGGTGCTTTTTAATCCAAGAAATACTTAATTCAGGTTGATGCTTTTGCTGCTGAAAAGAATGTATTCAAACAGTTCTTGTGTTGGTCTTACTCATTTCAAGCATATGTATCCTATCTATTTTTTACTTGTCTAATAGAGAGCAGTCCCTGTGCAATACATACACAAAACATAAAAGAAATCCAAATTGCATACAGAATGAAAACCAAAACCAAAACCAAAAACAAAAAAACACACACAAAAAAAACCCAAGACAAAAGAAATATAATTATTTCCAATGGTGGCATTTAAAAAATGAACTATGTAGAATTTCATTGTATTGAGTTGTGCATTTTATAAAATCAAAAATCTAATTCAGTTATCCACAGCCTTACTTCTTCCCCTTTGCTAACAGAATTATTTCTGTGGTTTTAAGTTTCACTTCCCGTTATGGGAATCTGAAGATCTTCCCTGCACTTAGGCCCTTTGATAGGCTTAGGTCACTTTGAGAACCTTCCCTGATTTGAAAGTATACTCTGACCCCTAATAGACTGAATGCGGTCACGTGGAGCCTGTGGTGGGAGGCTTGTTTTTCAGGAATGCCTGCGTCTTGTTGCTTCGTGTTTGGGCCATGGGTCAAGAGGGCTATGATATTCTCCAATCCCAGGAGAAGGCTCTATATATACCCTGATGTGAGGTTTTGCTTTGGGGCTTACTTTGAGAAGAGTAGTGTGATTTGGCCAGACGAGACTCTGGGAAGCTGTTGAATCCCCCGGCTTTGAAAAACCCAGATGTTGGTGCTTCCTTCTCTGGTAACTGACTAGGTATGGATGCAATGGTCAGATGGCTGGAAGCCTGTCTGCTGATATGTTTCTTTGACTGCTTGTAACTTCTGTTTTTATTCTGTTTGTATACTCCGAAGTTCAAGGTGCTGACTTTTTCCCCCTGAACTATGTAAATGATATGCGTTTGATTGCAGTGAGATTGTTAACCCATTTTGAGTTGCTTTCCTTTAGATAAGCAGATCTAAGAACCTGTGCTAGCAGTAATCCTGGGAATGCTGGGGTGTTTGCTGATATACTTCCTCCATGAAACCTTCCTTTCCTAAACTAGTTTATATAGATTAATTCTTTTTCTGGATTTCTATTGACATTGTCATCAATGTTTAGTGCTAGTACTAGTACTACTACTAGTAGCATTACTTGTAGTAGTCATAGCTGCAGTCTTAGTAGCAGTCATTGTTGTCAGCATCATAGCAGTAGTGATGGTGGTAGTGATGGTGGTGGTGCCAACATGTAGGGTATTATTCTGATTCATTTTGCCTTCTTGTGGTAGAGAAACAAGAAAGAGTGACATTTACTCTGATGTCCTCATTAAAAACATATGATCACAACAGTTTTCTGCATGGCCAGCCTCTAAACCTAAGCTGTTCCATCATGGTGATATATATAACACACTGGGCACAGCATCATGAAGACCTAAGATCAAATTCAGTCTGAGATACTTAATAACAGTGAAACTCTCAGTAAATTACTTCATGACTATTTCCCTCTATTTTCTTAATCGTAAAATGGGGGTAATAATAATACCTCCCTTGTTCTTCTGAATCTCAAATCAGATATTTATAAAACACTTAGCACAGTACCTAGAATGTAGTAGACATTATATAAATTATTCTTCCCTTTCCTTTGCTTTAATGATATCTCCAGATTCCTATTGACTAGTATTTTAGATTTCTGCAAGGACTTTACATTTGCCATAGGAGACACAGAGCACATAGTATCCCATTGCCCATCACTCTCAGTGGCATTCCATTACTCATTTATATTTTACTTCTTGTGGTGTAGAAAATTAGTTGGGTTTGGGGGTTATTATCATTATTATTGTCATCTTTATTATTGTTATCCTTTAGAATCCTTCATAATTTCTAGCTTTGTTGAATTGTCGATAAACATTAAAGAAATATACAATAGACTCACATGAATCAAGTGTTTTTTTTTTTTCTCTCCCTCCCCTCCTCCCCCATATTGTACTAGTAGAGCCAGGGTTAAGGATGTTATTCTATGAAATTAGTTCATCAATGGATAATCAATATGCACATTTTGGGGAAGGTGTTGTAATAGCATGAGAAATCATTTCTCCTGTTATTTCCTTGCTTCTCCTTTCCCTTGAAATTACCATGAATCAATCAATACATCTATTAATTAGCAAGCATTTATTAAGTCTTTAGTATATTACAACAACTGTGCTACGTTCTGGTAATATAAATAAAAAGAGTGAAATAATTTCTTCTTACAAGAAGCTTACATTAGAATCGGGGAGATGACAAATACATATATAAATATGCACATAGAATAAATATACTGACCCTGCCCATTACCACCTTCCCAGGAACCAATGCACAGATCAACAGAGGAGAAAGAAGACAATGGGATGGGTAAAATATCATTCATTCTTCACTTGTTTGTTCATTTTGTCTTCATTTCACTACTTCAATTTATAACTCATGGTCTGGGTCTCTAACTCATTGATAGTCAATCAATTATTTTATTTTAGCAAGTTTGTACATGGTGTGATTTTTTTAAAAAATCAGAAGTCTATGAGTTTGGTATGCTTACCTACTTCATTCCTCCATTCCTCTTTCTACATGTGGAAATACAGCTGACACTATTCATTACTAGAGGGAATGTCCAACAGGTGCTATTGGAAGGATAAAAAGAAATAAATATATTATAAACTCTTTATCCACAAGGAGCTTATTATTTTATTTCATTCACACACACATACACACACTCCACACCATCACACACATATTAAATGATAAAATAACAATTCAAACTACGTATTTTGAATTGTTAGAATAAGTGTGTAATTCTTTGCCTGCCTAACACTTTGAGACAAGTCCTGGCTGAATGCAGTGGGATTACCAAGAGCCCTATTTTAATAGTTCATAGAATTCCATAATGTCAGACTCAGAAGTAATATCATTTCAACTCAACCAGTTAGCCAATAAATATTTATTAAGCACTCACTATGTGTCAGGCACTGTGATAAGTTCTGGGGATGTAAAGAAAGGTAAAAGACAGTGCTTGTCTTTGAGGAGCTCACATTCTAATAGGGTAGATGACATGCAAATAACTATGTGCAAACCATGCATGAGGTATATTGTAAATACTTAACAGAGGGAAAGCATTAGAATTAAGAAGGATTGGAAAAGATTCCTGAAGGCAAAACTTTTAGCTGTCACTTGAAACCAGAAAAGCCAGAGGGCAAAGATGAGGAGGAAGAGCATTCCATCCATGGAGGACAACCAATAAAAATGTTCAGAGTAAGGAGATAAGGTCACCTGTCTTTTTTGAGAAACAGCAAGGGGACAATTGTCACAGTCTCATATAGTACATGGATGAATAAAAAGTGTAAGAAGATTGGAAAGGTGTGTGTGTGTGTGTGTGTGTGTGTGTGTGTGTGTGTGTGTATGTGTGTGTGTGTTATGGGAATTGATACTGGATTATGAAAAGATTTTAACATCAGAGGATTTGAGCTAGAAGGTGACAGGAGACGACTGGAATTAATTAAGTTAGGCAGAAGTAGCTAGTAGGGGAGGGGAAATGAAGAAGTAGGAAAGGATTTATTTAGTTAGATCTGTCTTTTAGGAAGGTGACTTTTCAAGCCTAGTGGAGGATAGACCAGAGTGAGGAGAGACTTGAGACAGGCAGACCAGCCTGTCTAGACTAGATTAGTGGTAGTGTCAGAGGAAAGAAAATGGCATATGTAAGATAAGTTACAACAGTAAGATTTACAGGCATTGGTAAAATATTGGATATGAAAAGTGAATTTTGAATCACTTCCCACCCAGATAACATCCTGGATTTCATGATCTCCAGAAACTCCTCATTCTGCAAGATGAAATCAACTCTGAAACTCACAAGTCCTCACCAGCCCTATGCCTAGGACTCCTATCTCCCTCTTTTTGGAAAAGGTAGAGATTGCAAACTGGGACTCTCTTTCCTATTCCTCCTCTATAATTTAAGAGGGGGCAGTCAGAGAGAATTCACCTCATCATTTCCTACATAGTCGACCTCCTATAGTGCATTATCTCCAGAAATCATTTCTGAAATTCACACAGCTTTCAGATAATTTTCTCCTCTGGTTGTAGGACTTCATCATGTCCATATCCCTACTGGTTAATCTTTCATGCTTGATCCCCCACTTTTCTGCTTATTTTTATGTGTTGTTTCCCCCTGTTAGATTGTGAGTTCCTTGAGGTCAAGGACTGTCATATCTTTTTTTGAATCCTTACTGCTTATCTAAATGCCTGACACATAGTAGATGTTTATTGAATGGTCATTGACTATTGACTGAGGAGTTGAGGATGATACCTATGTTTTAAGCCTAGATCACTGAGTGGATGGTGGTACCCTCAACAGTAATAAGAAAGTCTAGAGGAGGAGAAGGATGGGGAGTAGGAAGATAATAAACTTAGTTTTAGACATGTTGAGTTCAAGATGACTATGACATCCAGTTTGAGATGTCTAATGGACACTTGGAGATGCAAGACTGGAGGTTATCATATAGTTTGATATTGGATAAGTGGATTTGAGAACTCTTAGCATATAGATAATTAAATCAATGAGAATTGATGTGATTGTCAGACAAAGAGTATAGAGGGAGGGCCCAGGACAGAGACAAGTGAAACTCCCTTCATTAGTGGGCATGATCAGAATAAAGACTGACCTAAGCAGACTGAGGAGGAGTAGACAGGTAGGAGAACTAATACAGAGTAGTTTTCTCTAGATAGAAGAGAGTAACAAAGAGAAGAGGACAACTGATGGTATCAAAGGTTTTATAGATGTCAAGAAGTTTAAGAAAAAGTCATTGTGTTTGGCAACTAAGAAATCAGTAATAACTTTTGAAATAATAGCTTCAGGTGAAAGATGAGGTCAGAGGCCAGACTGCAGAGAATTAAGAAGAGAGAGTAGAGGAAGTAAAGATACCTAATATACATGATCTCAAGTTTAGTCACAAAAGACAAGGCAGAAGAGATATTGGACCACAGTTAATATGAATGGATGGATTAAGGAAGAGGTTTTTGAGGATGGAGTAGACATGAGTACTTCTTGAGGCAGTAAGAAAACAGTCAGTAGACAGGGAAAATTGAAAATAAGTGAGAGATTGAGGTTGATAGAAGAAACAATTTCTTGAAGAAGATAGGATGGAATGAGATCACTTGTGCATGTGGAGAAACTACCCTTTGCTAGAAGAAGGGTCATCTCTCCCTGTGAGATAGGAATGATGGAAGAGATCATGGTAGAATATGTAAGGGTAATATGAGATGAGGAAAATGGGGGAAGAGAGAAATTTTGGTAAATGGCCTCACTTTTTTTTACATTAAAATATTCATAGTTCATAGCTGAGAGGGTGGGAGGTATGCATGGAATGTGTGAGGAGAAATGAAAAGAATTAGAGTTGGTGTGGAGTGGGGTACTGAGTTAATTAGGGAGATGTTGAAAATTGTCTATAAAGAGTCAGGACTCAGTTGAGGTTAAGCAATATAAATTTTAATGTACCCAGTTGGCACAGTTTAATGATTTTTCGCTACCTTCATTCAATATAACCTGAACTCATACCTGAACAAGAATCTGCTATAAAATATCTGCCATAAACGTACATTTGGCCTTTGTTTAAAAAGACTTCTTTTGATTCAGAACTCACTACCTTACATTCTAGCCCATTCCACTTTTAGGTAGTGTTAATTATTAGGAAGCTTTTTTCCCCTTTATATTGAATGAAAATAAGGCTCTTTGTAACTTCTGACCATTGCTCTTAATTATTCCCTCTACAGAAGACATAAGCAAAAAATAAAAATTAAAAAAAAACAACCTCTTCAGCATGACAGCTCTACTAAATATTTTAAGATAGCTTTCATGTCCCACTCAAGTATTCCCCTCTATAGACTAAGTATTTCCAGTTCATTTATCCAGTTTGGTAGAGTACAGTAAGGCTGTCACATTTACAATCCTGGACAGTATACCTTTCACTGCATCCTAAAATTACATGAACGTTTTTGGCCACTACTACTATTACACTGTTGAATCACATTGGGGTTTCAAATCACTAACACCTCCAGGTCTTTTCCTATATGAATTGCTATTTAACTGTATTTCCTTCCTTTTGTCCTTTTGGAACTGATTTTTAACAGCTCATTTGTAGAATTTCATGTTTGCCCCCATTAAATTTAATACTAGAAAATTTTACCCCAAATTCTAGCCTATCCACATACTTATCTTGTCACCTAAAATGTTAGCAATTTATAAATATAATAAGCATAATATTTATGCAAATAAATGTATAAATCCATTATGTATGCTATTTATGTTTTCACTGATATTATTCATAAAAATGTTTGAAATAACACAGGACCAAAGAGGAATTGATCAATGGAGACAATATTAAAAACCAACCTTCCTCACTGACATTGACATTAATGTCTACTCTTTGAGTCAAGTTACTTAACTATATCCAAAATCCAACTAACTTCACTACTGACTCCACTGTGATTTTTTTTTAAGAATTTAGGTGAGGGGGAAGAGCCAAGATGGAAGAGTAAAAGCACAAATTTGGTGTGGGCTCCAGCTTCAACCATCTCCAATATCCATAAAAAAATGACTCCAAACAAATTTTAAAGGTAAAAAAAAAAACCCACAAAGAGACAGAGAGAAACACCTTCCTGGTGAAGGCGGCCTGACAGGTTGACAGGAAGGGTCTATCGCAGTATGCTGGGAGCTGAGTGAATTCCCTAGTGAGCCATGGTTCTGGCCCCAGACTGGCCAGAGCAGACTTCAGGAGAGTGAGTCACCAGCAGATGTGGTAGCTTCCAAACTTCTCAACACATAAACGATAAAGAGAAAATAAAAGGTCAGTAAGGAATTCTATTGAAAAGGTGAAGGAACAACATGGTCTGGCCACCGCCCTTGGTGCAAGAAGTGGTGGGAGGTGTGGTGGTGCCACGTGGGTACTTTCAGAGCTCCTAGCCTGCAGATCACAGGGGTACCAAGTGACCATTCTGAACCATTCTCTTGCTTTGTTTGAACTGCCTGGCTCTGGATCACAGTCTTGGGTGGTGGTCCTGGAGATTGTGACCAGTGAGCCAGAGCTTGTGGGGGATGTAGAAAAGGCACCCAACTAACAGCTCCAGCAGCTGTAAAAAACCCAGCAGTTTGGGACAAAGCTCTCTCCATTCTGTAAGCAGAGTTCTACTGTGGCAAAGAGCTCAAAAGTCAAGTAATTGGCAAGATGATGAAGAGCAATCAGGCCATACAATCCTTTTTGGGGGACAAAAAGCATCAAAGCATGCAACTGGAGTCAGAACTCTGTAATCAAAAGCTCCCAAGAAAAATATGAACTGATCACAGGCTATGGAAGAGCTCAAGAAGGATTTTGAAAATCAAGTAAGAGAAGTGGAGGAAAAACTGGGAAGAGAAATGAGAATGATGTAAGAAAATCATGAAATGTGTCAACAGCCTGCTAAAGAAGACCCAAAAAAATTCTGAAGAAAATAACACCTTGGGGGCAGAGCTAAGATGGCAGAAAGGAAGCAGAAGCCTTTCCAAGCTCCTCCAAGAATTCTGTAGCTAAAAGCTAAAAAGTGAATTTGAATGGATTTAAGAATGACAGAACCCATTGGGAGACAGAGCGTGGCAGATTCCCAGCCCAGGAAAGTGCCTACTCAGGTCTGGGCAAGGAAAATGCAGAGAACATGTGAGCTGTACAAGCATGGATCTGAGAGCAGAGTTCAGCAGACTGAGAAGAAGCCCCAGCCAGCCAGCAGACTCATCCAGCCAGAGGAGTTTGAAGCCATCTCACCACAGGACAGAGGATTATTGGAGCTGGGTAGGAAAAAACTCGGGGCCCACAGCAGGATCAGCAGCTTTTCCTGGAGCTAACAGCCCACAGCCTGGATGTTTAAATATTACATACCCGAAATTCCAGAAGTCAAAATGGAGGAATAAAGCTTAGTTGATCTGATGCCCAATCTGTGACCCAGAAAAGTTGTGAGTTAAATGCCCCACCCAGAGTAAAATCCTGAATTAGTGGAAAGAGCCTCAGGCATGGGAGTCACTGAGGAAGGAGGAAATGAGGCAGAATGGAGTCTAAGCCCAGGATGGTAGAGCCAGCAAAAACTAACAACAAAAGGTAGGTAGGCTTTAGCACCACCTGGGCACTCAGCAGATTGCAGCCCTGCCCTTCCGCTGGCCTCCTGCTACTGAGCCTGCAGAAGATGTAGCCCAGAGACACAGAGGAGGAACCTGAAGGCTCAGACCACTTCACCCCCATAGGTGACACTGTAAGCTTCAGGATAACTCAGGAAAACATTGAGAGTCCTGGCCTTGGCCTCAGTCTACACACTCAGACACTACAGCTCACAAAGTCAACAACCTAACCCCTATCTCCCAGCCTCAGAAGCTCAACACCTCTGCATCCCAGAAGCAGATAGCCACTTTAAAAATCCAGGACATAGACAATCAAAAGAAAGAAACTATGAAGGCTAGGACCATCAAATCTTTTTAAAATGAGCAAGAACAACCAAATTCAGAATGCAACATGGAGTCAATACTCACACTGGAGACCACAGAAGGAAATGTGAATTGATCTCAAGCTCAAAAAGCATTCTTGGAGGTCCTCAAGAGGGATTTTAAAAATGAAATTAGAGAGGTAGGAGATAAATTTAAATCTACAGTGACCAAATTGGAAAAAAATTCTCACTGAAGAAAACAAATCTTTAAAAAGTAAAATTGGCAAACTAGGATGGGAGGTCCAAAATCTAACTGGAGAAAATACCTCCCTAAAAATGAAAACTGAACATATGGAAAAGAAGCTTCAAAAACTAATTGAGGAAAATAATTCACTGAAAATTCAAATCAGTCAAATTGAAGCTAAGGACTCTATGACGTTGCAAGAATCAGTCAAACAAAACATAAAGATTGAAAAATTAGAAGAAAGTCCAAAATATCTCACTGGAAAAACAACTGACCTGGAAAACAGATCCAGGAGAGATAACCTAAGAATTATCAGCCTACCAGAAAGCCACAATGAGAAAAGCAGCCTGGACAGCATCCTCCAAAAGACTGTCAAAGAAAACTGTCCTGAGTTCCTAGGATAAGAGGGAGAAATAGTTACTCAAAGAGTTCACCAATCTCCTCCTCAAAGAGATCCCAAATTGAAAGCTCCAAGAAATATAGTAGCCAAATTCCAGAGCTACAAGGTCAAGGAGAAAAGACTGAATGCAGCCAAAAAGAAACAATACAAATAAAATAACTAGTCAGAATTACAGTGGACTTAGCAGCTGTTACATTAAAAGATAGGAGGAATTGAAATGTGAAATTTGGTAAAGCAAAAGAGCTAGGTCTGCAATCAAGGATGAACTACCCAGCAAGACTGAGCATATTTTCAGGCAAGGAGATGGTAATTTAATGAAATAAAGGATTTCCAGACTTTCTTTATGAAAAAGCATGAGCTCAATGGAAAATTTGATCTCCATTTACAAGACCCAAAAAAGCCATAAAAAGGTAAACAAGGAAAACATACACTCACATATACATATACACACACAGATGCTCACACGTGCACATAACTTGGGACTCAATAAGAGCAAACTGTTTACATCCCTTTATGAGAAGCAGATTCCTGTCAATACTTAAATTTCTATAAGTATTGTGACACTTAAAAGGGATGTACAGGGGGGCGGAGCCAAGATGGCGGCGTAGAAGCAGCAACATATCGCAGCTCTCACATAGCCACCCCAAAATACCCATAAAATAGGACTCTAAACCACTCCTGGAACTCCAAAACGCACACAAAGATACTTCCCACTAAAGTCAGCTCGGCTACGAGGAACCATATCAGCACTGCGAACCGAAACCAGCCTGGCCTGAAGCCGTGGCTGTGCCCCGGGGGTGGCTGGACGGGAAGAGCTGAGAAGCTTCAGGTGAGCGGATTAGTGGCAGCTGAGAATGGGATTTGTGAAAGGGGGAGATAAGCAGTCTGGCCAGAAGGCCTCCAGAGCGG
>CM053581.1:472112856-472129049 GCA_028627135.1 Pseudochirops cupreus
GAAAGCTTTTGAGATTCTTTTTCCATCTGGCAAAGTCAACTTTTTAAGGCCTTCTTCTCCTCATTGGCTTTTTGGGCCTCTTTTTCCATTTGAGTTAGTCTATTTTTTAAGTTGTTATTTTCTTCATTCAGGTTGTTGACTCTCTTTTCATGATTTTCTTGCATCATCCTTATTTCTCTTCTCAATTTTTCCTCCAATTCTCTCATTTGGTTTTCAAAATCCTTCTTAAGCTGATCCATGGCTTTTAGGCAGTCTTCATGTTTCTTGGAAGCTTTTGGTGTGGGAGTTCTGACTGTGTTGTCTTCCTCCCGCTCCATGCTTTGATCCTTCTTGTTCCCAAAGAAGGAATCTAGAGTTTTGTTGCTGTTCTTACTTTGCTTCCTTTGCCTGCTCATGGTTGGCCAGTCAATGATTTTCTAGCTCTGCGGAACTCTGCTTCCAGAGGCGAAAGCTCTGTCTCAAATTGCTGGGGTTTTCCCAGCTGCCGGAGCTATTAGGGGGCTGTCATTTTTTTGCAGCCCCCACCAGCTTTGGCTCACTGAAAACGCACCCCAGGACCACCACCCAAGACCACAATCTGGATCCAGGCTGCTCAACACAAGAGCACTTGGCCTCTGAACAATCGCTTGGCCCCTCTGCAATCTGCAGGTCAGGAGCTCTGTAGCAGCTATGTGGAGGTGGCTGCAGGGCCTCCGCTTCTGCCACTTCCTTGCCCTGGAGGTAGTTTAGCTGGTCCCACTTTTCTCCCCCAATTTAGGCGAGATCCACTGACCTTTCACTTAGTCCTTTTTTCTTATGGCTTGATAATTCTGGAAAGTGCCACAGCTGCTGCTGATCCACTCTCCTAAAGCTCCAGCTGCAACTTGTCCTGGCTGCCCCCCAGGGCCATGCCAAGGTTTCAGACCAGGCTGCTTTCAGCTCCCAGAGCTGTTGTGATCTCTTCCTGCCAAGCTGCCTTCAGTGAGAGATGAATTTGTGAGAGTTTTAGAACCCTACAATTTGTTTAGAGGCATATTTCATGGGTATTTGAGGTGGCTATGTGGGAGCTGCAGTACCTTGATGCTTCTACACCACCATCTTGCCTCTGCCTCCCAGAAAAGACTCTGGAACTCAACGTTTCAGAAACCAAATGTTAATGCATTTTACATAAGAAATAAGATATACAGCCACTGGGGTATAGAAATCCATCTTGCCCTACTAGAATGTTGGAGGAGGTATGGGGGAAGATATAAGAGAGAACAGATTCAGTAGGCTTGATATGTTGGTGGGGAGGTAGGGGAGAGATGGGGAGAAAAAGCTGTAACTCAAAATCTTGTGGAAATGAATGTTGAAAAGTAAAAATACATAAATAGATTAAAAAATAATTTAGGTAAGCTAGGTAAGGAATGCTAAGCATTCCTTTGATCTCCTCTTTATAAAATATAGATGAGTTTGTACCTATGATTTCCTGAATGAAATTCCCTCTATTTATGCAGATTTGCAACATCCTTCATTTTACAGTCTTACTAAGTTTTCTGACTGGATTCCTAACCCCAATGCTACTAATACTCTTCCATCTTATTTCTATCTCCTAGCTTCTTTGGTTTTCTTTAAGTCTCAAATAAAATTTCACCTTCTAAAAGAAATTTATCTCAGACCTGTATATTTTTAGTTACCTACCTCTGAACCTTTCCAAAATTTATTCTGTATATATCTTAATACATAGTAATTTACATGTCATCTCTCCTTTTAGACTGTGACCTCTTAAGAAAAAGGACTTTAAAAAAAAATTTGGTGTGTGTGTGTGTGTGTGTGTGTGTCCCTTGTATCTCAAGACTCTAGCATTGTATCTGACATATCGTCATTGTTGTTTTTATTGTTGTTTGTCCTTTGTTCTCAAAGAGACCATGACATCAGGAAGGGGGTGCCATTACTCGCAAGTGACCTGGATTTAAGTGACAGAGGACTGTGCAACCTCATTTTTCTCAGTCAGAGCAATCTGGATGCAGTCACAAGATACAGATCAGGAAGACTGGAGATGGCTCTGGATGCAGTGGGAGATCTTGGTCTTTTTAAGCTAAGGTCTTTTCCAGGTCTCAGTTTGACTGAGGCAACTCCTTTTCTGTGATTAAATCTAGGTAAGAAATGAAGTAAAGAATGGCCTCTGACCTAGTCTTTAAAAAAATCAGTCTGGGAGGAGAAGACCTTCAGGGTTTCTCACCAGAAGAGAAACAAATTCTATTTACATTCGTTCTGAGCCTTCAGGGCCCAAACAATACATATAGTAGCCATTTAATAAATGATATCTGACTGACTGACTGAACTTGACGTGGTCTTTGATAAGTTTAGTGACATACCAAGAATTACATTGTGGTTATGTCAGAGACAAGATTTGGAACTCCTCTAACTCTGTGGTAAGCCCAAGCTCTATCTCTCCTGTTGTGCTGTCTCTGACAATTTTTTAAAAAGGATATCAGGTTAGTCTATTATTACTTATTCTTCATGAAGTCATGCTGGTTATCTGTGATTTTAAAATGACACTAACCTTATTTTAAATCAGACACTTTAGAAATTTGCCAGGAAGCAAAGGGTAGCTCACCCGCCTATAATTTTCAGAATTCATTTTCTTGCTACTGGTTTTACTCTGACAGTGATGTAATAGTCTCTAACTCTCTGGGTCCCCAAATTTTCTCTCTTCAAGTTTCCCTTCATACTCAGTCCCTCCCTTACCATTGGCAGAAGTGGCTGTGTTATTGTTCCTGTCTCTTTTTTTCCTATTGTAAAAGTGCTAGAATTACACCCAAGATCTGTAACTTAATTTTGATTATATTGTGTACCTTGCCTGTTCTTTCATATTAGGCAATTTCCTTGTTCTAGAACCATTTTTTGGACTCATGTTGTGCTTGTTGCTTGTCTCTTTGGTCTTTACAACCTGTGATTAATTGTCAAAATAGTGCAGGACTCTAACTTTAGGTTTTCCTTAGTTTTTCTCAGTATGTTGTCACCTGAACACGACTCAAGATAAAGAATTATATATGGAAAGTTCTTTAAAAATTCAAAACAAGGAAATATTTACATGGGCCACTTGGATTTGATATGTTGGAGGAATCCTTTTAGAGGTGGTATCTTTTTTTAAGAAAAAGGATGAAAGACACGTATCAGTCTTTCTAACTACACACAAACATTTTAATATATACACTGCACAATACATATACATATGTATACATATATAAACACACATATGTATAACACACATGTATGTATGCATATCATACAAACATGTATGCACACATATACTAATATATTCATACATGTATGTATATATGTGCATGTGCATGAATGTATGTACACATACATATACACATGTGCTTGTGGTCATGTGATGAGCAATAGGTCAAATTCCATTTTAGAATTTTTTTTTTCAAAAAAGGACTCTGTAACCAAATCATGACTACTTTGACACTTACATCTTCACATTGTTTTCATGATGAATCAGACAATTATACAGATCTTTTGACTTCTATACTTTCATTGTGGTGTTATTTCTCAGGATTAGTATTATAGTTCAAGGAAATGAGAACATAACCAGGAAATTAATAAATAGCCCTAAGCTAAATTAGAATATTGGGAGACTAAGAAAAAAATTTTCTTACTTTGTTCTCATCTTCAATTAACTTTTTTATTAAATCTGAAGATACATTTTAATTGATTTTGATTCTTGTTTTATGTATAGCCAATTTGTTTCTTGTGTATTATGCATTACATTCACTTCACTTTTCATTAATTCTACACTTTGAATTATTGTTCCATGGTTCTTTTTTATTTTTATTTATTTTGTTTATTTATTTATTTATTTTTTAGGGAGAAGGGGTTAAGGCATCCAATAAGTTGATTTCATTACTGAAGAAAACTATATTGTTTTCCCCATCATTTCAAATGGACTAAGGTTCAAAAATTCACTCTGCTGTTGGAGGGCATTGCTGTCATCCATTTTACAAAGAAGCACTACAGTTATTCCACTTGTTTAACAAATAGACAAATAAATTGTCTATTGTCTTCTAGTTAACATTAATTTTGGTGCCAAGCTTATTTTTTTAAATCGGTACTTTGCTTTTTTGTGCCTTTCATTAATGACTCTGTCTTATTTTTCCCCCAATCTCAGTACTATTTTCTACCATAACTCAATTTTTTGAGGTTTAAATTTTTATTATAGCCCTCACAGAGTCCCATATCAGGATTTTTGTATTGAGTATGTAGTGAGTATGAAAAAAATCTCTCTTTACAGAACATAGGGCAGACAGCCTATATTATAAGTTCTACTTTTTTAATATCAGTAAAACTTTGAATTTGGTGAGATCAGAAGAATACAAGCATCAACTGTGAGGCAATTAATTGATATATAAGCTTTCACTTAGCTAAAGAGTAAAGCAACATTACAAGCAGGATTAAAGTTCTTTGAGCTCTCCAAAGAGCTTTTGTCTTTCATATGATATTTGTCTTAGAACTAGGTTAATATTTGGTGATAAATACATAATTCCTTTGAGTCACAGTTTCAGAATGAAGAAATTGGACTAGGTGACACTTAAGCTCCTTTTTAGCTGGGAATTGGTGATTTTATGATAGCGTTGAGTGAACATGGATCATGGGGCTATAGATTCAGAACATGAAGGTAACTGAGAGTTAACTGATTTCTACCTCATTGTGTTCTTGATAAGGAAACCAAGACAGAGATCTTAAGTAACTTGCCAAGGTTACATAGGGGGTGTCTGAGACAAGATTTAAACCCACAGATTTGTGATTCTAGGTCCTATGTATTATCTACTAAGCTGTGATACTTTTCATGAGAGAGACTAAAGAAAGAAAAAAGTGTTTGCTTTGAATCTCATTACCTTATTTTAATCACAGTATGTGGTGATCTGTTAATTAACTCTTATCTTGTCTTGGTCAGGTTTTTTGACCTGATTGCTAGTACACTGACACAGACACACAGACACAGACACAGACACAGACAGATAGACACACACACACTATTGCAGTATAAAACTCATGATGATGAAAGCTGTAACATAACCTTCTTCTTAACTATCTCTAACCTAAACCATGGCACATAACTGGGAATCTTGGTTCCCAGTCTGTTGGAGAGTAGCTGGGAAGTTGGATAGCTTGGAGTTAAATAAGGGAACTCAATAAAAGAGAGGACTTATTTGTACATCCAGAGCTTAAAAGAGGCCTTTGATTTCTTTATTGGATCAAATCAGTGAGGGCATTGCATCCACCAGTAAAAATTACAGTCCATCTTTACATTCTCATCCAGTTTGATAGCACTTTAATGTTTGCACAGTATTTAACATACATTATCTCATTTAATCTATGTTATTCCAAAAATAGCTAGTGGAAGATCTCTGGAAAATCTTGGGATCCTGCCTCCAGATCTTATATTATTTTGTGGATAACTATGGAACAATTTGACCACCCACAAGTTGCTCTTTATATACACCTAGCACAGATATTCTTGTCACATATATTCTTGATACATAGATACATACATATATGTAGAGAGATGCATACACACATATACATATACATACACATATACATATACATGCACACACATATAACTCCACACATGCAAGCTGGTGCTCGCAACATGGTACAGTCTATTTTCACCCACTATTCACATCTCAGTTTCCTTCTGCATAATGTACAATTTGTCTGAGATAAAATTATTCCTTGATTCACAGCATATCATATCACTGAGTTTATAACAATGGCAAAAAGATAAGTTTATAAAAGCAAGCAGCTGGAAAAGTGCTAACTGAAGATCCTCCTGTATAAAAAGAGGTTGGGTTTAGTGTCCTTCTGCAGAGCTTTTCCAAGATATATTCAGTAATTAAAGAACTTAGTGTGTTGCCCATCTAGCAACATATCTGGGTAATACAAAGTTTTCATCCTCTTGGCTTTTCTTTTGTTGAATTTTAGGGCAATTTCTTTTGAGTGGCATTGGGTCTCTTTGAATAGTTCCTGAAGTGTTTCAGTACTTGGTGTAATCAAAATAATGCCATCCATAAAAAAGGAATGTCAGAACAATCTCATCATTGATAGGAGATTCTTGTTTGCGTAGGATATTTTTCAGAACATTCAGAATAACAATGGAGAAAATCTTTGACATACTTGAGTTTCTCTATTTTGTTATTCCCTTGATATAAGTAATTGAATAGAGATATCTGTAGGTCCTGCTAGCAAGTTATTATACATAGTCTTAACAAACACATAGAAATACTTTACTTGAAGAGAACCTCTAATGTTGAATTGCATGACACTCTATGAAATTTTTTGGTATAGGTAATAAACAAGAAATCACAGTGAGACAGTATTTTCCTTACAGATCTCAGTTACTTTTGTAGCTATGAATGTGCCATTTGTGATAGTTCACTCATACATTCATGTATTTTTATCAAGAATATAATTGCTATGTACTTAGATCATTTTCATAAAATTTGTACTCATGTGAAACTAGGTATATGGAATAAGAATTAAAGAAGTTTTCTTGGTAACTTTTCTTGCTACATTTCACTTTTTATTCCATGATTCTTTAAACATCCCTTTTTTTTGAGAATTTGAAATCCCATACCATGGAAGCCATTAAAACACTTGCCTCCAGCGTTGCTCTGTGTTTGCATAGGTCGAGACGCTATTTCCAACCTTACTTTCTCTGGGCAGACAGTTCAATGTCTTCATAAAGAACATCTGAAACTGAGGTCTTATTTCCAAATATGGTGATTGAGAGAAACACAATTTTTTAAACTCAACTAGATTTCTCAACATGACCCTGTCCTTGCCTCATACAGAGCCCTACCTTACAATACGGAATAAAAAAGAAAGAAGAAAATCAGAAGCAACATGACTATAACCATTACAATTAAAGCAACAAAATAAGTCAATAAAAACTAATGTGCCAGTGAATCAAATTTGTCTAAGTCAGTGCCCCATAATTATAATCAATCAAACATTTTTTTTTTTACTTCTGGGGATGAAAGCAAGATGGTGCTGTAAAGGCAGCACTAGGCCAAACTTTTCTAACATTCCTCTCCAAACAACTTTAAAATGATGTTTCAAATTGCATTCTCAAGTAGCACAGCCAAAAAAAAAATCAGGGCAAGATATTATTACAACCCAATACAACTTAGGAGGTCATAAAGACCTCTACATGTAGTAGAGACTGGCCCAGAGACTACATGAATGAAACACTAGTGGTGAACTAGGTAGTGGTAACTTAAGCAGTATCAGGAGCTTCAGGAACACTCAAGATGTAGAAGGTAAGGGGACCTGGTACCTGGTCAGAAAGAAATTATAGGAAAACCTTGTGTGAATAATGGATCCAGGATTAGATACTGTTTGGCAACTTTATTGGCTATTCCTGTTTTGGGGTCATAGTTCAAGAGCAGTATCCCTTTTGGTCACAAGAGATCAAGGACACTGAGGAGCAGTATAATTTCTACTTCCAAAGGATATGGCACCCTAAGGAACAGTACTGATTGAATCAAACCAGGAGAGCACTGATTGTACCTTTTGCCAAATGACACCATCTTGTAAAAACTTAAAAATTCCAACCTCACCAGAAGTAGCTCTGACAATAACAGTGTGAAAAGGTCTAAAGTTTGAGAGAGTTCTCCTTTCCCCACCCCAACAAGGAACAGTTCCTAACCTTAAGCTAAAGGTCAAAATCAAGAAAAAGCATAGAGAAATGTCTTATAGTTAGCTTAGATGTGCAATACTAGGGTTCAGAAGAGAAAAGAAGAGTGAGATATATAGATCTGGGTCATAAATATAGAGATGATGCAAGTTAATTAGATCACCAAAAGAATATATAAAGAAAAGAGGAAAGGGCTTTAGAAAATATCCATAGTTTGAGACCATTTTATGGAAGACAGGATACTGTGAAGGAATAGTTAGACAAGCAAGAGAAGTAGAAAGAGGAGGGACAGAAAACAGAGATAGAGTAGTGCCACAAAACCCTAGAGAGTATCCCAAAGGAGAAGGTGGTCAGTACTGTCAGAAGCTTCAGAGGAGTCATTAAAGATGAGGACTAAGAAAATACCATGAGATTTAGAAATTAAAAGATGATGAAATCGGTTTAGTGAAGTCAGTCTACAAAGGGTTGAGAAGTAAATATCAAGATAGAAAGTGGAAATAATGAGGGTAGACAGCTTTTTTTTTTTACCCTAAGAATTTGACAGAGAAAGAAAGGAAGGACAGAATAACTGTTTGAAGGGGTGGTAATATCCTGTGAAGCATTTTGTTTTGTTTTGGATTTCTTCTTAGCCGTAGCTGATGTAAACTTGTGCAAGTGGGTTGGCAGTGTGGAATGTGTCAGGAAATTAGGAAAAATTAAAGATGAGAATAATTGAGGACATGCATATGAGGACCGTCTTCTGAGAAAATATGAAGGGTTTGTATCAAGAATATCAAAAGATGGATTGACCTTAGCAGAAAAAAAAAATCTTTAGAGATTGTGAGAAAGGAGGAGAGAATAGAGAAGACAACTACTTTGTGAGATTTAGGAAAGTTGGAGTAGGAGCTTGTGGTGATGAGAATCTATTTTTTCTATGAAGTATAAGGTAAGGTCTTCAGTTATGAAGGTAAGAGAAGAGATGGCATAGGATGTTGAGGAGAGGAGGGAATATGTGGAACATGCAATGGGAGGCATGATATTGAGAATAAACTAATAAGTAGTAGAAAAAGAATTTATTTGCTATACTGAGGATTTGGTTGGGATTATATAACATGAATTTGTATTAGAACAAATCAGAATGACTCTAACTTTTTCCAGCTTATTTTAAGCAGCACATAAAAAAGAAAAGCAAAATAGAAGCAACCTAGAATTAACAGTCCTACATTTCTGGAAAGAAGTCAGGGAAGTACATATTTATATCTCTTCTGTAGGGCCAAGGTTGATCATATTTTCACAGAATTTAGCTCTATCTTTTGTTATTGTTCTTCCAATTTATATTGATGTAGTAATTTTAAATATTGTATTCTTCATTATACTGACTTGATTCTTCATCTTAAGTCTTCCAATGCTTCTTTGATTCTTCATATCTATAATTTTTATTGCACAGTAATAGTCTATTGCCTTGGAGGTAATTTGGGTTAAGTGACTTTCCCAGGGTCACACAGCTATTAAGTGTCTGAGGCTGACTTGAACTTGGCTCTTTCTGACTCAAGGACTGGTACTGTATCCTCTATGCCTACTAGCTGCCATCACAGCAATATTCTTTTACATTCATGTGTAAAAATTCCTTTAATAATCCTTCAGTTGATAAGCATCTACCTTCTTTCATTTGTTGACAGCTACAAAGTTATTTCTTTAATTCTTTGATGCCACCATCTGACTTGGGAGCCACTACAATAGAACTATAGAGTAGGGTGGTAGGTTGGAAGTGTGGCAAAAGATATAATTTAAGGAATTAATTACGACCAGATTTCCAAATAGAAATTAGGACATCAGTGTGGATTGAATTACATCATCTCTGAGATCTGTTCTACCTCTGAGACTCTGTGATTCTGCTTTGGCAACTGACTTCCCAGGAAATTACTTCCTTTGGTGTCCTTTTCTCTTTGACTAAAGGAGGTATGCTTCTGGCATTGGAGCAGAAAGAGCACAGAAGAATGACATTTCTGAGGATATACTTTGGCAAAGTTGTTTTTTCGCATGTCCTAACAAAGTAATTATTCAAAAGTTTGAGAAGGAAAGTAATCTTGTCAATCTAATTAACATTTTGTCATGATTGACTGATAGAGTCTTAATTCTCCCTTGGGTATTTGGTTTTTAATGGTAGATACTTTATTAATTTAAATGAATGATGGTTCATCACTGTCACTGCCTATGGATATATCTTATTTCTTTTATCCTTATTATATTAGAAGTTCCACAAGTTCAAGGACTTTGTGTTATTCATTTTTGTTCAATAATAATGGAATAGTACCTTCAAAGATTTGCTGTTCAATTAATGTTGAAACAGAGGTATTGGAAGTTGTGATTCATTCTTTCATACAGGTAATTTTTAAAAATATTTTTTATATTTACTTTTGTTTTCCTTGGCTCTATCTCCTTAGGTCATACAATACAATATTTATTACTCTTTTTTTTTTTTTTTTGCTTTTTAGAAGGGGGAAAGGCAGGGCAATTGGGGTTAAGTGACTTGCCCAAGGTCACACATCTAGTTTTGTGTTAAGTATCTGAGGCTGGATTTTAACTCAGGTAGAGTTAACTCCAGGGCTGATGCTCTATCCACTGTGCCACCTACCCGCTGCCTATATTTATTACTCTTAATTCAGGAAGAACATTTCTGCGCCATAAGTTAAATGCTTAATTGCACCTGGTGAACTATTATAACCATGATACTTGGTATTTCTTGGGGGAGAGTTCTGGTATTAAAGGTCCCCCTCAAATGTATGCCCCAAGTAAATAATCACTCTGCTGTTAAGATGTCTCATGAGTTAGCATTCACTGACATGTTTACTTTTGCCAGACATTTAGTCATAACATGCAACAAATGCAGTGCTATGAAGTAATTCCACCATTAATAAATGAACTGTACTCCTCAAGTGCTTTCTAAGATGTTAGAGAAGAAAACAATAATGTCCAGAGGACAAATATAAATAGTAACACTCAGGGATAAGAGTGACCAGTGAGTGTGCTGTGAAGAGACAACACGACGAGAACCCATTTGTTCAAGGTTCACATGTGAAGGGCATATATGTCAGCAAGACATGTGGTATGCAAATAACCAAACTGAAGAAATTGTTTCCTGGATATTTTAAGCATCATTCCCTATTATTCACATGGGTTTTTTTAGTGAATAGTTTTTTGAGTTTAAAAATACTTTCACTCAAAACAGAGTCAATGATGCTGATCTTTTCTATTTTAAAAACATGGCTATTAAGAATAATTATTTGGGGGGGGGGTGTGGAGCCAGGATGGTGGAGTAAAAGCAGGAACTTGCTTGAACTCTGGCAATAACCACCTCCAAAACCTATAAAAAATTACTCTATACAAATGTTAAAGCTACAGAACCCACAAAGTGGCAGAGCGAAACAAATCACCAGTCAAAGCAGTCTGGCAGGCTCCAAGGGAATGGAGAGAAGTCCCGCATGAGCCATGCCAGCCCAGACCTGGGGCAGCACAGATCCATGGAACAGACCTGCCAGATTAGACTTCAGGAGACTGAATCACTGGTAGCTGTGGTGGTTTCCAGACTTCTCAACCCATAAACACCAAAAAGAAAGTAAAAAGTCACTGGAGAACTCTGTTGGAACTGGGTGTGAAAAGAGTACGGTATAGCCCCTGACCTGCCTGGGTGGCAGAGGTGGCATCGGCTGCAACTATTGTCACATGGCTGCCTCCTGAGCTATAGGCCTATAGATCATAGCAGGACCAGGCAACCATTCAGAGTGTAAGTGCTCTTGCACTGACCTGTTTGGAATTGGGTCACGGTCTTGGGTGGCAGTCCTGGGGTGAGGAGCACTAGCATGGCAGAGGTTGTGGTGGCTGTAGAGAGGACATCCTCCTAATAGCTCTGACAACAACTGTGTAAAATACCAGAAATTTGGGAAACAGTTCTCTTCACTTGGAAATAGAGTTCTACCATGTAAAAGAACTCAAAAGTCAAGTAATTGACTGGCAAGATAAGCAAACAGAGGAAGTGCAATTAGATTATAAATTTTTTTTTTGGAGACAAAGAGAATGAAAATGTAGAATTAGAAGAAGACAACAAATTTGACTCTTGCATCAAAAGACTCCAGGAAAAATATGAATTGTTTGGAGACCACAGAGGAACTCAAAAAAGTTTTTGAAAATCAAGTAAGTAGAGGAAAAATTGGAAGAAAAATTAGAAAGATGCAAGAAAATAATGAAAAACAAGTCCACAATCTGACTGAAGAAAATAACACCTTAAAAAATAGACTAACTCAAATGGCAAAAGAGGCCCAAAAAGCCAATGAGGAGAAGAATGCCTTGAAAGTCAAATTAGCCATATGGAAAATGAATTTCAAAATCTCACTGAAGAAAATAATTCCTTCAAAATTAGATTGTAGCAAATGGAAGCTAATGACTTTAGGAGAAATCAAGATATTACAACACATATTGAAACAAATAAAAAAAATAGAAGGTAATGTGGAATATCTCATTGGAAAAACCACTGCCTTGGAAAATAGATGCAAGAGAGATAATTTAAAAATTATTGGATTACCTGAAAGCCATGATCAAAGAAAGAGTTTAGGCACCATCTTTCAAGAAATTATCAAAAAAAAATGCCATGATATTCCAGAACCAGAGCGCAAAAGAGAAATTGAAAGAATTCATTGATTGCCTCTTGAAAAAGATCCCAAAAGAAAAACTCCTTGGAATATTACAGCCACATTCCAGAGTTCCCAAATCAAAGGGAAAATATAAAAGAAGCCTAGAAGAAACAATTTGTGTACTGTGGAAACATCATCAAAATAACGTGAGATATAGCAGCTTCTGCATTAAGAGATTAAAGGGCTTGGAATATGATATTCTGGAGATCAGAATTCTGGACCTAAGATTAAAACCAAAAATCACCTACCCAGAAAAATTCAGCATGATGCTGCAGGGGAAAATATGAGCATTCAATGAAATAGAGGACTTTCAAGTATTCTTGATGAAAAAAATCAAAGATGAACAAAAATTTGGCTTTCAAAGATAAGAAGCAAGAGAAGCATGAAAAGGAAAACAGGAAAGAGAAATCATAAAGAACCTATTAAAGTTGAACTATTTACATTCCTACATGGAAAGACAATATTTGTAACTCATGAGACTTTTCTCAGTATGAGGATAGTTGAAGGGATTATAGATGAATAAATATGTATATGTTTATATATATACTTATGTATATATGTATACATATACCTATACATATATACATATATATATATATATGCATATATACATATATGTGGGTTTCAATGTGTAAGTATATATATGTGTATATATGTGTACATGTATATATAGACAGAGGGCACAGGGTGAGTTGAATGTGAAGGGATGATAGCTAAAAAATAAAATTAAGAGGTGAAAGAGGAATATCTTGGGAAGAGAGGAGCAGAGACAGAATGGGATGGATTATCTCAAATAAAGGAAGCAGGAGAAGGCTGTTACAATGGAGTGGAAGAGCAGGAAGGTGAAAGAGAATGAGCCAATCTTACTCTCATTGGATTTGGCTTAAGGAGAGAATAACATACACACTCAATTGGGTATCTTACCCTACATGATAGTAGGGGGAAGGGAATAAGAGGGGAGATGATAGAAGGGAGGGCAGATTGGGGGAGAGGGTAGTTAGAAGCAAACACTTTTGGAAAAGGGACAATGTCAAAGAAGAAAATAGAATGAGTGGGGGACAAGATAGGATGCAGGAAAATATAGTTAGTCTTTCACAGTATAACTAATAGGGAAACATTTTGCATAACTATACATGTAAAACCTATACTGAATTGCTTGTCTTCCCAGTGGGGGTGAGTAAGGAGGGCAGAAGGGAGAGAATCTGGAACTCAATGTTTTATAAACAAATGTTAAAAAATATTGTTTTTTACTTGCAACTGGGAAATAAGATAGACAGGCAATGGGGTATAAAATCCATCTTGCCTTACAATAAAGTAAGTGGGGTGAGGAACTGTGGGGATTTAAGAGAGGGTACACTGGGGGAAAGTGTATTCAGTATGCTTGCCATTTTGGGGTGGGGAATAGGGGAGAGACAGGAAGAAAATTTGTAACTCAAAATCTTTGGGAAATGAATGTTGAAAACTAAAAATAAATTTAAAAAAGTAAATAAATAAAAAATAAAAAGGCAAAAAAGAATAATTATTTAGAATATCATAACTTTTGGTTTTAGGTGACCCCTGTGAAAAGGTTGTTTGACCCCCAAAGGGGCCGCAACCCACAGGTTGAGAACCGCTGCTGTAGGCTAAGATATGCAAAAGAATGTGTATGCTATTCCCTACTTTAGACAAATTAAATGAGAGTAAGGTTGAACTATTCCCTTTCATCTTCTTATTCTTCACCTCCTTTGTAGCAGCATTCTCTTGCCTCTGTTATATGAGATAATTTGCCCCATTCTATCTCTCCTTTCTCCTCTCATTATATTCCTCTCTCACCTATTAATTTTATTTTTTAAATACCATTCCTTCCTATTCAATGAATCCTGTACCTTCTGTCTATGTACACATATACACATATATGCACATACTTACATATGTATTTATGCACACATACACCTTCATATGCATACATATATGTATAGGCAAGCCGCAGCTGGAGTCTTCAGGAGAGTGAATCAGTGGTAGCTGTGATGATTTCCAGAATTATGAAGCCATAAGAAATAAGGATTAAGTGAAAGGTTAGAGGAACTTAGCTAAATTCAGGGGAGAGGGCCCAGCCAAACTTCCACCAGGGAAAGGAAGCAGCAGAAGCAGCAGCTCTGCAGCCACATCCATGTGGCTGCTTCAGAAGCTCTTGGCCTGCAGACTGGAAGGGGCCCAAGTGATCATTCAGAGACTAAGTGCTTTTGCCTTGAGCTGCTTGGATTGATATTGTGGTCTTGGTTGGTGGTCCTGGTGTGTGTTTTCAGTGAGCCAAAGCTGGTGGGGGCTGCAGCAGTCACCTAATAGGTCCAGCAGTTGCAAAAACCCCAGCAATTTGGGACAGAGCTCTCCCCTCTGGAAGCAGAGTTCCACAGAGCTAAAAAGTCAAATAACTGACTGCCAACATGAGCAGGAAAAGGAAGCAAAGTAAGAACAGCAATCCAACTTCAGATTCCTTTTTTGGGGGACAAAAAGTATTAAAGCATTGAGTAGAAGGAAGACAACACAGTCAGAACTCCTGCACCAAAAGCTTCCAAGAAAAATGTAGACTGGTTACAAGCCATGAAGCAGCTTAAGAAGGATTTTGAAAACCAAATAAGAGAAGTGGAGGAAAAATTGGGAAGAGAAACAAGAATGATGTAAGAAAATAATGAAAAGAGAGTCAATAACCTGACTGAAGAAAATAATACCTGAAAAAATAGATTAACTCAAATGGCAAAAGAGGCCCAAAAAGCCAATGAGGAGAAGAATGTCTTAAAAAGTTGACTTTACCAGATGGAAAAACAATCTCAAAAGCTTTCTGAAGAGTATAATTCCTTCAGAATTAGAGTGGAGCAAATGGAAGCAAATGACTTTATAAGAAATCAAGATATTATTAAACAGATGCAAAGAAATGAAAAAATGGAAGGCAATGTGAAGTATCTCCTTGAAAAAACCACTTACCTGGAAAACAGATCCAGCAGAGACAATTTAAAAATTATGGAGTACCTGAAAGCCAAGATAAAAAAAAAGAACTTAGAAAGCATCCTTCAAGAAATTCTCAAGGAAAATTGCCCTGATATTTTAGAACCAGATGTCAAAATAGAACTTGAAAGAATTCACCAATCACCTCTTAAAAAAGATCCCCCAAAGAAAACTCCTAGGAATATTATAAGCAGGTTCTGCAGTCCCCAGATGAAGGAGCAAATATTACAAGCTGACAAGAAGAAACAATTTGAATATTGTGGAAACACAATTAGGATCACCCAGTATCTAACAGCTTCTACATTAAGGGATCAAAGGGCCTAGAATATGATATTCCAGAGATCAAGGGAGCTAGGATTAAAATGAAGAAATACCTACACAGAAAAATTGAGAATAATGTTCCAGGGGAAAATATGCTCATTCAGTGAGGTGGAGGACTTTCAAACATTTCTTGCTGAAAAAACCAGAACTGAAAAGAAAATGTGATATTCAAATACAAGAAGCATGAGACGGTAAACATGGAAAAGAAATCATAAGGAATTCATCAAAGTTGAACTCTTACATGCCAACATGGAAAAGTGATAATTTTAACTTATGAAACTTTTCTCAGTATGAGGATAGATGAAGGGAATACAAATGTATATATGCACATATATACACATAGGAGGGTTTATATATGCATACAAACACATATCTGAGCATGTATGTGTATATATATATATATATATATATATATATATATATATATATATATATATATATATATATATATATATATATATATATGAATACATAGAGTGCACAAGATCGATTGAATAGGAAGGGACAACACTCTAAAAGGTGAAATTCTGAGGTGGGAGATGATTAGAATG